>CM068746.1:35063205-35298205 GCA_035084275.1 Hydrolagus colliei
ACTACCCACCCCCACTCTCCCATTGAACATTTTGAGATGTCCTCCCTGTGTGAAAGATGTTATAAAATTATATTCCGTTGTTCACGCATCAGAAGATATTCCACTTGCATTTAGATTTACGCTATTCAAGTTGCACTTTAGAGCCTCCAGAAACTGAGCAATTCTTCAACACTTCAACCTGATTTTGAGGCATATGTCCCATAAATTTACTTTGGTCTCTGCTGACACACTGGTACAGTGCCAGGGGTGTGTTGTATTGTGGAAGGTGCCTTCCTTCAAATGAGACTTTAAACTTTAAACCAGGTCCGCCGTCTGCCTGCTAAAGATCCCATGGTATCCGAAAACAGAAGGGAGTTTCTCTCTTCCTGTGTCCTACCCAAATGAAATTGGTCATTCATTTCAAGATTGTTTCCAGGACATTATATGCATAAATTGCCAATTTGTAGCACCTACAAAATATGCAGTCACTACACTTTACAGTAAAATCCTGCAAAGCTCTCTGAAACATCTTGATAATATAAGATAATAATACTTGTATTTGATATCGCGTTTTTCATGTCTTCTAGACGTCTCAAAGCACTTCACAGAATGTACTGTAAAGTGAATTGGCTGTATATTTTATGAGTGAAATGCGGCAGCCAAATGCGCACATTCGTGGATTGAGCAATTTATTATTGTTTGTTTTTTCTGGAGGGATTATTACCAGCCATGTGGATGAAGGAAACTTACCCAAGGTTTTGCTCTGCCAGGAATCGAACACAGGTTTCTTGCTGGTGGGGCGGATGCTCTAATCACTGAGCTACAGGACCCTGGATTTTTTTTTAATGTATAGGTATAGAGGCTGAAGAGTTGATGCACTTGAACAGAAAGTACTTGCACTTGTTTCATATTCTACTATATTTCTACCTCCAAATTTGAATGCCTGTCTGGACAACCTGTTCCTGAATTCAGTGCTTGTTTGCACTGTTTTGATCGATTTGCCTGCCTGTCATCCGCATCTAATTTGCCCACCTCCCATTTCTCATCTGTCCATCACCTGCTCTGATGGTTCTTCCTGCACTCACTTGTCAGTCAGCCCGTGTCACTCTGTCCAGGGTCTGTCTGTTTCTCAATGCGATCTGCCTATCCATCCCGTTCCCCTTGACAGCCCCCTTACCTTTATTTGTCCCCACCTCCAACATAATGAATGACCTCAGTGGTGGAGCCTGGCTGTAAGCAATGCTTTCAAATTCGTGTCAATCAAACATTGTATGGGTTTGTCATCAGTTGTGTTCATTAGCTTCTTGCTGTATTCCCAGTAACTGATGAAAGCACATTCCTACCTGTGCCCTGTAGCCTTATGGAAAGCAATTATTTGCCAATCAGTGCATGCAAATCAGCAACAGCGGGCCATTCTGACTTTCAGCCACGCCATTTATAAGAACAATCATGATCCTTGCATTAATACCTCTAGAAGTCTGGAATGTCTACAAAAAAACACCTCACTGTCATTCCTGTAAAGTGTTGTGATGTAATAACCTATTTGAAGGCAATGTACATGTCACATATGCCATCCTCTCTCTTAATAGATAATACTTCCCTCTCCCCCTTGTTTTCTTCCTTGGTCCCTCCCCTTCTCTCTCTCTCTCTCTCTCTTCCTTCCACTGCTATCATTGTGTTCCTCCCTACCTTTCTCTGTCACTATTCTTTCCTTGTCTCTCTCAAGCTCTCTTTCTTCATTCCTCTCTGTCTTTCCCTCTGTTCTCACCCTCCATCAGTCTCGCTCCCTCTCTTCCTTCCCTATCTGTCCGAGACTGTCCCTCTCCTGCTCTCTTTCTTTCCTTCCCTTCCTCTCTCTCCCTGTTTCTTTCCTTTTTTGTGTCTCTCATTTTGTCTTCCCCTCTTTGTCTCTCCCTCTCTTCTTTCTCTCCTTTCCTCTCACTCTTTTTGCTTCCCTTTCTCTCCTTGTCATTCCCTTTCTTGTCTCTCCCTCCCTCTCCTCTTTTTTCTATTGACTAAGCTGAAGAAAAGCTGTGACTGATCTGGTAAAATTAGAATCCGGCTGAGAGCTGATTATCACCAGTAGAAATTCCTACAGTTTATTATAATAAATATATTAAATTAATATATCTGCAAAGCTGAATCATGAACCAGCAGTGTGGGTTACTGGAATCCAAATATGTTATTTCTTTTCATAGTTACATATACTGTAAAGTAACATACCTAAAGTAATTCTGTACAGCTATTCAGTCAAAATAAGTCTGTGCCTGTCTTTAGCATCTACAAAAGCCTCCGTACCTCTATACCCCTCTCTTATACCCCTTTATTCTCCTCCTATATCCCTCTCCTATACTCCTCTATTCCTCTCTCCTACACCCGTTTATTGGCCTCTTCTACATTCTTCTACTCACTCCTCTACACCCGTCTATTACCCCCATCTAAAACTCTATTCCTCTCATAATTAACCTCTATTCCCTATCTACATCTCTCTATTCCCCATTCATATGGATTGGGGGGGAGGGTGGTGGGGGGAGTAGGGGCTAATGCCTGTTTCACACAGTACTGTTCATCCTCCAAGCCACACAGAGCTTCAGTGCTGAGGTTGTGGGGAGACAGCGAGGGTTTGGGTATGGGAGGTTCAGAGGGAGGGAGTGGTGCATAAACAGACGGGACAGTGAGGTAACTCACTGTAGGCAACATAAAGGATTAAAGCATCACAGCATGTTTTTTCTTGTCACTATACTCTGAGTTCTGGCACAGGTCAGGCAGCAAGAAGTACTGCATGTAGGATTACTTTATTAATAGATGAAGAAGGTTTTTTAGCTGTACCTAATGACATTTCCCCTTCCCACACACAACTGCTGTTTGATAATGGTGATGATTTTCACAGGACCATGCCAGTTTCCAGCAGATGGATCTCAGCACAAATGGGTCTGACAGCTATCAACCAGACTTTGGGCTTAGTGGTGGTCCAGGATTTGAAGAATTGCGGTGTAGTGATTAGAGCACTCACTTCACAAGCAAGAGGACCTGGGTTCGATTCCTGGGCAGGGTAAAACTTTAAGCAAGTGTCCTTCCTCCACATATCTCTGTTTACTTTGCAGTACATAGAAACCTGGTTGTTAGTCAACTGGCTGATTGCTTGCCAAGGATAATGATCCCTCCCCACAAAACCACATGCACTCCGCCAACGCAAAGCGAGCAGCTGTCACTATGAAAGAGTGGCTCCATTCTCCACAATTGTCAGGTTATTTGTTAAAACTTATTAATCCCTTCCAAAAAATTACTGAAAAATAAAAAAAAACATTTTGGTCACACAATCCATGATTGTTTGTGGGACGCTGCTGTGTGGTCACGTTTCGCTCTCAAAAACATGGAGTAAGAATACATTTTATGACATATTTTCTGAACTTCTTTGAGACATCTGAGTAATGTTGACAGCTTTGAAAGGTTAAGAACTGTAAAGCAAATGCATAAGTGAGTGCTGGCAGTGACCAAATTTCTGTTGAGGATGGATGAAGATGATTTTTTTTCTCACCCAGGAAGTGGAGGGGGAAGGAAAGGGAGGCAATTGATATTTCTTGATCTTGTGCCACATCCGGGCATTCCCAAAGTGAATGTAAAGTCCTGTAGTTCAGTGGATAGAGCACTCGCCTCACAAGCTAAAGACCTGGGTTTGATTCCCTGCAGGGCAAAACCTTGGGCAAGTTTTCTTACTCCAACATGCCTGATCATAATTTCTCAAGAAAAAAAACCAATAATAATTTGGTCACTTCAATCCACAACTGTTTCACAAGCGTTTTGCCCACAAATATACAATCAATTCACTTTACAGTATATTCTGTGAAGAGTTTTGAGACGTCTAGAAGACGTGATAAGGTGCTATAACAAATGCAAGGATTATTATTATTATTAACTGACCAGCAATAGGATGAAAAGACATCTCAGGTCCGAAACGCCATCAAACATTTGCCTTAGTTTTAAGGTTACCGATATTTTACTTTGCCTTAAAAATTAATAGGCTGCAGAGGCAGAACTTTGAGCTTCAGTGATCTTCACAGACCAAAGCTGTGAAGAACATTATATTGTTGCAGGTGCCATCCTCAGGACGAAACGCTAAACCTATGAGTAAGACTGGCTGTGCTGTCAGCAGCAGTGCCCTGGAATACTGCGGACCCAACCTGCTCAGGAACTGGATTACAGAAACCACCTCAGAGGGCTGGCTCGATTACGACAATCCGTTGCCAAACATGCCACATTGGAGCCAGTTCAGCGCCAAAGAGACCCAGCTTACCTCTAACCCAAGGAGGAAAATCACAAACTATCACAAACATTTGATATCGGACAAGCACGGGTTTGAGGCCTCCAGAGGAACTTCCTGTTGGCAATACTTATATAATCATAATTATGATTATGATTCAAATTCCTAAATCCAGACTTGATTCGGAATAGTCAAAATTCTTTTCAAGAGCTGCAGGAAGCTGGCTTCCAGTTTAAGACTGCACTTTGCAAATTTTCCCACAATTCATAAGCTTCCCATAAATTGCCTTTGGTCTCTGTCTTCCGCGTTGACTAAGAAGTGTGAAATCTGTGGCTGAGCTCCACGTTTATTCATTTACAAGTTGGTTGTGGAACATTGCTCTACACAAATAGGTTAACTTCTAAAATACAGTCACTACTACACTTCCAGTGAATCCTGTAAAGTGGTTTAAGATGTTTCAACAGAGTGAAAAGGCAAAGTACATGCAAGGATTATTCATCATTAGTTCCAGCTTTGCTGAGCAGATAGCAGATGGAGTGAGATCAGACCCATCTCCAAATGCAAAATTGTATCCCATTTATCTCATCACTCGGCTGAACTCCAGTTTCTTAAAAGTGTATCTGAAGCAGGATTAGCAATGTCAATCCTTGGAAAGAACATTCTGTTCAATGTAAGGAAATCTAAAGGTGATTAGGTTTTGTTTTTAAGCTTCTGCTAATATTTAGATATGGGCGACTTAGCCAATTCCACATTCGGCCCAGTTTGGTTCCTCCCTAATGCTTTATCCATTTCTCTCTGATCTTGAGACTAGAAGATGTGAAAAGCACTATATCAAATACAAGAATTATTATTATTCTCTTTTGATACCATTTATGTTGGTTATCAAAAAAAATGTAATCAGTCGGCTGATCCTTAAGCCAGGGGTCCACAGACCTCCAGGGTCCTGCTGATGAAAGGTTAGCCCAGCAACTCCTCCAATTCAGCTCCTGTTAACCCTGCAAGCCAAGGCCCTTGTGGATAGGATGGCCAAAGCTGAACAAGCAAAGAGAGAAGTTTGCCAACCATTAGTTTCAACAGCAAGCAGTTTTAGCTGGTTGAACCTCAGTAGTACTCAAACAAACACTCTTACCAACTTATGCCAAATGCTCTTCGGGAATTCAGGAAGCAGAATGTTCCCCATCAGGGCTCAAATCCGGATTCCATTGCAGACTCAGGGACATTTCCACAGGCCTTGTATATGTGGAACTTGCTATCTGGTTTGGAGACTGTCAAGTACTGCAAAGGGTTTAAGCGTTTCAGATTAAACCCTTCAAGCGTGGGATTCTGAGGGTTTAAGCATGTGCCAGACACCAAAATGGCTTGTCAACAAGGGGAGAAGGAGATGAACATTGCAGAACTGTGTCAGCGGTCCACTCTCTATCTGCTCACCGATTCCATCTTTAGTTTCCACGGATGAGTGGTGCCCTGTGTCGCTCCATCATGGCTTAGGCTCATGAGGCCGTCCACCTCCTATCATTCCGTCTCCCAACAGTTGAGTACCTACCAAGCCTTTTTAGTAGTTGTTCATAGTTTTATCAGTTGCCTGTGGAAGTGGGCAAAGTATGGACTACCATGGACAGGGAACATAATCTGGCAAATAATATTCACTACAGTGTGATGGGGAGAGAAAGATATTGAGCAATACTCTTAAGTGTTTGGTGCCTTGGTCTCCAGGAAAATCTTTTACAATGAATAATAATCATCCTTGATTTAGTTCCTTTCACATTGAGAGGAGGTCTCAAAATGCTTTGCAAGACTTTACCGCAAAGTGTTCTAATTGTATGTTTTGTAGGCAAATGCGGCAGCCAATTTGCACACAGCAATGACTCACAAATGCTCAGGTCAAGAAGTGAATGGGTGATTTTACTTGACGGTATTGGCCAGGATACCAAGGAAAACCCTCTTTTCTTCGTGAATAGTGCGGCAAGATCTTTAACGGCTACCTGAACAGGCACAAACATTTGGTTTAAGGATTTATCCGAAGGACGGCACCAGTCGGTAATGTAGCACCTCTGTCAGCGCTGCATTGCAGTATCAGCCCTGGCTGTGAGCTCCAAGTCTTCACTGATTAAAAATACTAATAAAAATAACAATTCTTGCATTTGATATAGGGCCTGATCATGTCGTTGAGACGTTCCCAAAGTGCATTGCAGAATATATTGTAAAGTGGATTAACCATGTATTTCACCCACAAAATACACAGTCAATGTGATCTATCCATCGATCATGTCCACCCATTGCTAGGAGTGTCTACCTCAAATTGCTGACTTATTAAAATAACACAACTCCAGTAACTGTTTCCTTTTTGCTTTACTGGAGCTCAGCAGCGCTACTGCAGAGGTCTGGAGGCTAAAGTGTCCACTCTGAAAGTGTATGTGTGTGTGTGTGTTAGTATTTGTCCACCTTTGTCCTCCCCCCCAATGGTTGGCAGCTGTCACACAAGGACAATGGTCTGCTGGCACGCTGGGCAAGTGTCGTGACAGCAGTCAAAGCCATGGCCATCTGCTCATCCTATGGGGCTCAGGTGGACTGCTTCACATTTGAGTGCTCTTATTTCATCTGACATTGCTCAGAGCTGCCGGAAGGATAATTAAAGATGGGACCGCTGCTGGAAGACTAAGATTCAAAGCAAAGCTTTGTACGGGAGCAGAAACCGAAGGACTTTAGCCTCTTTTCACTGGCACGTAGGAGAGAAACCCGATAGAGGTTTTTAAAATTCAAAGAGGTTTTGGTAGAATGGGTAGGAAGAAATTATTTCCACCAGTTGGTGTGTGAATGATAAATAATTTAAGACAAAAGGGAGCAAATAATAATAATCCTTACATTTGATATAGCGCCTTATCATATCATTGAGATATCTTCACAGCCTTCCCCAGAATATATTGTAAAGTGAATTGACTGTATTTATAATAAATAATAATAATCCTTGCATTTGATATAGTGCTTTTCACATTTTATCGATGTCTGAAAGCGCTTCACAGAATATACTGTAAAGTGAATTGACTGTATGTTTGTGAGCGAAACGCAGCAGCCAATTGCTCACAGCAGTGTCCCGCAAACAGTCGTGGATTGAAATTACCAGTTTTTATTATTGGATGTTTTTGGGGATGGATTATTATTAGGCGTGTGGAGTAAGGAAATTTACCTAAGGTTTCACCCTGATCTGTCTGGATTTGAACACAGGTCTTACACTTGTAAGGCAAGTGCTCTAACCACTGAGCTAGAGGAGCTTCACAAATTTGATGGGCGAAGTTTGGTAGCACAACAGTGCGCCACAAACAGTCATGGATTGAGTGACTGTTTTTTGGGGGAGATGAGGAATAATCTCCACAATTTAAATTGTTAAGATGTGCCTGGCAGCAAAGTTGAGGCAAGATCTACATTAGCTTTCAAGAGGGAATGTGGAAAGGCCAGAAAAGTGACCTGAATGGATTGCTCTTTCAGAGAGCCTGCGCAGACCTGAAAGGCTGGGTGCATTTTGCAAGGGTTTGTGGATCCAAGGTTCTGTTTGTGGAGACCTCTGTAAATAGTAATATTGATACGCCAGTTTAAATGTCAAACCATCCAATGTTTTCAATGTGTCTCACACATAGAATTTCCTCCATGCTTCAGCAGGTCCCTTTGCACTCTGATCTACTTAAATCCCACTGCTCTCCACTCCACTCAGCTAATGCATAACGGCTGCACTTCTCCTCCACGTTATCATGGCTTTCCATGTTTTCAGTCTTTAAATCCCTAACTTCTGAAACTCTCCATCTCTATCCCTTGGTGTAGCCCTCCCACCGAATCTGTCTTATTCCCACTTTAGAACCTGCTTCCTCCTCCTTGCCTTCAATTACTAACCCCTCTCCCCTTCTCCCTTCTTGGGATCCAACATGGCCACTCTGAACCACTCCGAGACATTATCGGCATGAAGAGCGCCATCTAAATGGAAGTTGGTGTTTTTGTTGCACCTGAGACAAACACAACTCTAGTCTTCACATTGTGCTTTTCTCTCAAAGCCTGTATTGATTGATACCCAATAGAGACAATTATAGTTCATTCTTTTATTGTCACGTGCCACCTTGACAAGATTTCAATTTAAAGTGTTTTTTTATATTGCTTTGACGATCATCAATCGTCAAAGCAAAATGATTTTCTGTGTTTTCTGTTCAAATCTTAAATGTTGCAAAATCTTGCAACAATAGGCTTTCCACGTTTACTTCAAGTGGAATTTGGGGAGTGAATCCCAAAGTAAAATTCCAAAATGTGTACTTTGAGACATCAGTGGGCACACGAAAGTCAAAATAGCCAAATTCCAGGTCACAACCAACATCACTTCATGCACCCCCCCACCACCAACAAACTATTGTGTTGATGAAATGAGATGTTATATTATATTATTTTTGATGAGATGTTGATATCAGATGAGACGTTAAACTGAGGTCACACCTGCCTGTTCAGGTTGACATAACGATCCTATGGCACTATTCGAAAAAGAAAGTGTCTCCTGGTGTCACGGCCAAAAATCCTCCAGATAAGTGTGGAATCTTGCTATGTGGTTTACCTTACATGCAGCCTGCCAACACTCTGCCCCCACTGCGAGTTGTGGAGAACAAGCATCCCATGCATGTCCATTGCCTCTAGATGCCCCCATCGGAATGAGATGCTGGCTCAGCACAGACCAGGGTTCAAACCAACCACGTTTGGGGCGACCTGTTAAGTGCGGGGATCTGTGGCTGTGATCTTACCCATTCGTCTCACACAGTTTCCATTGTCTGGATGCTGGATGAGCGCAAACTTCCTGTAGCTGAATGTCAACAAGATGGAAGCCATACTCTTTGGCTCTCGTCAACGTCTCCATTCGCATGGCTCTCACCTCCTCCACCTTACCGGCCTACCCCTAAAACTCTCCGAACCTGTGCATAACCTTGGTGTCAGGTTTGACCTCCAACTTTTCTTCCTCCCCAACATCTGGTCCCTCACCAGCACCGCCTTCTTCCACCTCCGACGGATCGCCCGTCTCCGGCAATATCTCACCCCAAAAGCCTATGAAACCTTGGTCCGTGGCTTTGTTACCTCTCAACTGGATTATTGCAACGCCCTCCTCACCGGTCTCTCCTCCACCACAATTCATAAAATCCAGCTGATTCAAAACTCTGCCGCCCACATACTCACCCGCACCAAGCTTCACTCCCCCATTACCACAGTCCTTGCCAGACTTCACTGACTTCACTGAGAGGATCGACTTCAAGTTCCTCACCCTTGATTTCAAGTCCCTCCACTCCTCTGCACCCCCCTACCTCTCTGATCTCCTGCTGCCTTTGCTCCATCGGGTCTGGCCTCCTCCTTGTCCCTCGAATCCTCTGCTCCACCCTCGGCGGCCGTGCCTTCAGCCACTACGCCCCAAAGCTCTAGAACTCCCTTCCTCATTCCCTTCGCCTCGCCCCCTCTCTTCCCAGTTCCAGGTCACAGCTAAAGACCTTTCTCTTCGACCGCGCCTTTGGTCACCTTTCTACTCCTGCCCCTGGCTCGGTCCCGGGATCCGCTACTGTGAAGCGCTCTGAGATGCCGTCCGAGGTGGAGGGTACTATATAAATCGAAGTTGGTGTGGTTCTTGTCTAATAGTAAATTACTGAGTGAATTAGATACAACAGCGCTGCAGGAATCCTCCAATAAAACTCATGGACAACACGGATTACTGACCAGTTATTTTGAGAGAGAGAGAGAGAGTGTGTGAGTTTGTGTGCATTCGGGGGATGGGGGCAGGAGGGATAATGGGGAGGTGGACTCTTGCATGTCCATAATTCAATTTGCACCTCTCTAAATCTAGACAAATGGCTGCAATAACCAAAAGATGGTCAATTTTTTTGTGAGTGAATTACTAATGACTGACCCGGTGGCTGGTTGCACCCGGTAGTTGTTATTGTATTGGACAGCCTTGCAACACACCAATTGGTTATTGAAGCTTCACACTCCACCTGGACTTAGCCTGTTAGGCTATTTGTCTCATAATTTTGTAATAACAAAATAATCCTGTTGGAACTCTGGGGCCTCAGGTTTACTTATGAATGCTGTTGAGCATCTTTGTTTTCCTACATGTCACAAGATAATAATAATAATCCTTCATTTGACATGGCGCCTTCGATGTGTGTAGGATATCTCAAGTACTTCACAGCATTTAATGTGAAGTGTTGAGACAGTGATTTGGTAAGCAAACGCAGCAGTTTACAATTTGTGAATACATGCATTAATAACATTCAGGCTTGACTATGGAAACTCCTTGCTTTTTGGCCTCCCGAACTCCTCCCTCCATAGACTGCAGATCATCCTGAACTCTGCAGCCCATGTCCTCTCCCTCACTATGCTTTGTGACCATATCAACGCCACCCTCACCCACCTCCAACCCCACTGGGTTCCCATCACTCAGAGGATATAGTTCAAGGTCCTGGTCCTCACCTTTAAAGCCCTCCATGGTCTCGCTCCCCATCACCTCTGTGACCACCTAACCCCCTAACAATCTGTCCTATTCCTCTGCTTGGTGGGCTCTGGCCTGCTTCACGTCCCATGCCTCGCCCACCCCTCCATTGGTAGGCTGGTCTTCAGCTATTCTGCACCTACTCTCTGGACGTCCTTCCTACAGCCACTCTGACTCACACCATCCCTCTCCTCCTTCGAGAGCCACCTCAGGGACCTCCTCTTTGACCGTGCTTTTGATCAACCTCCTTCCCCCCTGCCCTCCACCCTCCCCAATCACTGCCGCCAGTTCGTGTAGGGAATACTGTCTGTCTAGCACCTTGGGATGTCCTCCTGATGTGAAAGATGCTCTACAAATGTAATGTTGTTGTTGTTGAACAGTAGTGTCCCATGAAGTGAGTGACCAATCTTTTTCTGGTGAATTGTTGGCTAGGACACTGGGAGAAACTCCCTTCCAATAGTGCCATAGGATCTTTAACATCCACCTGAACAGCCACACCCCTAGGTGTAATATCTCATCTGAAAGACAGCACATCTGACCGTGCAGTGCTACTCCAGTATAGTCAGCCAGGACTGTAAGCTCAAAGTCCAGATATGGGACTTGAACCCAAAATTTTGACTCAAGAGGTGAAAGTGTTACCAACTGAGCCAGGCTAACACCTCAAAATCTCAAGAGATCTTGAAGATAGTTGATTGGAGCAGAGTTAATAAGGAAACATTTATAAGGGAACTGGATCAGAAGAGAACTTCAGACCATCTGATTTTATTTTTCCAAAATTCAATATCTATCCTCCCACCACAGCAAATTAAAAATATATATATGTTCAGTGTTGTGGCTTCAATCACCTTTCCCAGCTACCTGTTACAGCCATTAATTATCCTCTGAGTAATTAAAAACATACTATTGTCTGTCCTAAATTTATTCTTTACCACTCTAACCCTCTTTTTCTACTGCCTTGGCGCATTCAAAAGTATTGTTCTGGATTTACTTTCTCAAGCATTTTACAATGTTAAACGTCTTTATACGGTCCCCTCTGATACACCTCTTTTCGAGATTTAAGATTAGCTTGTCTAATCTTTGCTCACATCTCATTCCTCAAACTTAGATGTAAGGTCACCATACTGCACGTGACGTATATGCCAACACAAAGCTCTATGGGCTGCCGAGTTTGAGTTCAGGATCCCAAAAGCTCCCTCCACTTGGAGGCTACTGGTCTGCTCCATGTACCCTGCCCTTCCCATTCCACCATCACCGGTCGTCCCTTCAGCCTTTCTGCTCCCACCCCCTGGAACTTCATCCAGGAGTCACTTTGCCTCACCCGCTTCCTTGCCTCCTTCAAAGCCTGTCTCAAATTTTCTTTGATCATGCTTTCAATCATCGTTCCACCCCTTAGTCTCCATTATCCTTGATTCCAATCCCCAGCTCAGATGCAAACCCTTTGCTGCCTCTCAACTTGAAAGGTGCTATAAAAGTGCAATTTGTTGTTGTTGCTGTTGATACAATGCCTATAATATGGGAGTGCTGCTTTGAGACAGACTTTCCATAAATGTGTGGCAAATGTCCATTTGCACGAAAAATCAATAAAATCCACAGGAAACCATCTCGCCTCTGAGTGTGAGTTTAAGCCCCACGTTGGGATCACATTGTCTGAGAAGACACTCCATTTTAATGCTGGGAGAGCACTGTATTGTTGGAAGTGCCATCCTTCAGTTGAGACGTTACACCGAGGTGCTGCCTGCCTACTATTCGAAAAGAGGAGGGAGTTTCCATCTCCCAGTGTCCTGGGTAACAGTTGCCCAAATAAAAATTGCTCACTCACTCCATCGATATTTGTGGGATGTTGATATAACCAAACGGCTGCAGGTTTCGCCCACAAAATGGTTAATACACCTCACAGTATGTGCTTTGAAGGGCCTTGAGATACCTCGATGATGTGATAAGGCACTTAATCAAAATTATTATTATTTCCTGATTGGCTGTCGATGCAGTTCTGCCACCTTGCCTGCCTTTCTGTGCTCAGTTAGGTTGTTCAGTGATTGGCCTGACATTACGGTGAAGCATTGCTATTAATTGAAGACATCGGGGATCGAATATATACGACACAGCTGCAGGATAAGCATTTTATGCAGAATTCAGGTGACCTCATTGGAGAGCAGTCCACTGAGTGCTCTGGAGGGAACACACTCTGGAAAGTGTCATCGGGTGAAACATTGACTCAGGCAATGCTTGACTGCAAATCGGTCTTTGAACACAGGGGCACGGACAGTTGCATGGTGTACAAGTGGATATGTGCGCGCAAAAGGCAAGTGCTTTCACACGCAGAAAGCAAGAGTGCGCAAAAAAAGCGCACACAAACAAGTACATGCGCACACATTCAAACAGGTACCTGCATAAAATACGTGCACACAAACAAGCACACACAGACAAAAACACGTGCAGAAACAAGACGCAGAAACAAGGATGTATCCAAACACATAGAAACAAGTGCCCAATGCACACACAAAGTGCACACACAGAAGTAAACATATACTAACAAATATAGGTGCACACAGGATGTTTATATACAAGCCACTGCACGCAGATTAACGGTAAATATATTTTCCCCCCAAATGCCTTGTTGAATAGAGTCAATGTGCATGTCTGGAAGAGAGCAGCTGTCTACAAACAGTAAGCTTCACAGCAATAGGAGCTCATGGGGATACAGAGATTTTCAATCTACCCAGTCTCCTGCCCTTGCTTGCGTTCAATCATCTGAAATGAATCATCATATTTTGTTTTGATGATTTCTCCTTAATCCAGGGTTGATTTCAGCAGTTTCAGACCATAACAGCTCACCTACCCACTCCCCGTCTTCTGTGACCATTACCACATCATCTGGGTCCCAGACACAGCTTTTCTCTCTCTGGTCTGACTGTTTTATTACAATTTCCCTACGCCTTTGTTTTGCATCATTAATTCACGGTGTTTATATCCAATGGACACATCATTATTCCACTCTTCTTTTCCAGGATCTGTACATTGTGGTTTCAGGTCCCACATTAGAATTCAGATGATCTTGCCTGACACTTCAGTGTAATACAGGGGAGCGCTGTGTTATCAGAGGGGTCATGCTTCAAAACAATCGTTAAACCGAGTACACGTTTGCCTGTGCAGATGGACATGGAAGATTCCAAGGCACTATTCGAAAAGAGAAAGGAGTTTCTCTCTCCTGGTGTCCTGGCCAACAAACTCCCAGATAAAAATAGTCATTCATTTTATTGTTGTTAGGGACCATTGCTGTGTATAAATTAGCCACCATTACACATCATATTGTGCTATTCCCTTTTTCCAGTTCCTCCTCCGCCGTATCTGCTCTGATGATCCCACCTTTCATGCCGGAGGAACTGAAATGTCTTCCTTTTTCCTTGACCGAGGATTCCCATCCACTGACCGTGTCCGCCCTAATTACTGCACCTCTGCTCTCACACCTACCCCCTCTTCCGAGAACACTTTTTCTCTCTCTGTTTTGTTGCAATTTCCCTTCTCCTTGGTTTTGCATCATTAACATCTCTTTTCTCCTGTTTTGTTGCAATTCCCCTTTGTTTTGCACCATTAACACCACTGTAACCCATCATCTCATGTCCTCTACCCTGTTTTCTCCTTTGTCTTCTTTGCCGTAACCCCCCACCCCGCCACCAAAGTCTGCACCCACACCCCCACCACCCTCTGTTAGTCTTTAAAAGCATCTCCCTCCCAACTTTACCCAATTCTGACAAAGAGTTGTGGACCTGAAACGTTGACTCACTTTCCTTTCTCCATAGATACTGCCTAACCTGCTGAATGTAATAAAGCATACATCTGTGTCCATGGTAAAATATTCTGATGCACTTTCAGACATCATTACAATGTGAAAGGCACTATATCAAATGTAACACTTATTTGTGACTTAATTTGGTGCCTTGTGTTTTGATAAGTAACAATGATGCATTACCAGCCAATTTCCTCACGTTGGTTATCGATTCAGTGCTTTAATTTTTATTCCGAGGAGTCAAACTGATTCATTCTCAGGGAAGAATGGAATCAATTTAATTTCCCTTCTATTAGCCTCCATCAGCCATGGGCCATTCTTTCCTTCTACCCTGAGAACATATATTTCCTTCTACAAGTTTATTTGTTCTTAATAAGTTCTGAGCATCATGGCTTCCCTCATCCCTTCCCATCTCTATCATTTCTCATATCAAGTCCAATAACCGAGCGATTGATTTCAGCCTGTGCCGTGGTTTCCAAAGGGATTCCTTCATTAAGGAAAGTCAATTTGGCAGCACAATTAAGGAAATCAAACAAGGACGCAATCCAGAAACTGCAACTAGGTCACTGGGGAACTCTGCTTTGAAAGTATACCATGCCAGAATGTGGTTCCTGCAATCCAGTTTCCTTGAGTAAGATTTCCTGTGAGAAATGCTGTCGATTTGATGTCCCCCAACCCCGCTTTCCCTGAGTATAATAATAATAATCCTTGCATTTGATATAGCGTTTTGAGATGTCTTCTAGGCACTTCACAGAATATGCTGTAAAGTGAATTGGCTGTGTATTTGTGGGAGAAATATTTGGGAGTGTAATGTCAACTTTGAAAGTTGCATTAGTTACAATTTGACAATCCTAACTAATGCATCAGTTTGGTTCAGTCAATAGACCCATGCTCTTGCTTCTGAGTCAGAAGGTTGCAAGTTCAAGTTCCACATGGGCACTTTGAAATCATGTAGTCTAAGATTACACTCCAGTGCAGTGCTGGGGATGGGAGAGGAGGGAGTGGGAGTGGGGGGGTGGGTTCGGGGAATTGTTGGAGGTGCTGACTTTCAGGTGAAACAATTAAAGAGATGGCTTGTCTGTGTATGTCCAGGTAGATGTTAAGAATCCCATGACACTATTTAAGGGAAAGGAGTTCCTCTCTCCCAGTGCCTCTCCCCAGGTAAAACTGGCCATTCACTCACTTTATGGCTGTTTCTGGGATGTTCCTGTGTATAAATTAGTTGCCTCATTCACCAACAAATACAATAAATCCTGTGGAGCACTTTGAGGCTTTGCAACAACATGATAAGGAGCGACATCAAATGCAATGATTACTATTATTATCATTATCCATATAATTACGAAGCAAAAGCTGTGAGCACACCATTTTGTCAAGTTCTCTGGAGATCAATAGCACACAAAAAAAATGTTTGTGGAGCTCCAATTAGTGTTGTGAGATGGGTTTTGAATCCTTTACCTTCCATGGGGAGAGCCAAAGCCTGTTGAGTTGAAAAACAAAACGAAGCACTCTCACGCTCCTATTTATTTCTTCCTCTAATGTGGAGCGAATGTACTGGCTTGTCTGATCTCAATTAGCGACTGACACACGTGACAGGATTTGGGCTTGGCACAGACATTTTCATTAACTCCAAGGCGGGAGATACGTGTGTTACCTTTCAGCCTGGAGTGTGGAGCAAGCAACTGCAGAGGCCAACAAAAAAACTGACCTCTCCTCTCCTCATCTCTGTGTGCCACAATGACGCACAGCATCACTCTTACCCTTACCCTTCCCCACCACCAAGCACTCTCCCCTGGCCCCCAACTGAGCCGCAGGCCAAGCGAATCATTAAAATGATGCTCTGCTGGCAGCAGCTGTTTCACAAATGTTTACACACAGCACAAGACAGCATAGTGCATACATAGTATGTTGTGAGCTCATGTAAGGTTGGCAGAATGCATGTGGTTATTTTAACAAAGTCTTCTCCTGCTCTTCATTCACTGAAAATCTCTGCCAGAGCACAAGGCGAAGGCTTGTTAAAACATATGTGTGCCTTAGCTAGTCTGTAATACCTTTTCTTAAACGTGTAAAAATTTATTTTTTTGATTGTGTCAGAGATGCATTCGACGCATTCAAACGTGGAGTTCTGGTAGCACAGTGGTTAGAGCACTCCCCTCACAAGCAAGCGAACCTGAGTTTGATTCCCAGATGGGACAAAACCATAGGCAAGTTTCCTTACTTCACTCACCTCTGTTTACTTAGCAGTAGTAGAATTAACAGATTGATTAGAGATTGCATCAAGCCAAACGATTAACGGCTTGCTTTCCAGGGATAATAATACCTCCTCAAAAAAATTGGTCACTCAATCCGTGATTGTGTATGAGACACTGCTATATGCAATTGGCTGCCAGTTTTCGGCCCCAAAATACACATTCAATCCACTTTATATTATATTCTGTGAAGCGTTTTGAAACATCTCAACGATGTGATAAGGGCTGTATCAAAAGCAAACATTATTATTATATTAGAAAACAAAGGGTTGCCATAATTGGGTGAAAGGAACCTTTACTTCCACTATTCATTCAGTGACATCATCAAGCAGCCCTTGGTTCGGCACACATGTCAGGAGCCTCATTGTGTCCTCTCGACACAGCTCAACGTGAAATCAGACAGGAACCTTCCCCTACTGCACCAATGGTTCTCACGGAATCTATCATTAGAATCCACCTCAATGCTATTACCCACTTAACGTCGCACAGTGTGGAATTACACGCACTTTCGTGCTGCTGAGAAATAGATGAAGCCCGACTAAATTCTTTCACTTGGGCTGAATGCGAAATTGGGCTGAATCATGATGTCTGTCAAAGATCAGACAGGTGGGTATTGATGGTCAGAGCCTCAGGTCTGTGGTGGGATAGGAATTTGTCCCGGCAATTAATATTCCCACCCCCACTCACTGAGAGTGAAGGAGACAAAAATTAATGCTTTTTATTTGAGTTTCTACCAGGGTTAAGCAAACTGGCTGCTGTGTTTTGGCCACAAAATACAATCACTCCATAGTAAATCCTGTGAAGCATTTGGGGACCTCTCGGTGATATGATAAGCCACTAAAGCAACTACAACAACAAAATTACATTTGTATAGCGCCTTTCAGGGGGAAGTCCCAAGGCATTGGACAGTTACTGCTTCAGACCCGAGCTAAGGACGGGGGGAGAGGGGGGGGAGTAGGGGGATAAGGAGTTGCAAAATTATGTTTAGATGGCACCTTTGTTATCAGAAGGACATCTCAAGGTAATGAATAATTAAGAATTTGGGGATGAATCACAGTATTAAATTTACAGTTTATTATTATTACAATCCAGTGTAAATACCCACCCCAAGGACTGTACTCGAGTGTTAGCCTGGGCTGTGAGTTCAACAAACAGCCTTAACGTGAGTGGCCAGCCTCACCTGGGGAAGTCTTGGCCAGGACATCGGGAGAGAGAAACTGCATCCTCATTTGCAGGACACTTTCATTTGATGGACATATTTGACAATGCAAATTACCCCCCCACCCCATACCCCCACCCACCAACACCATCACCTCACCTCCCTCCCTCCCTCCCTCCCTCCCTCCCCCTACTGAGTGGATTAGCGCACTGGGACACTACCCTGCTTGAGGGCCACTATATAAATGCAAATTGTTGTTGTTGTTCAATTGGTGCAGCGTCTCTGACTTGTATATGTAAAGCTGTGGAAGGATTGAGAGGGATGCTGTCCTATCTAGCATTACACTGAGAAGCCACTTGAACAATTCCCCCATCGTACAGTACAGTACTACCGTTTTGTCTTGGTCGAGTATTGCATGTCCGCCTACACCACTTCTCCAGATCCCTCCAGGCTACAGAAATGCTGCATAATTAGCCATTCATCAGCCACTTAACAAGTTAAACCAGACATTGTAATCCACCCTCTTGCCATTGATTTCACCACTAAATGCTGCAAAGCCTCATGTGGCTCTCATTCCGCACAGGATTGTGCAAGTCCATCACTTCTTCCTCTGGACCCTGTTCCACTGAAAGCACTCTGTTCCCAATACCTTGTTCCAATAGCTGTTTCTTCCTCTGTTCGGATGGAAGTTAGAGATCCCACGGCACTATTCAAAAAGAGAAGGGAGTTTTTCCCTCTCCCGGTGTCCTGGGTAACAATCCCCCAGATAAAATTGGACACTCACCTCCATGGCTGTTTGTGGGTTATTATTATGTGCAAAACTATCTCCTATATTTCTCTCCCTAAATACAAAGTTAAAGGCTTAAAGGCTTCACAGTCCAGTGATTCTTTTTTAAATGGAGGACGCCAAGCGGGTGAAAAAAATGGCAGCGCGATTTTAAAGTCGTGCGACTTTACTACCGGCAAGCCGATAACCCTAGATTCTACCAGCAGCAAACCAAAACACTGTACCTGCATGACAATGTGGGTTATCAGCTAGGTTTATCGGCTTGCCGCTAGTAAGCTTTAAAATCGCGCTCCGTTTTTTTTTACCCGCTTGGCATCCTCCATTTTGAAAAGAATCGCTGTACTATAAACCTCAACCACGGCATAATGGCTTCAAGCGCAGCATCTACCAGTAAAGGTGAGAAACACAAGAGAGTAGTTTTAGCAATAAGTATTCAATACAATATTCTGTTATTATCTGTTATTATTTATGCATTTACAAATGCTCCACCGTTATTGTTCCGGATACGTTTTGGTTTATCGAATGGGGACTTTTTTTGGTTATACGGAAGTGCCAGTTTATCGAGTCACAGATAAATGGCATTCTACTGTACACAGTTACTACACTTGATATAAAACTCAGCGAAGCACTTTGAGGCATTTCATGATAAGTGTTGTATGGACCACAAGAATGATGTGTGGAACATGCTGGCTCCTCAGCAGCTGGTTCCTGAAATGTCAAGCTTGCCATGCAACTGGTCAAGGCTGAATCATTCAACAGTGACATGAGGCCGTGGATCTCTGCTCAAATACCCTTGTGGAATGGCTGAGAAAAACTGTCGAATCTTCTCACAGATCAGGAAACACGTTGGCAGGTTCAGCAAAGAGGCAATGTTTCCAGTTTGCAGGAGGAGTGCGATTACTAACCTTGTGGAAGGAATTTTATTCTCAAAATGGGAAAGTCATATTACCATATAAAAATCTCCTATGATTGCTATATTTTGACCACAAAAAAAGATATTCAGTCACACCACTATACAATATATCCTGTGCAGCATTTTGAGACATCCCCCTGATGTGAAAGGTGCTTTCTTTACAAATGTAAGTTTGTTGTTGTTGTGTTGACAATGGGATGAGGCTCTATATCAAATGCAAGGATCATTACTATATGTGAATGTCATAGCATCAAATAAATCATCAGCATGCCTGATGTATAGCATCAAATCCAAAGTCTTCAGGGTGGTATGCACTGGAGTATGAAAAGCTGCGATTAATGCAGGATCCTGACCCTGAAATAACACATGCAAGGGCTTCAAGGCACTGCACTGCCAGGTGTCAGCCTGACTCAATTGGTAGCACTCTCAACTCAGAATCAGGAGGTTGTGGGTTCAAGCCTCGCTTTGGGCCTTTGAGCTCCCAGGGCTGACTGATACTCCAGTAGAGTGACCTGGGTAAGGTGCATTGTTGGACCTCCAGTCCTTCAGAGGAAATGTTAAGCCAAGGTCTTGTCTACCCCCTTCAGGTGGATGTTACAGACCCACCTCACTATTCATAAAGGGAAGGGAGTGTCCCTCTCTCGGTGGCCTGCCCATTCACTGTTTGTGAGACATTGGTGTATGCAAATTGGCTGCCTTGTTTGCCTACAACTATACATTCACAGCACTTTATCGTAGGTTGCATAAAGACTAATGATAAGGCGCTATATCAAAGTAAGGATTACTATATTTAGCGTCAAGTCCAAAGTCCTCAGGACTAAATAATACAGACATTTAAATAACAAAGGCAAGAGCTCCAAGACACTGTACTGCTAGGTAATACATTGAGATTGCTGACTTGCGACGTCCTCCCGACGTGAGAGGTGCTATACAAATTTGTATGTTGTTGTTGTACTGCAATGGGTTATACTGTATAGTAAGATCACAATTGTACGCAGAGTCTGCTATACTGTTATAGCATATTGTGAGATCAGTTTCATACACAGAATGTTTTACTGTTATACAAGTGTAGCATAACTATCATGTATTAAAGTGCGCTATCAGCATTATATATGAAGCATTCCACAGTCTTCTGGAATAACTGGAGTAATGTCATTCTGAAGCGATGCAGGATTATATAGTAAACGCTTCGAGGCACTGTTCACGAAGGGTGCTACATAAACACACAATGTTTTTGTTGTTGTTGTGTCTTCCACGTAAAGCGCTGTAACATGCAAAGCTTAGTTAAAGCTTTTCTCAATAAAAGTCTTTCTTTGTCTGAACTAATCTACAGGAAGCCGGTGTGTTACTGTGCCATTGCAAGCTCCCCTCACCCAGTCAGGTGATGAAGCTGGAATGCAATTAGCTGCAGCAATGGAGGTTGCAAGCTTAACTTGAACGGCAAAGAAAAGGTGAGCTGGCTGACACTACACTTATTGTAATACAATCATGGCATTTGGTGCTAAACAAGAGGCTGGGGGAGTGTCGGTATTCTGGCAAATGACTGGGACCAAGGTTACAGCTCTGTCCTGGGCTGAGACACAATCAGATCAGCATTAATAATGCACCGATTTCACTGGCAATTGCATCTGCACGGAAGGCTCCATCATGTATCGATAGCTCGGTTTATACAAGAGTACCTGAGGAAGACAGAGGAAGGACACAGAGCTGCACACAGTTCAGGTCACCGCGATGTCAGGAGTCAGGAGAGCAACGGCATTCTTAAAAGGAGATGTGTCAAAGGGGACTTTATTAGAGGTGCGTAAAATTTTAAATACGTAGCATGAGAAAGTAAACCCAGACCGTACTTTAGGATGCACCAAGACAAGAACAAGAGGACATTGTGGAGTACTTGTAAGAGCACTGGCCTCGCAAGCGAGAAGAGCTGGGTTCAATTCCCGGGCAAGATGAAATGTTGGGCAAGTTTAATAATAATAATAATAATAATCCTTGCATGCGATATAGTGCTTTTCACATCTTCTAACTGTCTCAAAGCGCTTCACAGAATTTACTGTAAAGTGAATTAACTGTTTATTAGCAGCGACTTCCACACAGCAGTGTCCCACAAAACAGTCATGGATTGAAATGACCAATTTTTTTTTGTGGGATTATTACTAGGTGTGTGGAGTAAGGAAACTTGGCCATGGCTCCGCCCTGCTTGGAATCAAACCCAGGTCTCGCTTGTAACACGAGTGCTCTAACCACTTTGGACTCCAAAGTTTTCTTCCTCCACACACCTCTGTTTACCTAGCAGTAAAGTAGGAACTCGGTTGTTAGTTGATTGGCAGATCGCTTTTCCGGGGGTAATAATACTTTAAAAAATAAATTGAAAAATAAAATTAAAAAGGAATAATTTGGTTACTCAATCCATGACTACTTGTGCACAATTGGCTGGCACTTTTCGCCCCCAAAATATACAGTCAATTCATTTTAGTGTATATTCTGTGAAGCATCTTTGCGATGAAGGGCGCTATATCAATGAAATTTGTTATTGTTGTCTTGAAGTTGTGATAGGGCACAATATCAAATGTAAGGATTATTATATTAGTATTATAGGTATAGAGCTGCAAAGGCCACTTTCAGCACAGACATCAGGAAGTACTTCCTGACTTAGAGAGTGGAGAACGAGTGGAGAACGCCTGGAGCAGGTTGTCAGGAAAGGTGGCTGAAGCCAGGACTCTGGGACTCACCCCCAAAGAAAGTCACAACAATGTTGTGATGGGAGGATGATAGAGCGGGCGTTCTGGAGAGATGAGATCACGAGGGTGGGACGAAGGGCCTTCTTCAACTGAACTGATCCCATACATTTCCTGTAAGTTTCTGTGGTTGAGTGAAACGTCAGCTGCACAACTGCAGAGCAGGCCATAACAAAGTGCATAACAATTACGGCTTACTCATGAAAATTTAAAATGTAATAATCTCAGAGGACCTGGGTGAATTATTTCCTTTTTACCGAAATGCAATTTTAATGTACCCACATTCATTTTAGTTTAAATTCATGCTGAAAGGGTTTATTGCAGTGATCTCTCAAGTCAGCCAGTCCACCTCTCGCTGAACTTATCCCTCGGGGTGAGGTACCATGTCAGACACAGTGGAGGTACCGAGGGTACAGTGCATTCTGCATTTGGCTATTGCTTAGCACTTCTATCTCTTCTCTCTTCTCCAGTGGAAGTGTGCACTCTGCCTATTGCCTTGGTGATTTAACTGGTAATTTTAAATCATACTTTGGATGAGATGTTAACCAATATAAGAATTTGCAAGGCCAAGGCCACCTAGTTCGTTTTCCACCATCTTGGGAGTTACTTGACATGTCATGTCACAAAATATACCACAACAACAAAATTACATTTGCAAAGCACCTTTCACTGTATCCCACAATATTATTTTCAGCTCGGGTCTGAAACAATGACTGTTCAGCGCTTTGGGACGTCCTCCTGACGTGAAAGGTGCTATACAAGTATCATTTTGTTGTTATTTTCTAGTAGAAATTTATCTCATTTTTTCCTAAACCAAATGACATTTTCTGCATCAACTGTCTCCCTAGGGAGTCTGTTCCATAAGTTTACCACTTGCTCACTGAAACAGTATTTCTGCAGATTTGTTCTGAATTTACCCTGATTAGTCGCAGTCCGTGTCCTCTAGTTCTCCCATTCAGCACAAGATAAAACAGCTTGACGTGGTCTACATTATCTATTCCCTTCAGAATCTTAAAGACCGTAATCATATCACCCTTCAACCTTCTCTTCTCCAATGTGAACATGCCCAGTTTATTTAATCGCTCCTCGTTGTCCAGTCCCTCAGTGATTTTAGTTATCCTCCCCGGTATCCTATCAATCGCTGCTAAATAAACAATAATTTAAAAAATTGGTCATCTCAATCCATGACTGTTTGTGGGATACTGCTTTGCGCAATTGGCTGCCGCGTTTTGCCCACAAATATACAGTACACTCCGTGAAGCGCTTTGAGATATCTAGAAGATGTGAAAAGCGCTACACCAAACGCAAGGATTAATATAATATCCTTTTTATATTGTGGTGACCAATACTACACAGTATTACAAGTGTGGTCACACCAGGTATTTGTAAAGTGGCAGGATTACCTCACTATTTCGGCTCAATATCGCCCTTTTAATACAGTCCAGCGACTGGTTTGCCCTATTCACTGCTGCTGAGCAGTGTTGGCATAGCTTCATTTTATTATTAATCAGGATTCCCAGGTCCTTTGCATTTTCTGTACAGATTATTTTCTTACCATTTAAAAAATAATAGTCCCTTACCGGATTTTTTGTCTCCATGTGAAGCACTTTGCATTTCTCTACATTCAATTTCATCTGTAATCAATCCTAACTTTACCCATCTTTGCAGTCTATATTCCACCTAATGAAATCAGTCATTCACTTCATGGCTGTTTGTGGGACATTGCTGAGCATAGATTGTCTGCCATGTTTGCCTACAAAATACACAGTTGAGAGGAAATCCTGTGAAGTACTTTGAGATATCCTGGTGTAAAAGTGGCAAAATTAAATGTAAGGATTATTGTGTTTTGATTATTATGTTACAATGCAGATAGCAAATACTTCAAAATACCACACCATATTTTGACATGACTGCAGAAATCCTGAAAAGCATTCCTCCTTGCTGGTTGTATTGTGGGAAACTGTGAGTACCGTTGGGGTGAAGACACTCACTGCAAGTTGTGAGTCACACTTCCAGCTACAAAATCAATGCTCCACATCATTGTGCTCTGTTTGTCACAGATATAGGGCAAGCTGTATCATCCACCTCAGTCAAAATCCTGTTCAATTTAAGCTGTGTCCTTGAGTGTTTGCGATAAAGAGAGTTGTCATTTCAAAGATGAGCATTTGGACAGTGTCTTTATGAATATAATCTATGAAATTGCCCTAAAAATGGCAGCCTTTGCATGCCAAACAACTATTAGATTTATTTAGGAGTAATGATGAACTGAATAACAAGTGTATAGCCACTATTTACATTACATTTCAGACTTTGTATCATACCATGCTCAGGATAGATATGGAGCGATTAACACAACCATTCACAGCATTAACTATCTCTTAGTCCTTTACTGTCCATTGTAATATCACTGCACAGTGTGATTCCTACACTGCGCACTGAAGATAAATATTTCTACAGATATTGGAGACATAGTGTGTAACTTTAGCTGTTTGAAGCAGGATGTGAATCTATCCGGAAATTACCAGGTGTCAGCCTGGCTCAGTCAGTCACACTCTGAGTCAGAAGAGGGAGGCTTCAAGTCCCACAATAGAACTTTTCAACTCATATAGTCTACGCTGACACTCCAGTGCAGACTAGGGGAGCGCTGCATTGTCAAAGGTGCTGTCCTTCAGATGAGACGTTAAACCAAGGTCCCGTCTTGCGATTTGAGATCCAGATCATATGAAGCACTTTGAGATGTCTCAACAATATCAGGATTTGGGCTCGTCCCAGAGATAAAACACTACAGGTACCACCTTGCTTCGGTCAACGTTGTTTTGTTATTAAGTTGCTGATACATAGGGGAACATATATTCATTTAACGCAGTGGTTCCCAACCTCGGATCCCGACCCAAATCAGGGTCACGGGGGTCCTCAGTAGGGTCGCAAAGGGTCATCAGAAAACATTTTTTTTTCTTTTTTAATACTGAGAAGTGCCCGAGGCGACACCGCCGACCAATCTGTATGAAAGACCGTACTAGCGAGTTGTGCTGAGTCCACAAAAGAGAAGAAGATATCGTCTTGTCTGAGCTTCAAATAATACAATGGGATCTTTAACATCCACCTGAACAGGCAAACACAACTTGGGGGTAAAATGTGCATGATGCAAGGTTCACTGGCTGGAAACTTGGCCAGTGACGGTGAGTGGAGAGATTATTCAGCATTCCTGTTATCTTGGCCAGTATTTGGGCCTCGTTGGGAATGGGCACAAGAGAATCTCACTGTTCGACATTGCGACTGCCTTGAACTTTGACTAAATGTGGCTGCCATAGTAGGTTCTAATTTGAACTACAATCTACCGTTTAATGTAGAATGAGTTTTGAAATCCTTTAGTATACCAGTTACGGAGTACTCTCCTCGCAAGTGAGAGAACTCCGGTTTGATTCTCAGGTAGGGCAAAACCTTAGGCAAGTTTCCTAACTCCACACACCTGTTTACCTTGCATTAAGTAGTAACTCATTTGTTCATCAATTCACAGATCACTTTTCTGTAATAACCCCTTCAAATAAATAAATCGTTTGGTCACTAAATCTACAACTGTTTTTGGGACACTGGTGTGCGCAATTGGCTGCTACGTTTTCCCCTCCAAACATACAGTCAATTCATGTTACAATATATTCTGTGAAGCGCTTTGAGAAGTCTCAATGGGGCGCTATATTAAATGAATTGTTATTATTATTAGAACCGCTTTATTATTATTAGGGCTGCTTCTCCATCTTCATTAACCTCTATTGTTCTTCATGCAGTTTTACCTCAGTGTGCAAGGCAGTGACATCCCTTTCCAGCTGTGCAACCATGATTAATGGTCGAGAGGTTAAAATCTGCATTTAATTGAATTCCACTGCCCAAAAAGCAGGGACTTTTCCCAAGAATCAGAGAGGGACTACGTGTCACCATCACCAGCAATGCACAAGAGTACAGCAATTATAGGATCAATGAATCTTATATCCAAAAGGAAATATATTAATCACTCACAGACAGTTGCCACTTCATTCAACGTGTTCTCTTGTGAATGACGCTGGCTTGCAGAGAGCAGGCCATCCAAAACTCTGCAGCCCGTGTACTATCCCGCATCCACCTCCGTGACCACATAACTCCCACCCTCGCCCGTCTCCACTGGCTCCCCATCCTCCAGAGGATCGAATTTAAGATCCTCGTCCTCACCTACAAGGCCTTACACGGCCTTGCCCCATCCTACCTAACCGATCTACTCTCCCCCTACACGCCCACCCGGACCCTCCGTTCAACAGGACTTGGCCTGCTCCAAGCCCCCCGCCCGAACCGCCCCACCATCGGAGGCCGGGCCTTCAGTTTCTCCGCTCCCACCTTATGGAATGCCATCCCTCAATCACTCCGTTTCGCCTCTTCCCTTTCCTCTTTCAAGGCCGATTTGAAGACTTTCCTCTTCGATCGTGCCTTTTGTTCCACCCCGAACTCTTTTACCTCCCCTTCGTGTTTCACCCCTTCCCAAACACTCCCCTCCCAGCTCAGGTCACACGCCTCTTGTTTAGCGCCTTGGGACGTCCTCCCGACGTGAAAGGCGCTATATAAATGTAAATTGTTGTTGTTGTTGTTGTCTATCTAAGTTTTTAGCTGTTTCTTGGGCCTGAGGCCTTAATGTCCACCCGGTCTTATCTTCTACGGTCACTTTATCTTAAAACTTAAGTTGCAGTAAATCCTTTCAGATGTAATTCTCTTCATGCACCAGCACCCACCATTTCTCTGATCTCTTCGTAACCCACTTCTCTGCCCACCATCCTGCATGCAGCTAACAGGCCAAACCTTCAGTTATTATTCCCCCAACCTCCAGAACTTCCTGTCTCTAACCCTCTACTTCACAACTCTGTGCCCTACTCTCCACCTTTCTCCTCTTCTAATTGCTTGTCTGTAGGTTTCCCCCCCAAACCTGTTGATTTCCTGCCTGAAATTGATGGCGACCCATTTCCAATGTGCTTTTAGTTCTAGTTTAAAAAAAATGTTTATTGCCATTGGTCCTCACCACATTATTATTGACACTGCATTTGTGCAGTGGATATTTGGGGTTATGTTGCAAGAAATAGTTCTGAGCAGCTTATTTCAAGAAAATTCCGCGTGCATTTTGTAGATAAAAAGGCACCGAGACAGTGGCAATGTCATTTTATGGTGGTCTTTTAAATCGGAAGTTCAGTTTAAGGTCTTGGTTCTGACCTTCAAAGCTGTCCATGCCGCTGGCCTTTCCCTGCCCAGTCCTTCCTCTCTGCTAACTTGGGTATTTCTTTACTTGGTGAGTAATTAATGACTGGTACAGGTTACCAGAATATGTGGTATGTGTGTGGGTGAATGTGTGTACTTGGGAGGGTGGGAGTTGGGGGGGTGGGAGTTGGGGTTGAGGCCAGGAAACTGAACTCATGTTTCAAAAAAGTTTAATCTGCGATATTTGTACCTATAATAATTTTGATACAGTGCTAGTTTCATTGAACATTCTCAATTCTTTGGACCAAAGATACACTCCCACATAAAAGGCGTTATGTAAGTTCGAATTGCTGTTGAAACCGCAGAGACTTCACAGAACAGCAGGGAGTTAATGATGGAAACCCATTAAGCTGCTTGAATGCCATCACTGAACACAGATGTTTCTTTTACAAATTCAGAAACTTTTGTCAAAAGCATCAAGAATTTTTAATGAAAGCCAGCACCAAGTCTCAACTGTATCAAAACTGTTAGAGATCCAAAATTCTATCTAGGCTTCACCTCCAAGTTAATTTTGTCTTAATATGTAACATTGCACATACTGTAATTATGGAAAATTGTTAATTAAATCAACAACAGCATCAAAAAAAAATTGGGGACAAATCAGTAGCTTGATATATACAAAAACCCATCAATGAACTTAAAAGCTTCCAAATCAGGCTAAGTGTTTTAAATATGTATGTCACCTACACTTTGAAATTTCCCTCTGTTGGAGTGGAATGTGCACTCTCTCTCTGGAGACACACTCTGCTTACCAAATTCCAAGAGTGTTTGCCACAGGTTAAGCCAAGGATTTGTATCTCAGAGTGTGTGTTGGGGTAACTGCTGGTGTTTAAGCAGCTAAAATCACATAGCTTGTCAATGAGAGCACTGTTTGGCAAGCTTCTGCTTCTTGTCCAGTTCAGACCACCCAACTTGCTTTGGCTTGCGGGGTTATGAGGTTGTGGAGTCAAGGTCGAAGAATCCCTGCTTTCAGATGCCTTTCGAATGGCCACATCCAGTTGATGAGCCAGCTTGGCTGGTCTGTCATCAGCATTGCTTTGGAGTATTGTCAACTTACCTGCTCAGGAACCAAGACCCTTACAGAGAACCCACTTACTTTGTCCTAGGAGAATAGTCATCATTTGAAAGCCTTTTTTTCACAGTATTTAAAGAGACAACTTTTCCAAAATAATATTACGTTCCTAAAGGCTTAACTGAAGATAATGAATTTTCTTTTCAGTTACAATGCAGTTTAAGTTCTTTTCATGCTTCATGAATTTTCAGTTCAATCAGTCTCCCTCCAAGATGTGCTTGTTGAAAAGATTTTAAAAGAATTTTCCACAACATGATCTCAAGCTTTTAAGACCAAGTAGGCTTGAGTGGAATTTCAAGCCTATAAAATGCTTTTATATATCACTGTAAGTTCTTTTTCAAATAATTGACCTGACACACGTGTCAATCAGGTGTCATCCTAGCTCATTTGGCAGCACTTTCGCCTCTGAGTCAGAAGGTTGTGCATTCAAGCCCTACCTCGGGACTTTGAACTCACTGTCTAAGCTGTCACTCCAATAGCGTGCTGGGAAAGTGCTGCATTGTTGGAAGTGTCATTCTTCGGATGAGATGTTAATCTAGTCCCATCTGTGCCTGGTACCATAGAAACAGGTGTAGGCCATCCAGCCCCTTGAGCCTGTTCTCCGCCATTCTGTAACACCAAGTCTAATCTGTACCTCAACTCCAATCACTTGCATTTGCCCCATATCCCTTGATACAAAATATCTATCCACTTCAGTCTTGACACTGAATGAATCTAGCATCCACATGTTTTGGGGGGAGAGCGTTCTAGATTTCCACTACCCTATGGATGAAAACCTGTCTCTTGACTTCATATCTTGTTCTGGATTCCCCCACCAGAGGAAATAGTTTCGCTGTATCTACCCTATCAAATCCCTTTATTATTTTAAGAGCCTCAATCTGATCAGTCCTCAACCTTCTAAACTGAAGGGAATAGAGACGAAGTTTGTACAACCTGTCTTTATAATTCACTCTTTAAGCCCGAGTAGCATTCTGGTAAATCTGTGTTGTACCCCTCCAGAGCTAATATATTCTTCCTGAGGTGCACAAAACTGAACAAAGCACTCCAGATGGGATCTGATCAGATGAGTGGTCAAGAGCCTATGACATGGCTCTAAGAGAAGGAAGTTTGTCCCAGTGTCCTGACCAACAATCTCTACGTAAAATTGGTGAGTCACTACATGGCTGTTTGCGAGATGTTGCTAGGTGCAAGTTGACTACCACATTTACCAACAAGATACACAGTCATTCTGTAGTAAAATCTCATGAAGCATCTCAACAACATTACAAGTCACACTGTGATATTGGATGGTTTTCATTTCAACAACAGATTTCCCGTCAAGAACCACATTGAATTTCCAGGCTAGACTTACTGAAACCACAACAGTGTCTCCCCTCCCCTCCTCATGATGCTAACCATGCTACATTGAACCCCCTGTCTGCTCTTAGTCTCGGCGGATGCAGTTTGGCTACCGCCACCAACCCAAGCTGTTTATCTCAAAGGCTCTCATTCGTGTCATCTACCCCTAACCTACTTTCGGATATCTCCACCCTCCTACCCTTCCTCTCCCTTTGCTCCAAACGCTTTTTCAACCTTAACTTCACCCCCGCCTGCTCTAGCTCTGCTGACTTCCTCTCCCTCCTCTCCTCCCTCAACCTCTCCCTCCAAATAAACTCCACCACCCATGTCCATGGTTACCCCCTTGACCTGGTGAACATCCAGGGCCTCATCAATTCAGACATCACAATAAAGCCATTTCAGACTACCACTTCATCTCCCTTAACACCTCCATACCTCTTTCCCCTACTCAACTCTCTACCATCACCTATGCCCCTGGAAAAAATCTCCTCCCTTTCTCTTTACACTGCCCTAGAGTCATCTGAATTCCTGTCCCTCGCAGGCTGATCCACACTCTCTATTCTCCACAACTCCATCCTTGACTCCATTGCCTTTATCACCTCCCAAACCACTTCATACTCATGTAAATCCCCCTGATACATCAGCCATCTCCAATCCCTCAAGGTATGTGCGAGCCACGGAAAGCATCACGACAAAATCCAAACTAATGTTCCATTAGCAGATTTGGCTTGTTTATACCAAGATCTACCATGCCACCCTCTCCTCTGCCAAATCTTCCTTTTGGAGGCCAAAGATAACCCTGGGCTCCTCTTCTTCAACACTAACCGTCTGCTCAGTTCATCTTCCAAGCCTTGCCCATCCTCTCTCCAATTTCCACTGCGAGGAGATGCTGGACTTATTCAAATTCAAAATTGAGGTGATCCATTCAGCTACCTCTATCCCGTCCTCATCAACTCCCCGTCATGCCCCCACCCCCATCTCCCCATATACCTTCAACCCTATCTCTCCCTCCTCCCTCACCTTCATCATCTCTAAAATGAAGCTCACCACTTGCTCTCTCGACCACATCCCCACCTCTCTCCTCACCTCCCAGCTCCTTTCCTGACTTATATCATCAACCTCTCCTTATCCACTGGCACTGTCATCACCCCCATCCTGAAAAAACTTTTCAGGATGGAGACATCCCTACACTCCAGCTACTGTCCCATTTCCAACCTTCCATTCCTCTCCAAAGCCCTGGAACGAGTCATTGTGTTCTCACCCTACCTCTGCAACCTCCTAACTCCCTACCAACCTATCCATTCCCTCTGATCAGCAGACTCCAGCCTTCAGCCACTCAGCTCCTAACTTTTGGAATTCCACCCACAATCCCTCGCCCTCTCCATAGCCTCTTTCACCAGCTTCAAGACCTTCCTCTTTAACCATCCCATCAGAACACCCCTTCCCCCCACTTCTCTCCACCTTCCCTGATCACAAACCCAGCTCAGGTCTGAAATACTGACTGTCCAGCATCTTGGGATATCCTCCCGACACCATATAAATGTATTTTTGATGTCGTTTTTGTTCTTTTCTAAAACTCCCTCAAACTCGCTTTGAAATTAAGCACTTTAAAAAATGCTGCACAATATTTGATTTAAAATGGGTCCTAAAGCAAAGATAACAAGAGCTGGAGGTCAAAGTCAATCTGTAATTGCATTGTACTCAGCGACTGCGGAACTATAGTGTTAGAGAGGCTTTTGTTTGAATGGAAAGATGGACAGCAGCTAAGCACTGCACTGTACAATAGGAGCTCATTGGGAGCCTCATCATGACCACATAGAACTTCATTTGCAGTAAAAAGGTCACATACTTAGGACAAGATGTTGGATTTCTCAACAAATTGGAAAGGAAACTTGGGATAACATCAAACTGCTGATCCTGTCAGGCAGCAATACACTTTGATAGATTCCAGCTAATTGCAAATCCTGTTCACCCAGCATCTTATGCTGAATTGAGCCATTACACTTCTCTGAAACCGCTCCTTCATTGCGCATCAAGAAGAGAGCAATTGCTCCCCTGTGGCCATTCTTGATTAACAGTTAACTCGTGTTCATTACCCAGCACCGCATGAACATTACATCATTGAACCCAGTGCGAAAAGCTTCTGTTTCGTCCCCCAGGGTCAAACAAAGCAGGCCTTCATTTTGTAACAAATTCCGTTGCAGCCAAAAGGGTTACAATTTCCCCAAGATTTGCATTCAGTTTTACTCAATTGATATTGTTTTGCTGCAAAAGAAAATCAACATAAAAATTCAACTTGAACCTCGCTTGGTGATACCAGACTCACATTCTCTTAACACAAAGTACTGACACAAAAATTTGACGAGAATGAATAATGTAACGCTTGGAATAAAATGGATGTTGAGAGGCTTTTTCCACTTGCTGGTGGGTCCATAACATCAGTGTGTCAATACAACAGCCCATAAAGAGATCTAAAAGGGAGTTTAGGAGGAATGTCTTCACACAGGGCATGGTGAGAAAGTGGAACTCGCTGTTGGAAGCTGTGGTTGAAGCGGGAATCATCAAAGAATTTCAGAGGAAATTTTGTGCACACAGAAAAGATTCTGGAATAGAGAAGAATTATGAGAGGGCAATAGCATGGGTGGGAGTTTGTGAGGATCATACTACTCTACTTGTTAGGATTGGGGCTTGCAACAACAATGGCAACAAAATAACATGTATAGAGTGCCTTTCACATCGGGAGGAAGTCCCAAGGTGCTCCGTTAAACAGAAGGCAAGTGATACGAATTTCTCTATGTCTGATGTGCTAACAAGTCAGTTGGCTGGCTTATCATCAGGAGAACCCGTCTACCGGTACTGAAACCAGTCTACCAAGACCACCACAGAGGATATCTTAGATTTCAATCTTTACTGCCTATTCCACTGCCTATTCCACTGCCTATTCCACCGCCAGGCACATCATTTCAAAGGCATCACAGCTCCTGTCTGCTCCCCTCTAATTAACATAGACAATCAAACAGAACACGGCTCTTCGGTTTGCTTTTGACGCTGAAATGATTCCAAATTCAGAGGCTGAACTCACACTGACTCCTCACAAGTCACTATCATCCTCACAGCAGACAGCTGGGCTGTTGTTTATAGTTTATCTCGCCTGCGCCCCTGAAGGCAGTAAATCATGTGGATATTGGCATCCCACCCCACCAGTTAACAAAGATCCCAAGCCACAATCTGGAGCATCAAATTCAGCCCCATCAAATCTCAAATGACCCTTTCATTTATTTGCAATACTCACCCTCCAAAAACATCAACCACACAGAATAATAATGGAACCTATGAGTCAGAAGGGTTGCGGATTCAAGCCCCATGTCAGGTACGTTAAGCTCAAGTCTTGGTTGACGACTTGGGACCTCCTGATGCCGCTATCCAAATGTAATTGTGTTGTTGTGCAGCGCTGCGGGTGGAAATGCTGCATTGTAAGGGGTGCAGTCCTTCAGATGGAAAATTTGAACTGAGGTCCCGTCTGTGTCTGTCCTGTTGGATGTTAAAGATCTCACTGCACTATTTGAAAAGTGAGAGGCAAATTGCTCGTAGCATTCTTGTCAACCATTCCGTAGGCTTCCTGTCTGTTCTTTTCAGTCCCTAGATGTTTGTGGGCCATTGCTGTATGCAAATTGGCAGACATCAGATGTTGTTAGCATAGATAATAGTTTGGAAACCCTGAGTTTTTCTTGGGTCACCTGATTGGTAGCGATATGGGAAAGTCAGAACTGTTTTTTGAATGAGTGATGATGGTCTATAGGAGAAAACGTTCATCCTTCGACTCCTTCCAAAAACCCCACTGGAAGCCTCAGCGATGCAGATCTACAAAGTTGGGGCAACAGAAAATCTAACATGCGCTCCGAACTTAAGTCAAATCAGCATTTTGTACTGTATTAATATAGGGATATTAATAATAATAATAATCGTTGCATTTGACATTGCAACTTTTCACATCATTGCGACTTCTCAAAGCACTTCACAAGATAAATGTGAAGTGGATTGACTAAGTATTTTATGGGACAAAACAAGGCAGCTAATTGCACACAACTGGGATTTCCTATAGGAGGATAGAATGGTCAACAGTGCTGAATGTAGCAGAGAGGTTGAGGAGGACAAGGAGGCAGAGAGCGCTCGTTGCGATGTTCAGAATGTCATTAGTAATGTCTGATCCAAAGGACAGCACCTCTAACAATGCAGTGCTCCCCAAGCACTGCATTGGAGTGTCAGCTTAGACTATATGACATGGGGCTGGAACAACAACAACAACAAATTACACTTATAGAGCACCTTTCACGTCGGGAGGACGTCCCAAGGCGCTGCACAGGAGGCTTGTGACCCGAGCTGGGAGGGGAGTGTATGGGAAGGGGTGAAACAAGTAGGGGAGGTCGAAGAATTCGGGGTGGAACAAAAGGCACGGTCGAAGAGGAAAGTCTTCAAACCGGCCTTGAAAAAGGGAAGAAACGAGACAGAGGGATTGGGGGATGGAATTCCATAGGGTCGGAGCAGAAAAACTGAAGGCCCAGCCTCCGATGGTGGGGCGGTTCGGGCGGGGGGCTTGGAGCAGGCCAAGTCCTGCTGAACGGAGGGTCCGGATGGGCTTGTAGGGGGAGAGTAAATTGGTTAAATAGGGCGGGGCAAGGCCATGTAAGGCCTTGAAGGTGAGGACGAGGATCTTGAACACGATCCTCTGGAGGATGGGGAGCCAGTGGAGACGGGCGAGGGTGGGGGTTATATGGTCGCGGAGGCGGGTGCGGGATAATGCACGGGCTGCAGAGTTTTGGATGTCCTGCAGCCTGTGAATGGAGGAACTGGGGAGGCCGATGAGGAGAGAGTTTCCGTAGTCCAGCCTTGAGGTGATGTACGCGTGCACGAGTGTTTCGGCAGCTTGGGGGTAAGATAATTGCGGAGCCTGGCAATGTTGCGCAGGTGGAAGTAAGCGGTGCCGGTCAAGGTACAGATGTGGGGGAGGAAGGAGAGTTTTTGGTCGAGCGTGATGCCGAGGTTCCTGACTGGCTTTGTGAGGTGGAGAGTACAGCCTTGGATGTTGACGCTGGCAGCGCCCGATGTGCGGAGGCGCTGGCTTGAGCCGATCAGGAGGGCCTCGGTCTTACTCACGTTCAATTGGAGGAAGTTGTCCCTCGTCCAGGACTCAATGTCGGACAGACATGCTGTCAGAACCCACAACCTTCCAACTAAGAGGCAAGATGGTTTGTATAAATTTCATTTATTTATGATGCAATAATAGTAATAATAATAATCCTTGTATTTGATACAGCGCCTTATTCATATCTTCTAGACGTCTCAAAGCACTTCACAGAATATACAGTAAAGTGAATTTTGTGGGCAAAATGGTGCAGCCAATCATACATACCACTGACGCACAAACAATCACGGATTAAAGTGATCAAGGAATTATTAAATTGGTAAAAGCAATCTGCCAATCGACTAACAACCAGGTTCCCACTTACTGCTAAGTAAACAGAGGCATGTGGAGTAAGAAAACTTGCCCAATATTTCACCCTGCCTGGAATCGAATCCAAGTCTCTCGCTTGCGAGGTGAGTGCTCTAACCACTGGGCTAAAGCACTCCACAAATGGAAGGTTATCATACTTGTATGGAAAGTTTGTCTCAAAGAGCGGCTGTTTCGACAGCAACAACAAGAAGTTGCATTTATATGGAGCTTTCTCGTTTTGAGAAGTTTCATCTGAAGAACAGTACCTCCGACCATGCAACACGAGCATTACGCTGGAGTGTCAATAGACTATGTGAGTTCGCAATCTTCTGACCCAGAGGGCAGAGTGCTGCCACCATGCCGGCTGACACACGATCAAAGGCTTTGTGTGGATTCAACTGGGGCAGTGATAACTGACATTGTTTTGCCTCAGCAGGTTTGAGCTGAACATCCCTTTTGTTGGTGCAGCAGTTGGCTTGATGCCGTTATTGAGGTCAGGGTTTGATTACAAGGTGTCAACACACACTTTAAAGACCACAAAGGCCCCATCATGTGCATTGTTTACAGCGATGATGATCGCGGGTGCTTACCAATTAGATAATGATGCATATCTGCATTTAATTACTGAATCGCAATGGCATCCATTTCAATATTTATCCAGTTCATCATGTGGCTTGGGACGCCTTGGGACGTCCTCCCAACCTGAAAGGCGCTCTATAAATGTAATTTTATGTTGGCTGGTTATCTCAGCTTATTCTTCATGAGTTGCTGATAACTACTTGTGACTGACTGTGATTGTTTATCAGTCGGTTTTGTGAAATTCTCTGATCCCTTGTATGATCTGGAAGCCCGTTGACATTTCTAGTTGTGTTTGATGCATGCAGAATCTAGAGTAATTCTTCCCCCCACCCCTTAAAAATCGAAGTGAATTTCTCTCCATGTCCAATTAAGCAGGAAGAGACTGAGGTCTACCTTACATTTTACATTTTTAGCAATTTAATTTTGCCACATTTCTTTCGTTCAAAGCCATTTTCCAGTAAGTTCTTTTTAGAACTAGTACAGTACATCTATTCTGATGTACTTCTTTACAGTGTAAAAGTGGAGTTTTCAGTGAGCATCCTATTGAAAGAATGCATGCACCTGGCTCAACCCTCTCCCCACCCATCTCCCTCCCACCCTTATGCCAACCCTTTTTTGAGCTAAAATGGGCGACTCACAGCCTATCACGTTGCCATTGATGGCATTTCATGCTTTTCCTGTTAAACTCGTCAGGAAGTGACATCTGCGGCTATCTAGTGACCTGAATGTTTGTCATTTCGGCTTCCTGCACTTAACAAATATGGCTGACTTCAGAGTCATCAGGCCAGTGGGGGAATCTGGTTAATCCATGTGGGAGTGAGTCCACTGTGAGTCTGCACACACAAGCAGTGAAAACAGCTGTCGTGTCTCTTTGGGATTTTATTCATCACTCACTCACAAAAAACATTTGTTACACTTTACAGTAAATCCATTCGAAGTTCTTTGAGACACCATCCTGACATGAAAGCTGCTGATCAAATGCAAGAATTATTATTATTGTTATTAAAGAGCTTGGAGCTACCTGACTATGCAAAGGAACACATAGATCTCATCTTTTTTTTATTTTATCCAATTTATCTGACTCAGTATTTGTGTCCAAGCATCAAATTTGGCAGTCACACAGTTTAACTTCAATAGCTCCTTTATTTCTACGGCAGACCGGACATTCTGCCCAGTCCTTTATCCCAGAATCATCTTATGCTTCCTGCTTGCTTCTCATTGATCAATGTCCAATTGCCAATTTAGGCTTAAAGCAAAGTGAAATACAATAGTAAGGATCATTCACCTTCCTCCTATATGTTGTGCCAACGCAAAAAAACACTCTCGCCAGAGCATCTTGGCCAATTGCCACAGGAATCCAGCTGGTTGAAGTCAGAAGTGACATCAACATCACAACAACGAGGTGGAGTGGGTCGGGGTGGGGTGTTAGGGCATTAGCTGCCCTTGTGTAATGCTATGCAATGCATGCTGCCCACTAAGTGGGATTGACATCTCTGACAGACCTCAGTCATTTCCACCACTTCCGAAACTGGAGTCAAAAGACGGACAGAAGTTACCCATCGCCACAGTACCTCTGAGTTACGGCTTCATCATCGCTGTAATTCACCATAGCTATTGAAATGTATTCTGTTTTCAGCCTCCTGCATAATTACCCAGCTGAGAGACAAATTTTATTGGTGCCGTACTCAGAGAGAGTCTTACATCAGTTCAGTAATCTCAGCCTACTCTCCACGGAACACAGCTATCATTTTCATTTGCTTTCACTCATGCTCAAATTCCAGATGAATAGCTTATCTCCTCCAATGCCCAATCTACTTGCTTTCAAGTTGAAAAGCCACTGCTGACTGCCTCTGATTTGCTCAGTCTTTCACCGAAACTAATACTGTGTGTGTATGTCGTGGGAAGAGGCCGTCCCTATTTATCATGCTGAAGCTTGCTTTCAATTTCATGGCCAAGCTCACTTGCCGAGCACAGCTCAGTTCTGCACTCATAACACACAATGCTGCGCCAATCCAGGACCCAAAGTGGCTTTATATTGCAGGGGATGTAGGGCGACCAGGTTGAGTGTCGATTTGTGAATGCAGATCTGCTTTTGATCTATGCCACACCGGTAATCGGTGCTAAAAAATTGTTGGCAGGTCACCATGATATAATTTCCTGCACATTGCATGCCATCCTCCATGAGCGAATTCACCTCTCCCAGAATTAAGTTTGGGAACAACTTCCAACTTACCATTTGCTTTGGATCTCTATCCCACAATCCATTTGCCTTGCTCCCTCCCTTGGCTCCTTCAAGGCCAGTCTCAAAACCCTGTTCTTCGATCGTGCCTTCAGTCATCATCCTACCTCTCTGCCTTCCCAACTATGCCCTCACCTCCCACTGCTCGGGTCCTGGCCCCAGCACTGAGAGAACTCCAGCTTCCTCTGCTATATTTCCAGCAAAAATAATAATAATAATGTACTCATATTTTATATAGTTCTTATTACATAATTGAGACATCTGGAAGAACTTTGCTGGATTTTCAGTTTATCTTGTTGCTGAACTTGGCAGCAAATTTGCACAGCAATGTTCCCCAAACACTCATGGAGTGAGTGACTGAATTAATCTGGGCAACTGTCGTCTGGAACATCAAGAAAAACTCCCTTGGCTTTTCAAATCGTGCCATGGGATATTTAATGTACACTTGAATGGAACCAGCAGAGGATGGGGGTGATAACGTTATGGACCTCTGTTTAACATCTCATTCAAAAAATGGTACCTCCAATAATGCAGCGCTTCCCCCAGCACAGCATTGGAATGTCAGCCTGGACTGGGAATTCAACGTCCTCATAAACGTAGTTTGCACAATATTATAGCATAATAATTGCTACACATTAGTGTATCTGGGTATCTGATGATGACATCTGTATTAAAAAAAACTCTCCACAATGATTATTTTCTCAATGATATCAGAAACTGTTGGGACATTATCTGCTTGGTGCTTTCTCAGTGCTCACTTTAATGAGAATTTTTGAAATACCCAATTTCTGGCTTACAAGGACCAAATATGATGACAAACAAATATCGCTACAAATTGCAGGTCATGCCTGAGGTACTTGGAGGATAGGAAGTCAATATTGGGCCTTGTCTCTTCCCACCCATCCCCCCACCCCCACCCCCACTACATCACCTCCCACAAACAATCTTGAGGAAGGATGGAGGAATGACCTTAGTTTCCCTTAGATTCATATTTTGAATCCTGCTGCTTTGACCAATGGAGACAGTGCTCGATTAATTCCCTAGCAAGTGCCATCACTCTCCTATTGTCTTGTGGGCTCAGAGACCACAAGGGATGGTTCACTCTTTTGGCTGCTAGCTTAATGTCTTCCGAGAGCAGCCAAAGAAGCAAAGCAAAGGGTGACGACTCAGCACAGATGCTGCAGGTTTAGCGCAAACGCTCAGCTTTACAGGACAATAACTCAGGATTCATGCGTCTCTAAATGATTCCAGTTTGATTATGGCAGGAATATTCCACCCTCACTCACCACCTCCCAAGAGATATTCATTTTTTCCACATTTTAAAGGTTATGGCCTTCTCATACTTGAGCCTAGTCAACAAAATGCGGAGTGCCAAAGCATCGTGAATAACACACTCGACTTTGCGGGTTCGGGTCCCAGATGGGGCAAAATCTTAGGAAAGTCTCCTTAATCCACATGCCTCTGTTTACCTAAAAGTAAGTAGGAATCTGCTTGTTCATCGATCACTTTCCAGGAATAATAATCCCTCCAAGAAAAAAAATGTGGTCACTCAGTCCACGAATGTTTGTAGGACAATGCTGTGCGCAATTGGCAGCTGTGTTTAACCCACAAAATACCCAGTTATTTGACAGTTATATTCTGTGAAGCACTTTGAGAGTCTCAATGACTGATAAGCACTATATCAAATGCAAGAATTATTATTAATAATTATTATTAAACCGTGGAAGTAAGATTTATATTGACAATACCAATCCTTGCATTTAGCCAATCTCCAATGGTCGACTCTTGTCTCTGTTTGAGAAGATTGCAGGTTTGCACCCATATTGTCTAGGCTAGATAAGGGGAGTATGACATTGGCAGAGGTGCCAATCTTTGTTTGAAATATTGAACCAAGCTCCTGCCTGTGTCTGTTCAGGTGGATGTTAAAGATGCCACTGCACAGTGAGATCACAGTGGGATCACTTCTCAAAAACAAAAGGGAGTTTCTCCTGGAAGTAACAAGCAAACCCTAGGCATTCATTCATTTATTCAAAGCAGCTCTAGAGTTGAGACGTTAAGTTCAGGAGATGTAATATTAATCCTTGGTTTTAATATAATGCCTGATCATGTCATTGAGATATCTCAAAGTGCTTCACAGTATAAGTTAAGAGGATTTACTCTATTTTGTGAGCAAAACTTAAGTTTTCATAATTTTAATATTAGTAAAAACATAAATGTTTAGCATTTTGAATAATTTCCATACACACACACTCACTCACACACACAAATCATCTCTGGGTCTCTCAGTTCCAGTCTTGATGGACTGAAACCATTTGATATGAGCAGCTGAATCAAGAACCACACTGATGGGCAGAGAGGAGACAAAAAAATCCTCAGTAAGGAACAATCATAACATCGGAGTCCTGTAGCACAATGGTTAGAGTACTTGCCTTATAAACGAGAGACCTGGTTCAACTCCAGACAGGGCGAAACCTAGGGCAAGTTTCCTTCCTCCACATGCCTAATCATAATCCTCAAAACAATGATAAATTGTTCATTTCAATCCACGACTGTTTGTGTAACACTGCTGTGCGCAATTGGCTGCCACGTTTCACCCAACTATATGTACAGTAAATTTACTTAACAGTATATTCTGTGAAGCGCTTTTAGAAGTTTAGAAGATGTGAAAAGTGCTATATCAAATGCAAGGATTATTATTATTATTATCGTCATCATCCTGGTGCCAGACCTCAATATAGAGGTCTATAAACTCTCTGACCTTTTCCTTTCAGCAGGATCTTGATCTCATTAAATATTGAGAGTGAAACTCATCCGCCCTCAGGTGTCTGTTGTATCCAATTACACAATGGCTTTTTGTATTTCTCTAGGACTTCCTTTGTATTCTCGGCATTTCCAAGGCTGTTCCCCGCCTAGCACTCCCCTCCATCCCCAGGGATGGTGAGATTACATTACACTAATGTAATTACACAAGGTAGGAAGGAGCAAGGCCAAGGAGGGATATGAAGTCGAGGATGAGGATTTTGAACTCTGACCTCCTTGGGATGGGGAGCCAGTGGATCTGGGCGAGGGTGAGTTGATGGGGTCACAGAGCCTGGTGCGGAAGAGGTCACCAGCTACAGAGTTCTGGATGATCTGCAGCTTGTGCAGGGAAGAGTTTGTAAGGCTGAAAAGCAGGGAGTTGATGTAGTCGAGTCTTGATGTGTTGAAAGCCTGGATGAGGGTTTTGGCGGCCTGATGAGTGAGGCATTTGCAGAGCCAGGCGATGTTGAAAAGGTGGGGAAAGGCAGAGCTGGTCATGGCATGGATGTGGGGTAGAAAGGACAGTTGAGGGTCAAACAAGAAACAAGATGCCAAGGTTCTGGATTGGATGGATGGGGATTGGCAGGATGGGGATGGGTCAGATTGGGAGTAGATAACAACAACAACAACAACTTTGATTTATATAGCGCCCTCCGTGCCAGATGGCATCTCAGATAGATTGGGAGTAGATGGATAGGGAGTGGATTGACAGGGAGTGGATTGACAGGGAGTGGATGGATGGGGAGTGGTTGGATGGGGAGTGGATCGATCGGGAATGGTGGATGGGGAGTCAGGGAGTGGGGCGGGGGCACCAAGGCTGAAATTTACATTTGGTGAGTAAAACACCAATGCCATAAAAAAGGTACAGTTGCAGATGCTGTTTGCCAATTATGTGAAGCATGGCTGGGTTGGGTGGTTAACAATGAGCATGCTGGCCTGTACTGGGGGTGAGCGTGTTTCAAGGTAGATGGATTGCTGGCCATCTGTTACATTGTATAATGTAACTGTATAATGCTAATTGCAATGGCAATCAGCCCACATTTTATATTAGTGTGGACGCTGATGAATAAACAATTCACGATTCATAGGTGACAACTTTCATCCCAACAGGTTCACAGTGCTAAATGTATTCTTGCTTTTGACTGGGTAGCTTGCAGTAATAATACATGACACCTTTCTATTGTATCCATCTCTGGTTTCACATTGCCCTTCTCACTGGGGAGCAATGGGATAGTCCACGCTGTGGGCTTCACTTCAGCTCTCCAGTAAGATCAAGTTTCCTCCCTTCTGCTTCCTCTCTTTGGCATCTGCGTCAACAGCCTGTGTGCGCGAGCAATTGTGAAACTGAATGCCAATCAGCACAGCAAAGGGAAGCTATTGTACAGAACTCACTGGATTGCCACCTACCAGCTCCACACATCACAGGGGATAACTTTACAATGATTGCTAAAATTAGCCATTGGTGTGCTTGCACTTCAGCATGAGATTTCCATTTCCTCCACTGATCGCTATTAAAGTCACCACATAAAAGAGCTAGACCAGGTTACATCTTGGTGCTGTGTTGGTGCGGCGGGGGGTGGGTGGGGGGGACTATGAATTCGGACACTTGCATAATGATAACCTTTGCATTTGATAAAGAGCCTTTCACGCCTTTGATGAAAAACGTCCAAAAGAACCTAACTCCAATTTTTACAAAGGTGAAATTTTTACATTTTTATGGGAAAAATGTATTCGCTTAATGCCATTTCGCTTAAAGTCACACTTTTCAAGAACCAAACTACGACGTTAAACAAGGTCTACCTGTATTTGAAAAGAGAAGGTTTACTATGCTGTAGGGTCCGGCGATATATCAATATATCGGTTATATCGGTATAATTTTTCATATCGATATGCCAATATTGGAAATTCGAATATATGGATATATCGAAAAATTTGATATTAAAAAAAATGGATATATCGCAAATATCGGAATATCATGTCTGGCGATATATCGGTTATACCAGTTTAGTGCGAACTTTTTCAACTTACCTTGACGCCGGCATTGTAAACCTTCTGGGCCTAGAGCGTGGAATGCGCGCGCACACCGAAATGCGCGCGCACACCTCCGAATGCACGCACGCCTCCAAATGTGAGCACACCTCTGAATGCATGCACACCTCCAAATGCACGCACACCTCCAAATGCGCGCGCATGCGCAGTACAAAAAGAAACGGAGAAATCGATATATCGGTATATATCTATATGAGCCAACCGATATATGGATATCAGAAAATGTCCATATCGACGGACCCTACTATGCAGGTTCCTTGGCCACTGGTCCCCTCTCCAGGGACAGGCATGCAAAAGCTTTTCCGCAATAACCGCCTTTTCAAGAGTAGCAAATCATCTACACAAAACCCAGCGGAGGCTCAAATCCATTTGCCCCGGCTTTGTGTACTCAGTGCCGCAGCTTCAACAAAATGACAGAGTGGTGCCATCGTGAGCACAGCAACATATCAGTTGGATACACTGAGTGGAGTTTGAAATTATTTACCCCAGCTTCTGTTCGAGAGATAAGGAGAAAAATTGCAAATGCTGGCAAATGGAAATCAATACAGCACCCGGAAGCCTGGAAGATAAGGTGGATAGGTTTCGATTGACTGGATCAAACTTGTGCTTGTCAAATGTCAAATGACCCTCCAGGGTGAGGGGCTGGGAGGAGGGGGGGGTGGGGGGAGAGAGGTAAGCGGTATCTTCTTTGAGCTGAATTGCATGATCTATAGTGATCTGGGGCGTGCAGTTTCTGAGAGATTAAGTCTGCATTAATTCAAGGCACTGCTGACAACAGACCAAACAGCTTTGCTGGTTGGCAGGACTTGGAAAGGCAGGCATTCTTCACACTTTGCTCCTGTTCACCCACTGTTCAAGCCAAAGCCCTAACAAGTAAGGTGGTCCAAGCTGGACAAGCAATAGGAAATATGTCAGACAGTGCTCACACAAGATCACAAGAGAGGTTTGGATGAAAAAGGGACTTCCTTCTGTCCATTTGATCTCATCCCTCCAAAAATGTTTGTGTCACCTGGCTCTCTTTTGAGTCAGAAGGTTATGGCTTCAAGCCGCGTGTCAGGATTGGGAACTCATATAATCGTATGTCGAAACTCCAATACAGTGCGAGGTGTCATTCTTTGGGTGAGATGTTAAACCGAGGCCCTGTTTGTAATTGTTCAGACAGACACTATTTGAAAAGAGAAGGGAATTTCTCTCTCCTCATGTTCTGGCCAACAATCCCCCAGATAAAATTGATCACTCACTTCATAGCTGTTTGTAGAACATTGTTACATGCACATTGGTTAGATTCAAGATGCATAGTACAGTACCTCCATGTCACAGTCAATTTTGTGAAGCGCTTTAACACATCCTCTTAATGGGAAGAATGCTAAATCAAGTGAAGGATTATATATATTTTTAATACCCTCCCTAACATGTTCCCATCAAAGCATCAAGCGTTTTTTAAAATGAATCCAATGTCCTGGTATTAACCACCCTTCCCATTCCAGTCTTCAATTACTACTCTTTGGGCAAGAATTACACCCTGGTAACTGACTTAAAATTGCTCTATTCAGCCTTAAACTTGATCTGCTGTCTCATTGCATTCAAAGGTATTAGATTTACTTTCCCAATCTCTATACATAGATAAGGTACCCTCTCAGACATCTATTTTTGAGACTGAAGTCCCCTAGTTTGTCCAATTGTTGCTCATAACTTATTCCTTTGGGGTCTGGGCAGCCGTTTATTTTGCAGTGGTCACAACCTTACGTTATGTTCCAAGTATGACTTCACCAGAGCACTATCCTGCTTGACTGTCTGTGAATCTGAACTACACTGTTTTAGCAATATAGCCGGCATTCTGTTTGCTTTCTTCATGGCTGTTTGACACTGGTTGACATGGTGAGTGATGATGAGCCAACAAACTCATCAAAAAGCAGCAGCAACAACAACAACAAAATTACATTTGTATAGCGCCTTTCACGTCAGGAGGACGTCCTAAGGCGCTGAAAAAAACACAAGATCTCATTCAGCTTCCCCCTTAGTAATTTCTACCCCATCCATAGAGTGGCGTCAACCACTTCCGAACACTACCCCAGATGAAGGGCACTATGTAAATGTAAGTTGTTGTTGTTATTGTATTTATGTTGCCTATTCCTTCTTCCTCTATGCATTTATTGGTTTACCAGCCCACATGATTTCACAGTTACCCTAACTTGGTCAGTGACACTCTCGAGTGCCTCTGGGTCAGAATGTATTGTGTTCAAGCCCAATGTTGGGGCTTTGAGTTGACATACTAGGATGATACTCTGATGCAGTGCTTGGGGAGTACTGCATTGTCATAGGTGCTGTCTTTTGGATTAGATGTTAAACCGTCTGTTTGTTCAGGTGGATGCTAAAGATCCCATGGCACTATTTGAAAAGAGAAGGGAAATCTCCGGATTCCCTGGACAATAATCTCTCCTATAAATGTGATCATCCACTTCATGGCTTTTTGTGGGACATTGTTATTGCAAATTGTCCACAAAATACCGACTCTGAACTTCATAGTGAATCCCGTGAAGCGCTTTGAGACATCTTCTTGATGTGAAAGGCACTTTATCAAATGTAAGACTTATTATAATTATTATCTGACACACAACCTTCTGACTCGTCAGCAAGGGCACTAGGCCCTAGGGAATGGGATTCCCTCCACTTGAATCCTATTATTCCTGCAAGCCAAAGCCCTAACAGGTGGTGGTCCTCATTGGACAAGCAGCGGGAAAGCTTGCCAGATAGTGCTATCAATAGCTATGTTGCTAAACCTTATGCAGTTTAGCTGGTTAGACTCCAGCAGTTACCCCAACGGACACATTAGGCTCTCCCAACCTTTGCCAAATACTCTTCAGGACTCAGTAAGCAGTGTACGTTCCTCAGGGGAAAGCGTACACATTCATTTCAGGCAAAGGGAAACTGCTCTGGACATGCAGAACTCACAGTCTATTTTAATTACATGGGTTGTCCCATGTTGGGTTGTCCCCCCAAATAATCCTTTTCGTCTGGTAGGAAAAGAAAGGTTTTAAAAACAAATGTTCACATATGAAGATGACTTATTTATCCTCCCCGCCTACCCACCCCACCCTGTTGATGTAATGTAACCCAACCCCAATGTTTCCTTTCAATCCCAAATAATGAAAACTGAGTGAGTTGTGCTGATCGGCACAAATAAGCAATTAAACTGTAAATGTGAGACCTCAATAAAAAAAATGTAAGACTGCAGAAAAAGGGGGTCACCTTCAGTAAATCGCAGCTATAAGGTGAGCATGACGGGCTCCCAACCAGTCACTGTGGAGCAGACGTTCTTCCATAGCCTCCAGTCATGGCTTTGTTTGGGAATAAAAATACCGCATAGATAAGTTGGGCCAACTGGCCCTCTGCAATGCCCGATTACACTGTGTAACCGAGGATGGTCGGAACGTGGAACTCTTCCTCAAACCGCTGCCCACAGGGGTACTCAGAATCAACAGCCCCCAAAAAAGCTCATTTGGGCTCTCACTGGTCAATGCTAGTGTAAATACTCCACATGATCTCCATTCCTCCAATCTCCTCTCCAGAGTTTCCCCCCATATACACACACACACACTCACCTCACTCCAACACACCACAGCATTTCCACCATTTCTTCAAATGAAGGGGAATTTAAAAGGGGAGTTGAACGGATGCGAACGTGCTTGTTTCTATGCTCTAACACTCTGTAATAGTCATTGGTGACACCCCAGAGAACAAAGCGAGGCCATCCATCAAGACTGAACTGCACAAGTGTTTGGGATGTAGCCAAGCATTGGAGTTCTTCAGTGTCTGACAGGCTGCCTTGATAATAATAATAATACAAATATACGTCACATTTCTTACACCTGTTTTCACATCAGGATGTTTCAAGTGATTCGTAGGATTTTACCATTAAGTGCAGTAACTGTGTGTTGTTGACAAATGCTGCAGCTGATTTGTGCACAGCAACAAAGCAAAAACAACTTTGAAGTCTATGAGCAATTTTATCTGAGGGATTGTTGACCAGGACACTAGGAGAGAGAAACTCTCTTCTTTTTTTGAATGGTGCTGCAGGGGTAGAAAAGACTCACAATTATCATTTCTACCCCACATCTGTGCCATCACCCATTCTGCCTTCCCCCAACTCCGCAGCATCACCTGCTCCACCACAGTCTCTCCCCTTAGGCCGCCAAAGCCCTCATCCACGCATTTATTACATCTCATTTATTAGCTCGACTACACCAACTCCCTGCTTGTCAGCATTCCCAACTCTTCCCTCATGAGCTGCATATCATCCAGAACTCTGCAGCTCGTGTCCTTTTTACAGATTGGGCTCCATAACCCTACCATCCCCATCCTCACCAACTCCACTGGCTCTACTTTTCCCAGAAGATAGAGTTCAAAATCCTTCTCCTCACTTTCAAAGCCTCCCCACACTCTTGCTCCTATTTCTGTGACCTGTTAAAGCCATACCAACCTGTCCACTGACTTTGCTCAGTAGGTTCCGGCCGTCTCCACCGTCTCCCACCCAGCAGGTGGGCTTTCAAGCTTCTTTGCCTCCACCACTGGGGAACTCTATCCCACAGTCCCTTTGCCTTGTTGTCTCCCTTGTCTCCTTAAACACCTATCTGAGACTCCTCTTCGACCACATTTTCGGTCACCCTCATACCAACGCCAACCTTGCCCTCCATCTCTCCTGATCCCAACCCACATTTGGGGTCCAAATCTCTGACTGTCCAGTGCCTTGGGTCTTCCCACCAACATGAAAGATGCTATACAAAAGGTAATTTGTTGTTTGTTGTTGTTGTTGACTGTCCAGTGCCTTGAGACATCCTCGTGACATGAAAACTTGCAATATGTAGTTGATGTTGTTATTGTTATTTCAATTTTAAAATTGACGTCCTCCTGATGTTAAAGGTATTATACAAATCTAATTTTGTTGTTGTTGTAAAATGATTTATCTCCTGTCTTTTGAAAATTATTTTCCCCCTTCCAGCCCTCCATTCAGTTCTCCTGTAGACTGATATTCATATCCAGCTGAATCAGCAATTGATGATGGTAGTTGTTGCTTTGTGCTGGAATAGCATTGTTTTTAAACTGCTCGCAGTGAACCTTTTAGGACAAAGTGCTGCATTAAAACACTGTTTAATGGACTCTGCTCTGTGGCTGGAGGGTGAGGGCGATGTAATTGAGATGCTTGTTGATGACAGTGCTCAAAAGCTTCTAGGCAGAGAACTCTGTTGTACTCTGATCACTCACTCATTGTAAAACAGACGCAAACTGAAAATCTATATCTGTGAGGAGGGTGCAGGGAAGAGCATTGGATATGTATCTCCAGCTGACTCAGCTGCCTAGGTGACAAAACCCATTCTGTAACTCTCACACAGAGAGAGCAAGAGAGAGAAAAGGAGGCAAATGCTGGGCGTGTCATATATCCATGCCAGCCAGAAGCTCAAATAGACTTTATCAAAAGCTGCCAAAGATTGCTGGGGGCAAAAGCCTCTGCACACGTGGGCAAGGCTCACAACAAAGCACTGCTTCCTATTGGTGTAATCCCAGTGCAATACATCCTGTTGAGAAACATGACGGGGTTTCAAGGCAGATTTATTCATAATAATAATCCTTGCATTTAATATAATGCTTGATCAAGTCGTTCAGAAAGATGGCAAGGGAGAGATAGAAAGAATGAGATGGAGGGTACAAAATTGGGTCATCAAGACTTTGCTAACGGGATATCCTCCAATAATGGATTCAATGGTTTTGATCTGTCTGTGAAGTCATCCAGAACAGAAGCTAAATGAAGGATCTCTGTATATGAAAGCCCTTTCCACATCCATCATCCACCTGGAGGGCTCAGGGTTCAGGAGCTAGGCTCTTCTGACCTGCGTGGGCTGTCTTGTGCAGCTGGTGTGAGCAGTTTTTTAGGAAAGCATCTTTTACCACACTCATCTACCCATTGCCTCTGCTTGGTTGGCTCTGGGTTCCTCCACATCTTTCATCCCATCCGCACCACCATCACCAGCCATACTTTCAGCCATTACGCCCTGAGACTCTGAACTCTCTATCTCAATCCCTCTACCTTTCCCCACTTTGCCCATTTTCAGATCACAGCTGATGACCTTTCTCCTTGACTATGCCTACGGTCAACTCCCTTCTCTCCATAACTTGGCTCATCCACTGTTAAGTACTCCGAGCACAACCCTGCATGAAGCGCGCTATATAAATTCAAGTTGGTGTACTGTTATTGGAAGGATCATTGTGGTCCGATTTCTTTCTCTGACATTCAACATGTGACAGATTGGTAACAGGAACCAGGCACACTGACTCAAAATTTCAAATCGAGAACTAGGATCCAGGATAATGCATAGTAACCATGACCCGATTTCTCAATTCAGATCAAATTCAAGATTCTTGCTCTCACGTTCAAATCTCTCCATGGCCGTGCCACACCCTACCTCTATGACCTTTTGCAACCGCACTGACCCGCCTCTTTGTGCTTTCATCATATAAGTCATCTTATACCCCTCCCCCCAACCCTCGCAGCTCCCAAACTTTGGCCCAGGTGCCAGCTAGCAGTTTGAAACTTTGAGACACGTCCTTCCGATGTGTAAGGTATACACTGCATAGTTTTGCATTCATCTTTTCTTACCCCAATACACTAATGCTAGTCATTCTGATGCGAACTCACCAGACTGGGCTAGAACTTGAGGCCTTCCTCCGTTCTGTGGCTGTTAATTTAACAGCTGCTCCTGCTGTTTGTAACAGATTCACCGGGACTGCCCTCTGCTTAAGACTGTCACACATATTAAATTGCAGGGGAGGGGGAAGTGTTTTGGGCTGTTTTGAATTCTGGACAGGCCGAGACGCTATTCTAGCAGCAGGACCTGTAGACCTACAGACCACTTTAGGGGTTTTCAATTGCTACATAGCCTCCCCACCCACCTTCTAAAGAGAAACCCTGAGCTGAGTTAGCAGAGGAAAGCTTGCATTCTTGGTTACAAATCATACCATTGAATCAACAACAACAACAACAACAACAGCAACAAAATTACATTTGTGTAGCACCTTTCATGTCAGAAGGTCATTCCAAGGCTCTGAAAAGAATATGCAATAGTCCTTGCATTTGATATATCACCTTTCATGTCTTTTAGACCAGTGGTTCTCAACCTTTTTCAATAATGTACCCCTTGTTAATTTTCAACATTATCGTGTACCCCCACCCAAAAACACACACACCACCCACCTCATTCCACTTGCATTTTATGACCAAGCTTTTCTTATATAACCAAATAACTAATACATACAAAACGAGGGGAATAACAATTAAATATACAATTTGGAAGGCTATAAAATGCTAAATAAGAGAGCTAAATAAATCAATGTACCTCCACCTGAACCCCTTGGAAGTAATTTTGTACCTGCTGGGGTACATGTACCCCTGGTTGAGAACTGCTGTTCTAGACATCTCAAAGCGTTTCACAGAATATACCGTAAAGTGAATTGACTATATTTTGTGGGTGAAACGCAGCAGCCTATTGCACACAGCAGTCTCCCATAAACAATTGTGAATTGAGCTGACCAGTTGATTATATTTTTTGAGGGATTATTATCAGGCATGTGGAATAAGGGAACTTGCCAAAGTTTTTGCCCTGCCTGGAATCAAACACAGGTCTCTCGCTTGCAAGGCAAGTGCTCTAATCACTGAGCTAGACTACATTTCATCCACTGGGCCACCTTGTCTGCAGGCTAGTAGATAATTTGTGCCATCTCCTGACACTCACCAACACGTTTTACCACAGGTCTACATTACATGCCAACAACTGCATCTTGCATTCGGCACAAAATTGTCTGCTCCTTTTCGAATGATGCAACCATGAAACATGTCAACAGAGAAATGGGTTTCCTCCGAGAGAGTTCAAATTATATTTAAAAAAACTCTAGACTTACGCAGGGAGTGCCACTCATCCTGGCGGATAGTTTTTGTGATGTTGTATGAAAGGTTTTTCGGGATAGTTGTAGAGGAGTAGTGATATTTGATTGGCGTACACCTGGCTATCACACCTGAGGAAAGGAACAGAAAACAAAGGTGTCACTTCAGCAAAACAGGGAACAGCGCACAGCAATCATTCAGTTACACTTTCACCAGAGTGTTCGCTTCTTCTGTTCATTCAGTGATGCCCTCATTGCTCTCTCGCCTTGACCATTTTCTCCAGCTCCTCATTTGGACAGCCTCCCAGATTGATTCAGAAAGAAAAATACGAGAGCCCTCAGATATTGCTTGGGAAGATTTTAATACTCTGGTCATGAAATAATATTCTTCAAAATAATATTCCTCTTTTGTATTTTGAACCCTTACAAATCATGCAATAAATAATAATGCTTTTATTTTACCCACAAGAAAGTCCCAAAGCCTAGCTCATTCTGTGGCGCTTTTGGATTAGAAGATCGTGGGTTCAAGGCTCACATCCGGGATCACAATTGGAAAAAAAATACACGGTCAACTATACTTTACGGTATGTCATCCCTACATGAAAAATGAAATATCAAATGCAAGGATTATTATTGTTATTATCATAGGCTGGCATTCCAGTGGAATGCTGAGGAAGCGTTGCATTGCTGGATGAGCCGTCCTTTGGAACGAGAGATTAAACCCGAATCCCATCTACCTGCCCAGGTGGATGCTAAAGATGTTGAAGCAATATTTGAAAAGAAAAGGGTGTTTTTCCTGGTGTCCAAGACAACAATTCTTATAAACAAATTTAGTAATTCACTCCATGAATGCTGTGCAAATTAGCTGCCCACAAAATGCATAGTAAAGGAAAGCAACATGAATGAGAGAATAATAGTGAGAGAGATACTGTATGATGTCATCTACTGGTTCTATCTACCGACCCTACCTACCTGCCTGCCCACCCATCCATCTACCTACCTAGAGCAACATCTGTGACACTATATTCTTCTCGGAGAAGTACGTTCCACATTCTCACTGGTCTCATATCCAAATAGCTCAGATCAACTTTAAAATTATTTGTCCCTTGCCTTCATGCAGCAATGTTCTGTATTTTCTGAACATTGGAATCGTAGCTCATCCAACTTTTAAGGTGAAGATGAGCCCCAATTTCTAATGAAGCATCTCCTATTATTATTATTATGATCATGTTCTGTGTCCTGTGATCAAGAGCTCAGAGACACCGTCCGGCATGAAGGGTGTTATGCCTGAGCAACACTGTTGCACTGTCCTCACCAAACAAGAGACGTCTCAGTGTACCACAACATCGCACTGAGGCAGCTTTGCTGAAGCTATGTTCTGCGCTCAGTCCTCAATTCAGCACCAGGGAGAGCACATCTCATTCTCCAGAAGAACATCAAATAAAATTCCTCACACAGCTTCTCCTATCAGAAACTTCAGAGCTATTATTATCCCTCTCCATCGTGTTGTGGTCTTTTTTCTTGCACACATGTCCTTGTTGTACTGTAACGCATTGAATATTCAATTATCAAATATTTATCTTTCTTGGAGTCGCATAGAGTAGTGGTTAGAGTACTCGCCCCGCAAGCGAGAAGACCTTGGTTTGGTTCCCAGGCGGGGTGAAACCTTAGGCAAGTTTCCTTACTTCACTGTTTACCCAGCAGTAAGTAGAAACCCAGTTGTTAGTCAATCAGCGAATCACTTCCCGTGGGTAATAATCCATCCCAAACAAAATTTGGAATTCAATTCACAACTGTTTGTTGGACACTGCTGTGCACAAATGGCTGCTGCGTTTCACTGTCAAATACACAGTCAATCCACTTTGCAATATATTCTGTGAAGCACTATGAGGCTTTTCAAGACCTGATAAGATTATATATCAAATGAAAGGTTTGTTATTTTTTTTCTGTTTTCTTGCTGCATTTTTGCAAACTCACTCCTCAAATTATAATAATAATCCTTCAATTTAATACTGTGCTTTTCACATCAGGAGTACATTTTACAGAGCTTCATATGATTTACTGTGAAGTGTAATGATTGTGTAATTTTAGGCTAACACGAAAGCTATTTTGCACACAGTAATAAACAGCCATTGAGTGAGTGACCAATTTTATCTGTCAGGTTGTAAGCGGAACACTGGGGGATAGAAACTCCCTTCACTTTTCGAGTGCAGATGGCACCTCGGTTTAATGTCTTACCAGAAGGACAGCACTTCACCCCCAACGCAGCATGCCCACAACTTGCACCGGAACGTCAGCCTGACCTGTGACTTTAAAGTCCTGACATCAAGATTGAACTTACAAACCTTCTGACTCAGAGACGCGAGTGTTACTAACTAAGCCAGTTTGACATATAATTCACCGCTTTCGCATCAGTCTCCTTCACAATTCTTTGTGTCTCTCATTTCCACTCATATGAACTCTGCACTCCCTCTAACCCCCTCTAATATTGTTCCTCAATTTATCCTCTTGCTTTTGCCTACCTTTTGTCCCCAATGTTTACCACCCAGAAAACCAGTGCAAAAATGCAATGCAATCAGGGGGATACTCAATGGGCTCTGGCCTGCTCCATGTCCCCCACCCACCCCACCATTAGCAGGTGGGCCTTCAGCCACTCTGCCCCTAACCTCTGGAATTTCATCCTGCAGTCACTCCGCCTCGCCCCCCTCCCTGGCCTCCTTCAAGTCCCGTCTCAAGACCCTCCTCTTCGACAGTCTAATCGGCCACCCCAAATCTCCTCCTTTCCCTCCATCCTCCCCGATCCCGACTCCAGCTCAGATCTGAAACATTGACTGTCCAGCGCCTTGGGGCGTCCTCCCAAGTGAAAGGCACTGTACAAGTATAATTTTTTGTTATATTCAGCCCATTGTGGCCATGACACTGCTTCCTGTTGTTCCCCCTATTCTTTTCAATTCATCCCACTCTCCAGCTCTTTCCCTGTTAACAATTCCCGATGAAAGATCCCTTGACACTTCGATAAAGAGAAGGATGTTTCTCGGTGTTCTGCTGACGATGTGGGAATAATGCTGTGCACCAATTGCCTGCAAATTCACATCAGTACACTTAACTGTATCTCTCTGGGATACGCTTTGAGACATCTTGTTGCTGTGATAAGATGCAATATCAAATCCAAAGATTATCATTATTATCATTTTTATCCATTAATGCTTTTTCCTCTCAGCTGTTTATCCTGTTCTGTGAAAATGATGCTAATGCTACAGTAGCACCTAAATTTTGGTATTAAAAGCAACGTCAGTCTTCATTATTCATCCAGAATAGCAGGCAAGGTCAAGGTTCATTAGCATTCTCAAACTGGAGAGATGGTATTCCTATTAAGAACCCATAACAAAGGGAGGCTGCAGTCTCAATAGCACTGAACGTATATTGTGTTGCTTAGCAACCCCCACTGCTTCAGCATCCAATCCGCAGTCTCTCAGCGTTCGCCTGTTTCCCGTGGGGTTTGGAGGTCAGAGAAGCCTCCATCTGTGAGCTGCACCAGATGAGGGAGTTGGTCTTGTGATCCCCTGGGGATGTTGTCTTGATTCACAGACTGTACAGTGGCCTGGGTAACTTCTTGATAACTTGCTGAGAAGCTCTCTCTTCCCCTCCCCTCACAGATCGCACCCAAACATCTGCTTATGTTGTTGCTCTCTGCATCCACTCTCGAGATGAAAGGCGTGATATCAAATCTAAGGATTATTATTATAAATACTGTGCAAGCTCATGGCAGATTGGTGTGGATACAAGAGTTGTTCCACTCTATCAGCTCATTGTAAACTGTAGCTGAATACAATACTTTTAACACTAACAGTCATTGCATTTGATACAGTATTTTCATGTCAGGATGACATCTCAAAGCACTTCACAGAGCATATTGCAAAGTATTGTGACTATTTTGGAGGTGAATCATAGAATCTTACGGCACAAAAGGAGGCCATTCAGCCAATCGAGTCTGTGCCGGCTCTTTGAAAAGAGCAACTCAATCCCACTCCCCAGCTCTCTCCCCATAACCGCGCAAACCCATCCTCCCCAAATAAACATCTACCTCTCTTTTAAAATTTGTTATCGAATCGGCCTCCACCACCTTTTCAGGCAATGCATTCCAGTCAATTTGCGGTAGTCAATTTGTACACAGCAATTCTTCCACAAACAGTTCTAAAGTCAATGACCAATTTTATTTTATTCGCCTTCGAGGCCCTCCACAGCCATCCTATCTCTGTGACCTGCTAAAACCAAACCAACCTGTCCACTCCCTCCGCTCAGCAGGTTCCATCCTCCTTCAGGTCTCCCACCCAGCCTGCCCCACCATCAGCATCTTTGCTCTCGCCTTTTGGAACTCCATCCCACATTCCCTTTGCCTCACACTCTTCCTTGCCTTCTTCAAGGCACTTCTCAAGCTCCACCGAATGCACCTTCAACCACCTTCCCTGCCCTCCACCCTCCCTGATCCTAAACCCTCTGCTCAGGTCTAAATCTCTGACTGTCCAGTGCCTTAAGAAGTCATCCCGATATGAAAGGCTTTATACAAATATAATTTTGTACTTCGTATTTGGGGTATTGTTGGCCTGGCCATTGGGAGAAACTCCCTTCTTGTGGAGATAGGTGCCATGGGATCTTTGATGCCCATGTGAACAGGCCGAAGGGGTCTCGGATTAACGTCTCAACTTCTTGCAAAGCAGTGCTGTGCTGGGGCATCAGTCTGGACTATGAGCTCAAAGTCCCTAGATTTTATGGCTTGAGCCTAAGTCTTCCTGATCCAAAGATCAGTGTTTCCAACTGAGTCAGGCTGAAACATGAAGTGGAGGGGTAGGAAAATAGAGAGTAAAGTTTGCTTCCAGAATTCAATCTGTGCAAAATATAAACTAGTGACCTGAATCAGCCTTATCACCCAAAGAGCAATCAACAGTAGCAAATTTGGTGAGTCACCATACTCAGCCAGCTAACGATACAACAAGAGGCCATATCGTATTACTGAGCAAACGGCATGAAAAGCTGTTTCTTAGCTGAAATACGAAAGCCACCATTCTCTGTGGTGTGCAATTCTCTTGCACGTCTCATGGACATCTCTGATATCTTTGAAGTAGGCCATTGGGTTTGCTGGCCTTCGCTTGGCTACAGACGGCTCCCTATGTAGATAAACAGAAACCAACACAGACCTGCCTTTGGGACATTTTGTTCAGGTTTTTTTAAAATCAGTGACCCGATAGTTTATGCTCACAGGCTCCATTGAACTCCCACCCTCCCTTCCTCCACTCCAATTAATTCCCAAGCTCAGTCATGCAGCAAGAAAACAAAGATGTTCACCTTTGTGATCGTGTCACCTTCTTGAGTGAGCTGACAAGATCACAAAATTGTTTCTGATCTCACACTTCTAGAACATCCACTGAGTCGCCATCCCAGCATATTATTGAGCCATTTCTCAAATGAGTCCAGCTTCCTGGCCTCAACCAAACTCTCTGGTAACCTATTTCCTGTTGTTAATTACTGTTTGGGTAAAGAAATACCTCTCAATGTCTGTCCTGAATTGATCATTTTTGAACTGAAATTGGGCCTTCTGATTCTACTGATGTTGTTTCTCAATCCCATATACAATCTTACACACCACTCAAATGTCTCCTCCCAAAATACACATGAAACACAGTTTGTGGTGGACTATGGGATGGTTTGCTGCTCAGAGGAGGTGTGTTTGTATATATGCTGTTCATAAATTATTAACAGGCATAGCAATTTTGGCACAAGGTTATTATAAGGTATGTGAAACAAAGCAGCAGAGTCCCCACAGCCGTCAGATGATACAGCCAGAAGGCAAAAAAACAGCAATTTTCAATGCATGGGGTGAATTACACAGGTGCTACTTGTGGGGTAATTTAATTATTTCTGAGGGTTTTATCACTTGATATGATAAAAGTAGGGTTTTCACTCTTGCCTGTAAAAAGAAATGGAGTAGGGCGGGAGATGCCAGTGGGTAGCACTCTCATCTCTGAGTCTGAAAATTGTGGGTTCAAACCCCAAGTTGGGGATACTGAACTCACACAGTCGAAGCTTATATTCCAGTGCAGTGGTTAGAAACAGCTCAGCATTGTCAGAAATACCGACCTTTGGATGAAAACGTGGGACGAGAGGGAGAACCTACATTGCGCATGATGTGCACAGCTGTGGGCACATCCTTCGGCACCTTCCATTGACTGACGAGTGAATCAGGCACAATACAGGAAAACATGCATCACACATTGCAGTCTTATGTACTGTTTCACTGAGCCTCTCCCTGACTCCTAAGCGATCTCTGTTCTGCCCCTTACCATTTCCTCTTTGGAATGATGTTCAAAGCACTCTGACGACGCAATCCCTGCCAAGTGATACCAGAGATGGCTGAACTGAGATCCAGCACTACAGAAATGTTAGTACAATATCAACGTCCTTCTCAACATAGTTGTGTGCATCTTGTGGCATCGTCATGTGCTGATACAGACTCTCTGTTGCTCAAGAAACTTATATTTGATAGCAATAATAATCCTTGCAAAAACTGCTTTTGTTAAAATGAAGGTGAACTGTCCAATCTCTAATTGAATTGGCCTGTGAAGAGCATCATGAAAAAGCCAATAAAGTGAATGGAGCTGAGATAATCTCTTCCAATTTACAGAGCAAAAGCACAAAATTATATTATTGAACAAGACTTGAAGCAAATTGAGAACCTTTACATATGGAAACATACGATTGAATAAGTCGCTTGTGCTGGTGTGACACTGACACTGCACTGTTTGTTGTTTGCCTTGGGGAAACTGAATTGAAATGCAACTCAACACAACATCACATTGGCTCTTCACCTGGGAATAGTGGCCATGTGTCATCTATTTGGATTCAACTGAGATAGCCTCGCATTGCAACTGACTCTTCTAAACCACGTCCTATTTTTATCTTTTCATCTTAAAATTGTACTGGCCATGTACCCATTCTCCAGTCACTGCACTGCTAGGTTGAGGGTGCACTGACCCCATCATAATTTCAGCTAATTGTAAATGTACTTGTGCGCTGAGCTGGGTGAAATTCATAATTATTGCCATCCACATTTTATTTTCCGGGGACTTGCTGCAGAGTCAGCTGGAGCATTTGGGACAAGCAGTTGGCTTTTATTTCTGTGCCCATCTGTTCCTTGGAACCAGTCCCATTTGTGTGATGGCTTATTGGATGTGCCATTGCTTCGAATCCACATCCACTAAGCCTTGGCACTAGTGGCTGCTTCCCGTTTGGCAGAGGAGGGGCAGGAAGAAGGTTAGGGAGGTTTTTTGGTTGTTTAAGCACTCCAAGGCAGTGTCCCACATGAGGATCGCTCTATTGAGCAAGTTGTTGTTATTTATAAATGATGGCCTGGATCAACAGGAAGGTGCAATTGCTGAATCCGTAACAAATACCCTCCTCCGCTACAAACAAATTCTCCACTACGAACCTATGCACACAGTGAGCTAGGCCCCAGGCTAATTGCACTGTTTGCTCAACAACGCTGCTGTGGGTGGAGAGGCTCCGGTTGCGCATGTGCAGAGTGGGAAGTATTGAGGTGGCTGAAGTGGCATGAGCGGCAAATCGCCTTTGCCCGGTGCCCACAACCTAAATTAAGCTCCTGGGACCAATTCTTGGTAATTCAAATTCATATTTTTAGTATTTTAAAGATAACTACATGTTCAGGAAATATATGCCTAAAGTTTTAATACGGGTTGTTTCACAAAATGCTTCTCTCAATAGCACCAATCAAGACTCTAAAATTTTCCACAAAATCTACCAAATATTTCTTCTCCCCCACCCCACACCTCACCACTGCCAAATGCCCTGCAATTTTTGGCAAATATTTCTACACTTATCTATTAGCCCAGGTGACGGCTTTGTTTTATCTCTTCTATTGATTCCAGTTGTGAGGAAGGTTATTAGCATCCCCACTGCTCGATAATCAGGGCTGATCTAAGGTTCCCTTAGTCTGCCCAACAATGTTTGAGGGTCTCTGTCTATCTGGCAATGTCGATACACTGTCTGAAAGTGTCTGTCTGTCTGGCAATGAAGCATTGCGATATCAATTTTTACTACATGAATTCAATATCCTGAAATGGAATTTGAACTCACATCTTGAAAGCCAGTGCCCTGCATAGCAACCTGTACAGTTTTAGCTGCTTAAGCACCAGCAGTTACTCCAACACACATATTGGGCTCCCCAAGCCTTAAGCTCTTGCCAGCCTGTAATAGTTGCACTCTAGAAATATTTGAGAAGAGAGAGTCCCACTCACTTGTCTTGAATGCAATGAGCTCTCAAAACCAAAGGAAATTTCCATATGTGGGTGAAGTTCAGTTTGGTCTGAACACTGTTAGGCGTAGCGGTTCTGCCTGGCTGACCAAAATATTTCAGTTTTCCTGCTGGGAATCAGGGTTGCAGGTCTGAGAGGTTATTTGCCCTCCCACTTCAGAGTGGAGTAGGCTGACTATTTGTAAGTTTCTACACCCTGATTGACGGGCAGGCTTTCAGCCATTTCTAAACCCCAGCCTCCAACTCGCTCCTTGAATCATCTCATTCATGGGCCGTCTCAAAACTTACCTCTTTGACCATGCTTTAGGAGATATTTCCCCACCCCAAACCCTCAGCTCTCTGTCCCTTCCACCATCTTGGGTCCCAGCCAGGACTGTCAAGCTCCTTGAGACGTCCTCTCAAACATGAAAGGCTCTGTATAAATGTAAATTTCAATTGTATTGTACCAACAACAGCAGATGAGCGACTTCGAAACTGAGGCTGGATTTGATAGTTTGCTGAATTATGCACACTCTGAAATACTACAAAAATTAGAGCAAATCTAGACCCAGGTGGAATTTCTCCCCAAATGAGTATTAATGAGGCGGACATAGGGGAAAACAATAAATTCCCTGCGACAGAAATATCTTGCACAGTGGACTCCTTCCAACATTTGATATATACTGCATTTTCAATTGCTCTTTAAAATGCACTTTTGATTTATACCAGGTTGAGTGGTTTTTTTTGGAAGGTGAAGAACTGACTAGTTCTTCTCAGAAACGTCACTCATTCCTGGAGAGCTTCCTTGAGCGGAACCTTGCTCGTTGTCATGGGAACATATCAGTAGTCATGGTGACACAATCCACCAGTATTATGGACTTTTAAAAAATTAATCCCACTGAAAATACACTGCCGGATCCTGTGCAAACACATACGAGCTCACACACAAATAGACACATATTGTATTATAGATTTATTTATTGCAAATGAGGTTGACTTCTAATATGATGCATTGGCCATCAGAATTTAAATGTAATAACAACCCTTTCATTGAATATTGCCCTTTTCATATCCGGGAGATGCCTCAAATACATGATTTTACTGTAAAGTGTAGTGACAGAATATTCATAAGCAAATGCGGCAGCCAATTTGAGCACAGCAACTTATCGCCAGGAAGTGAATGGCCATTTTAGATCATTTTATCTGGGTATTGATGACAAGGATCCTGTGTAAAACTCCCTTCTCTTTGTGAACAGTGTGGTGGTTTTTTAACAACCGCCTGAACAGGCAGAGGCAGCACACTGATATAAGCATCTGGAGGATGGCACCTCCACCAATGAGCGCTCCCACCAACTGTATCAGAGTTTCAGCTCAGATCAGTGGTGGCCAATCTTTTTGGTCAGCCAACAAAATACATTTTCTTGATTGAACATTTCTTGATTTATGCCATAATTCAAGCAATATTCAATGAAGAAAAACCTAGAAACACAATCAAACACAGACTTAACTAGACTACCAAGCTCCGTGACCACATCACTCCCACCCTCGCCCGGCTCCATTGGCTCCCCATCCCGTTGTTGTTGTAGTGTAAATGTTTGGGGAGGCTGCTTATTGATATTTTGACTGGCACTGCCTTAGACTATGAAATCAAAGTATATAATTGATTTTGAATCCATAACCTTCTGACTAACAATGCTACAAACTGAGCCATGCCGACACACCACATTTAGTTATAATTCTTTACTTTCTGGAAGAAAGACCTGGTCCATATCATTGTGAGAATTGGGTGAATAATGCCTGCAATGTCATGATGCGGTGGACATGGAATATTGACTTGGCTTGATATTGAAGTGACCAAGTATGTTACCATACATTAATGAGGATGGATAAGTGCGAGCATGAATTTCCCATAACTCTGGAGTGCCGGTTGTCAGATTTGTCCCTGAGGTCGTGCAGGTGAAATCACAGATCTTATTAACATAGCAATCACCAAGATTTGTTTTATTTCCTCTCAGTCCTTGACATCTCTTCACTGCCAAGGTCTTCTCAAACTCGTAGTGCCTTTGGTGAACCTCAGCAGCATTTTAATCTCCCCTGCCCCTTCTCCCACCGCGCCTCCACCTCCAACAAATTCACCTCTTCCTCCTTTCTACCGAGTCTCGGAGGCTTCAGTTTGACTGCACGCAGTAGCTCTCGATCTGGCAATTCGCTAAGAAAAGACAGATCATTACATTTGAGTGACAAGTGACAAGTGGCTCTGGGAGTTGACTTGCTGACCCTCTTTTTCGGCTACTTGACTGATGGGTTTCTCTCCTCAGCCAGTTGTATCGGAAATTATTTGCAAACTGAAGAGGGATGCTCAACAAACTAGAGATGCTTAAATGTACTGAATATTACAATACAATTTGCATTCACACAACACTTATCACATTAGGATATGTGACAAGTGTCTTACCATGTTTACATAGCTGGCTGGGTGGGAGGAGTGCGAGCATGTATGTATGTGCTACGTTGGTGGGGTGGGTGGAGAGGGAACATATATGTCAAAAACAAAAGGATGAGCATTGCTTTGAAATACAACTATATCTTCTAGGAGTGGTACAATTTACAAATTCAGTAACTTGTATTAGATGCATTAACTGGGAGTTCTGTTTTCCAAATAGCACAAATGTGGCCTTAATTGCAATTCAAGTGTGAAAGAGGCTACAGAGCAAACTCATTATTTTCTAACTTGTGTCCTTCATGAATACATACAGTGGAGCCTTCTTATAATTTGAGATATTTTTCTGAGGTACATAAACTCTCAAATCACTGTGTAGTGAGGTTCTGATAGCCAGTTTCATTTTGCGTGAGTGCAGCCGACACTCTTGGTTTCTGTATGCTAGTTGGTTCGCATCCTTAAACAGCTAATTTTAAAGCAACATACCATTAAAAGTATATACATTTTCTCAAAGCAACATACTAATAAAAATTTATTAATTGCACTTTGCAGTATATTCTGTGAAGCACTTGAGATATCTCAGTGATGTGATCAGGCACTATATCAAATTCAAGGATCGTCATGAAGCACAGATTTTGTTGGGGGGAGGATTTGTAGAACAGCATATCGGAATAACTCACTTCCATTTTCAAATTGTGCCATGGGATATTTAACGTGCATCTAAACAGGCAGAGATGCAACCTTTGGTTGATGAATCATCTGATGAATGGAACCCTCAACACCACAGCGCACCCCCCCAACACTACATTTCAGTGCCTTAGGACGTCATCCTGATGTGAAACATTAGTTCTCTGGACTGTGAGAATTTGAAGTCCCAATGTGGAGCTTGAACCCAAGACTCAGGGATGAGAGTAATATCCACTGAGTCAGACTGACACTCACATCACTAAAATAGTGATGTTTAAAAGAGAGATAAATAGACATTAGGGTTATTTAGGTATGGCAGGGCATTCGGATTAAAAGATCTGCAAAGATCAAAGAAGCTCATGGAACAAACTCAACGGACTGAATGACTTCCACCTGTTCCTGTTTTCCTAAATTGTGTCTACTGGTATCTCTGGGAGTAAAATTAATAATTCTGGTCAAACTTGTTGAGATATGAAGTTGGCAGGATTATTGACTACCTGCAAGACATTTCAGACAAAGTTGAAGAAATCAATCCCTGAGGAATCTACGAAGAGATAATCAATGACCAGAGCTTGAATCTCACTGATATTTCAGGAAATAGTGACAACCACCAATCAGGAAGCAGTAACGACAAATAACTATAATCCACTATAATCAATAGGTTTAGAAGACAAATAGTTCACTTGAAAAAGCAGCCCATTGATGTCCATAGTTTTCACAAGGCTTTTAATTGGAAGAAATAAATAGGAGAGCACCACTGAAGAAAGACTGAGGTGATCGCAGAATCACGAGTTGGGTGTTAGTATGCATAGTAATCTTGAACTGGGCTCAATGGAATCAAAAAGAATAAATGTTAACACTTCTCAAGAGCCAGCCAAAAACAGAGGAGCAAACCAATCCAGTTAAATAAAGGAAAATAGATGAAAAGATTTCAGTTTGGAGTTACAAGTTATCTTCACAGAACTGCAATGAGAAGTATATATATTCCTGATTACTATAGCAAGCATTTGAAGAGCACTCGATTAACAATAATAATTGTTGCATTTATAGCACCTTATCACATAATTGAGATGTATTAAAATGCTTCACAGAATATTATATTTTGTGGGTGAATGCAGCAGCCAATTGCATACAGGAGTGTCCCACAAACAGTCGTGGATTGAGTGACCACATTTTGTTCCTTTTTTGGGAGGGATTATTACCCCTGGTCAATCTGCTAACAACTGGGTTCCTATTTATTGCCAAACAGGTGTGTGGAGAAAGGAAACTTGCCTAATATTTCGCTCTGCCAGGGAATCGAATCCGGGTCCTCTCGTTTGCAAGGTAAGTGTGCTACCCACTATGTTATGGGACACGGATTAATACCTGGTTTGAAAGGGATTAGGTAAAATGATAATATAGTTAGAAAATTGTAGGGTCAATTCCTACATCAGCACTTTGAGGTCACAGCTCCAGGACAGTGCTGGAAAGAATCTGGTATTATTAGTTTAATGTCTCATACTTTAGATGAGACATTAAACTAAGGTCCCATCTATGTCCATTCAGGTGAGAATTAACGATACCATTGCACCATCTGAAAAGAGATAGATAGTTCTCCTTGTGGCCTGGCTGACAATCTCCAGATAAAATTGATCATTCATTTCATGGCTATTTGTGAGACATTGCTGTGTGGTGATTGGCTATTGCACTTGACAGATAAACAAAATCACTTTGAAATATTTTAATGTGATTAGATTAAATGCAAGTTTTATTAATATACTCAAACTGTTGCCACAAAGCAGCAAGGCAGTACATTGCAAACTCCCTTATTTCTTCTGTGGCATGAAATAGACCAAAATATCTAACTCTTTATTAAAGAACATGATTTTGAGACTGAGATCAAAGGAACCTTCTATTCTCGTAGAGAACATTGTGTGGAATGACAATTAATGATAATAATAAAAATAATGTTTGTGTTTGATATAACATGGTTCACATCATTGAAATGAGACAAAGTGCTTCTCAGAGGCTGAGGCAGTGATCGGTACGGAGGCTGAGGTTTTTGGTGTCCCACGCAAGGAGGTTCCAGGCACAGAATCCCCCGCCAGGACCAACGGCCAAACCAACCTTCATGACATCACTTGCGCACGCCGTATTTCAAGTTCACATAGGCTACTGATAGTTTTTACTATGTTACCACCCCTATCTCTCCTTTCCCACCCAGTCCATTATCCCTTCTGCTCTGGCTCTGGTGCACCCATTAGTGCCATCCTCCCCACTCTATGCTATCTCCTCCAGCCCCCACCACCATGTCCGTAGACTGACCATGCCCCGCTGACTCCGCTCACTCTCAGTCTTGGTGTGTATATCTGGCTGCCATCCCTGACCTGAGCTACCATCCCCAACACCCCCCCTCTCCTGCCCCCTATCCTTCATTACTCTTGCCCCCTATCCTGCACTACTCCTGCTCGATCCTCCATTAACTGCTCCAATCTGGGTTTCATGCTGCTCACAGCACAGAGATAGCCCAGGTCAAAGTGACAAATGCATTCTGTCTTCCCATCAGCAGGACACCCTCTGTCTCCTCATCCTTCTCAACCTCTCGGCCCCTTTCAATACTGTTGACCACTCTATTCTTCTCCACTGACTCTCCACTCACCTCCACCTTAACGCTTCTGTTCTTGCCTGGTTCCCATCCTACCTTTCATCTGCATTTTGTGGCCATCAACATTTTCTCCTCTAGCCCCCAGACTGTCATGCACTGGTAGAACAGCCACCTAGAATAGCAACTCTCTCCTTGTGCCCCTCCTCTTCAATCTATACTTGCTCTTGCTCAGCAATGTCATCTACAGGCGTGGGGTCAATTTCTATTTGCATGCGGATGACACCCAACTCTATCTCACTATCTCCACCCTCGATTCCAGGACCATTGATGGCTTCAGTTAATATTCTGTCTATATCAAGTCCTGAATGGAAGTCAACTTCCTCCAGCTCAATGTCGGCATAACAGAGGCCCCACTGCTTGGCTCCTGGCAGGACCTCCTTGCCTCAGCTGCTGGCACTATCACTATTCATGGCTGCATTCTTCATCTCAACTCAGCCAATCCCAAACTTCCATGTCCTTTTCAACTCTCAGCTACCCTTTAAACCCCACATTCATGCACCCTCGATTCAGCTGCTGGCACTATCACTATTTTCACACCTCCGCAACATTGCCCATCTCCACCAGTGCCTCTCATTGCAGGCCGCTGAGACCCTGATCCACGTTTTCATTATGGCCTGACTTGACTACACCAATTGCCTGCTCACTGGACTTCCCAACTATTATTCAATTGATGTCATCTCCCATACCAGCTCTGGGAACCTATCACCCCCATTCTTAAGATAGGTTAAGAAGGTCTTAAGACCTTCCGCTTTGACCACACTTGCAGCTACATAGATGCAACACTTCACAGATTCTTCTTCACTATGCAATTAATTGAAGGCCAGGAAGCTTCTGATAAGGCAACAAGTATAGCCATATTACAGACTGCGTAAGACAGCAGCAAATTGTTGCCTGTTTTGTGTGATAAGTATATTGTCTCGATAACATTGCATGCATAATTTCAACACCACAGACAACTCCACCACAGCAAACAAATGGAAAGCCTGTGAAGTAATTATACAATTTCAGCACCACAGACAGCTCCAGTGTAAGCAAAGGGACATGTTGTCCATCCAACGTCCTTGATAACATTTCAGCACCATGGACAGGTATAATGAAGTCAGCCAAGCTATCTCTCTGCAATAAAGTCTCTGGAATCAGAGTACCAAAGGCATCTTCAGTACATTAAGGAAGGGAGTGTCCATTTTTTAAATGTTAAGGATACCACCATTGGAGTGAGTGATTCCTCTCCATCATATGGCCGTTTTTAAATGTGGGGCCCACAAATTGAGCTTTGCAATTGATATAGTAATAAGTATGTAGCAATAATAAGCTTTGCAATTGACCTTCCACATTGGTCTGACATTCCAAAGTGCTTCACATGATACACTGTAAATTGCAGTGACTGTGTATTGTGTAGGCAAATGTGGCAGCTAATTTGAACACACCAGTGTCCGACAAACAGCTATGAAGTGAGTAATGCATTTTATTTATTTATTTATTTATTTTCTTTATTTATTTATTAATGCAACATTGCCAGGCTCCGCAACTATCTTACCCCCCGCGCTGCCGAAACACTTGTGCATGCTTACATCACCTCACGGCTGGATTACGGAAATTCTCTCCTAGTCGGCCTCCCCAGTTCCTCCATTCATAGGCTGCAGGCCATCCAAAACTCTGCAGCCCATGTACTATCCCGCACCCGCCTCCGCGACCACATAACCCCCACCCTCGCCCATCTCCACTGGCTCCCCATCCTCCAGAGGATCGAGTTTAAGATCCTCGTCCTCACCTACAAGGCCTTACACGGCCTTGCCCCATCCTAACCCGGACCCTCCGTTCAACAGGACTTGGCCTGCTCCAAGCCCCCCGCCCGAACCGCCCCACCATCGGAGGCCGGGCCTTCAGTTTCTCCGCTCCCACCTTATGGAATGCCATCCCTCAATCCCTCCGTTTCGCCTCTTCCCTTTCCTCTTTCAAGGCCGGTTTGAAGACTTTCCTCTTCGATCGTGCCTTTTGTTCCACCCCGAACTCTTTTACCTCCCCTTCGTGTTTCACCCCTTCCCAAACACTCCCCTCCCAGCTCGGGTCACACTCCTCTTGTTCAGCGCCTTGGGACGTCCTCCCGACGTGAAAGGCGCTCTATAAATGTAAATTGTTGTTGTTGTTGTTATTTGGGGCTTTTTGGTCAGGATACTGGAAGAAATTCTATGTTGTTTGAAAATAGGGATAGGGTGTTTAACATCTATCTGAAAAAATTGATAGTAATAAGGCTTTGATCCCAGCAATAATAAACAGAATGATAATCCTTGCATTTGATATAGAGTTTTACCACGCCTTCAAAATGTCTCAAAGTGCTTCACAAAATATACTGTTATTGATTTGGGATGTGTCCATTGTTGGATATGGGAACAGTCAATTGGAATTTGAAATTGTTTAAGAGACCCGGATATAATAATAATCTTTGTATTTGATTTTTTTTCTTGAGGGATTATTATCATGGGTGTGGGGTTAGGAAACTTTCCTAAGGTTTAGCCCTGCCAAGAATCAAACCTAGGTCCCTCACTTGCGAGGCAAGTGGTCTAACCACTGAGCTATAGGACTCCACATAGTTATCCAAGAATATGTGGTTCTAAGTCCCCAACATGAAACTTGAACCCACAATGGCCTCAATCAGTGGCAAAATAGCTTCCAACTGAACCAGGATTAAGAGCCAAACACCTGAACTCAGCCTTAAAGCCCACAATTTGTTTTTCAGCTGAGAAACCATCAGTGTGCCCACATCATTGGATTGTGTACATCCCCTCACTATCTCCACCTGATTTTCAACCACGCTGAATGAATTGACATTATATCAAATTCCTTTCCGAGATGTCTGATTTGTGGAACAATATTCTTCTAATATCGCTGGAATCTTATTTGTTTTGTACTCGTGACTACACCAACCAGCATGAATACTGTACTTGTATACAAGTTGGGGAATTGTATCCAAATTCAATCACTTCCCTGCAGCTAGATTCGTCTACAAAATAGTCGCTAAATTTTATGGTGAAGTGCTTTGAGACATCCTCCTGATGTGCTTTATCAAATAATAATATTAATAATCCTTGCATTTGATATAGCATTTCAAGATGTCCCAAAGCGCTTCACAGAATATACTGTAAATTGAATTGACTATGTTTTGTGGACAAAACGCAGCAGTCAATTGCATACGAGCAGTGTCCCACAAACAGTCATGGATTAAAGTGTCTAAATTATTATTTTCTTTTAAGGGAATATAACACCCTGAAAAGCAATCTAACAATTGGGTTCCTACTTACTGCTAGGTAAACAGAGGTATGTGGATCAAGGAAACTTGGCTAACATTTCGTAGCACCGGGGAATCAAACTCAGGTCTTCTCGCTTGCAAGGTGAGTTCCCTAACCACTATACTGCAGAATACCATAGCTACCATTCTAACCCTATCACAGCAGCTTTTGTTAATGACCACCTTCAATACTGTACAATGAAATGCTAAGACTTGTGACTGGAATATATTTAATCAATGATTTAAAATATTTTCTGATATCTTCAGGCTGCGAGAGGTGACTATAATTCAAATTTGAACAATGAATATGAGTTTAAACAGTGGCAAAAATTTCTGTTCATCTGACGATTCAAATATTTGATCAGTCCAGAGAATGAAGTGATGCACAGACAGGCTTGAACCAATTTTATCCATTCTTGTAGTGTGGTCACCAAAAACAGAAACAACCTGTACACTTTAGTTTTCTCTGCGCTGTACTTCATAAAATTCCAGCTGTATACCAAGCAAAGATTTCAGTTCTGCTATGTACTGTTTCACAATCAGTTGGTGCCACAGGATAACAAAATCATTGCATGTGCAATGTAGCTCATAAGTTTCCTACACCATAGAGACTCTAACAGTGCAAATACTGCAATATTCCTCTAATTATTTCAGCAACACAAATGGCTCCAACTTAGTTAAATATATTTACAGTCTGCGTACAATGCCACTTGAACACAATTTGCATTTAGTCATTGTCACATTTTGAAGAACTCCAGGACCAAAATAGCCTATTAAGCACTTTACATTTCAGAATCACGGATCAAACATTTTGCCCATTATACCTTGGAGTGTTTCTTCTCAAAGCTGCTTCTCTCTACGTTTGCAAGCTCCCTCCTACAAATGAAACAATGGCATCGCTAACAACTAGTATTTCTGAAAAGCTAGAGGGAACATGAGAATATACTTTTTTTTTAATCTCATCCCCTTCGACCCTCATGATTTTAAGTTTCTTCTCCTGATTTTAAAATCCCTTCATTGCCTTGTTAATCCCAAGATCCACAGTCTTCTGCCACAGCTGCAGTAAGGTAGATAAACCAACATGGATAAAATGTTTTATTCACTCAACAAGATAAGCACTACTATGAGAGAAAATGAAACCTTAGTTTCCTTGAAATGCACACATTTTCAGCACTATGACAAGCTGTTGTTTTTTTGACATGGAATGTACATTCTTTAGCCTCAGAGACAGCTACAAATTACTGAAAGGAAGGCTTTGTCTCTATCATGAACACTTTCATTGCCTGACACTTCAGCCTGATCACTAGGTGCTCAATGTTCTTGCAGGAATGATGCACAACAATTCACTGGATATTTTAATCAAATGAAAATATGATGAGAAAACCATATTCAAAATGAACTTGGTTAACATTTGATCTGAAAGATGGCATCTCCAACGACACACTAGAACTCACATTGCCTAGAATGACACTGCATTGTAGGGGGGTTATATTGTCGGAAGTGCTTTCCTTCAAATGAGATGTTAAACTAAGGACCCATTTGCCTGTTCAAGTGGTCGTTAAAGATCCCATAGCACGATGCAAAATGCTTTTACATATTCTCAATGGTACAGGCGCTATACCAAATTCCTATTTTTTAGTTATAATTTACCATATACTCTGGAATCCATACTGTCATCTTTAGAGAGGAGTGAGACCAATGAATGGTAAGGCTGTAATTTCATTGAAGGTTAAGATGCTTCATTAACTGCATGAACAAGTTTCTAGTGGTTATTTGAACCGCAATATAAGCTTACAGTTGACTAACCCTGCCTGAATCATTTTGCTTTCTCAATTGCCGCTGGGGTTTCTGGGGAAAATTACATTGTCAGCAGAAAACCTGGCAGACTCATTGGTCATTCGCCTCATGGCTGTTTTCGTGACTTCCATAGTGAATTGGCAAATGCCTTCAAAAACAGCCACTACACATGACAAATTACCAGTGAGGTGCTACCGTGCAACGTGCAAAGTCATACACACTAAACATTTAATGATCTGGACATTATGGCTGCACATTATTCAAGTGCCAATCTAAAAATGATCACAATCCTTCCATTCCTATGTCCCTAACCTCTGCAATGCCCTCCCTCTGCCACTCTATTTCACCCTTCTCTTTCAATCTTTTAAGAGTCCACCCTAGATTCTACATTTTCAAATACACCATTTCCCTCCTCTGTCTTCCTCAGCGTCCAACTCAGTGTCCTTATAAAGTACTCTGAGATATTATTCTATTGTGAGGGAGGGCCACTCAAATGCTGTTGTAGTTGTGACTGACTCGTAGAAACAGATTTAGGTAAGTGATTAATCTTGCTACCCAGCCAATTCCTGTAAGATATGTAGTAAAAACTCTTAATTCCTACAGTGTTCCTTTAATATAATTTTGTTTGTAACCCACTTCCTGGAATTAACCATAGTTATGATATGCATAACCATGTGTTCAAGGCTCTCATGTATTGGTGCAATTATTTAATATTCTCAGACTTCTGACTACCACTGCTGCAAGACATTTCAGAATACAACATCTCTCTGTCAAAAGAAATTATTCCTCATCTTTGTTATCTTAAAATGATGCTCTTTAGTCACTGATACATTTTTGAATTGCTTGGATTTAAATTTGGCATGCCTTTTGAAGCAGCTAGGGCTTTATTGCATTGCAACATTCTCAAAGGAGTGCTTCACGGGGTCAGTCACTTTGAAGCATAGTGACTTGTTGCGGAAACAAACTGAGATCTGATGTGATGAGCTTTTCAGAATCAATTGGCATTTGGTGTCCCTCTTTGATGTCCAAACACCACGTGCAGATATGCATGTTAAATCAGTTCAGTTGCAAGCATTCTAGACCCTTGGGATTTTTGCAACGTTAATAATGTTTGCATAAATTTAATATGAGCCACCTCGCCAAGAGATTCTTTGGTTTATTTTCAGGCCCAAAGTGGTTTGATTGCTTGAAGGCTCGTTGTTCATTCACTGCACGAATAAACTTAGGCATCAGGTTTGATCCACAGCTTTCCTTCCTAACCCAGATCCTAACCCAAACCTTTGAGAAGTCCTCCCAATGTGAAAGGCGTTCTATAAATGTAATTTGTTTTGGATGTTCCCTGGCCAAGATCACTTTTTTGAAAACTCCGTCACATTTCCTGACTATCCGGTACCTCAAACAACTGTCGCAGCTGAAACCCTTGTCCATGCCTTTGTCACTTCCTGGCTGGAATATTACAATACTCTGCTCACTTGACTCCACCTTACACAAAATTCAATTAAGACAAAGTTTGCAGCTCAGGGTCTCTGTCTTTCACCCTCCCTCCCTTCCTTCCCCAGTCCATTTACCAGCTTCACAAATGGACCTGAATAACCACATGGACTTCCTGCATTCCCTGATGTGTGTTTTTGGTGACAATTGCACGCAACGGTACACAAGATGCTCATTGAACATAGTCATGCGAGACAAGAGAGAGAAAACATTTAATGACGGGCTGTCTTTGCACTTCCTGGTATTTGGCTCAGCTACTGGAATTTACAAAGCAAAACATTTTGTCCAGTTCACGGACAAAGTAATCAGAGACTCGCAGCATATATTATAATAATAATAAAAAGAATCCTTGCGTTTTATATTGTGCCTTTCATGTCAGGAGGAAGTCTGAAGCACTCCACAGGAATTACTGCTGGCAAATGCGCCAGCTAATTTGCACCATGTGGTGAATTTCGCCACATAACAATAATATACTAATAATCATCCCTTCTACATTCACACGATACCATGGAAATTTTAACACCCACTTGGACAAGCAGATGAGACGTCAGTTGAATGTCTCATGCAAAAGACAGAATCTCCAAAGATGCAGCAAACTCCTCAGCACAGCACTGGAGTGATAGACTGGACAAGGGTTTAAAGTCCCGATGTGGAGCTTGAACCCACAATCTTCTTACTCAGACACCCACATATCCGGGCTATTTAATGTTGGATGCTAATAAATAAGCATAAAAGGTAATAACATTTCTGGAAATCACCCACGCAATGGCTGCCGTTTAAATATGCCTTATTCATTACTATTTTCACTGCGTGTTACAGCCCTGTATTTACCTGCTATTTTCAATGTATGTTGCTGGCTGGATTTTCTTTGTCTTTTTTTGAACAAGTAATAACTGTCAGGACTGTCAAGAATACCCAAGCAGACATAGCACAGAAAAGAAGTGAACTAATTTGCTTCGTAGATGCTGCCAATCTCTAAACTCTGCTAAGAATGTCGTTTTAACATCAGCAGCAAGGTTGTGCTGAGGGGAATCTGAGGTGTCTCTCATATGGTGTCTGAGCTGGAAGGTATCCGTCTTCAGATGAGACATTAAACCAAAGTCCTCTCTCTACCTGTTTAGATGGACGTTAAAGATTCCATGGCACTATTCAAAAAGAGAAGGGAGTTTCTCACTCTTGGTATTCTGGCCAACAATCCTCCAAATTGAATTGGTCACTCACTTAATGGCTGTTTGTGGGACATTGTGGAGTTCTATGGTTTAGTGGTTAGAGCACTGGTCTCGCAAGCGAGGGACCTGAGTTCAATTCCCAGCAGGACAAAATGTTGTGAATGTTTTCTTACTTCATGCGCCTCGATTTACTGACCAGTAAGTAGGAAAACAGTTCTTAGTCTATGGTGGATTACCTTTTTCAGGGATAATAATAATCCTTCAAAAAACAATAATTTGGTCATTTAATCCACGACTGTTTGTGGGACACCGCTGTGCACAATTGGCTCCTGTGTTTTTCCCACAAATATACAGTCAATTCACTTCATAGTATATTCTGTGAAGCGCTTTGAGACACCTAGAAGACATGAAAAGCGCTATACCAAATGTAAGGATGATGATTGTTATTATTGTCATTCTACGCCAACTCTGCTGTGTTTCACCCCAAAACATATTGTTAGCGACTTTTCAGTATATCCTGTGAAGCGTTTTGAGACATCTCAACAACATAATAAGCATTTGTAGCTATATCAAATACAAGGATCATTAGCATTATTCTTTTGACTACCCGTGACAGAGTCTTGTGTTTGAGGGTCTGTTGCCTGTAGGGGGTGGATTGTTATAATAATCCTTGCATTTGATATAGTGCCTTATTAGGAGGGGTTGGCTGTGTGAGACGGTATGGCTGTAGGGGTGAGAGGTGGGTTGGCTGTGGAGGGCAGGGAGGGGTTGGCTGTGGGAGAAGGTTTGGCTATCCGGGGAGAGGTTGGTTGTCTAGGGAGGGAGGGGATGTGGAGGGAGGGAGGGGTTGGCTGTGGGAGGAGGGGTTGGCTGTGGAGGGAAGGATCTGGATTGGGAAGGGGTATCTGGGGTGACTGTCATCTAGTGCCCAGACATTTTGTAATGCCAGCACGGCAAGTTAGTTGGCTGAAGGGCCTGTTTCCATGCTGGCAGAAGCCCACTTCATGATGTCCAACTCTCCTATGATGCACTGCATTAATGACTTGCACGATAACAAAGTTGCAGAGAAAGTTTTATGCATTGCGTGTAGTGAATCCTTCTGTGCTCCTGACTGACATGCAATGTCTGTGCTTCAGTTCCCATTTGCATCTTCTCAATATGTGCAGCTAAATAAGGAGATTTGTTGTGACAGTAAATGAGATACATCTGAATGAATCACGATGATTACAATGACTGTGTTGATTACATTCGGGCCACAGCCAATATCCTCACCATCAGACACAAAACAAACCCTCACCAGTGAGAACCAATTGCAGAATTTTCTACCTGTCAAATCAGATGTTCACTCTCGTATGTCATAAACAGTTCCCACCAAACCCAACTGTGCCCAATCCTGCTATCTCCTATTTCCCTGTCTTCATGATCTCATTCATGAATTCCCCTCCAAGCCTTCCATTGGTTGGTACGCTGAGATCCAAAACACTAATGTGTGTAGATCAGGCAGCACCCAGTAAGCTAAGAAGCCTTCGCACACAGCCAAAAGGTTTTAGGTTCAATGCTAAATGTTGGGGGCACTGCAGTTCTGGGGCTCAATAAAATAATAAGCCGTTACGGTGAAGTGAAATGACTGATGATTTGTAGGCAGGTGCCTCAGCTAATTTGGATACAGCATTGTCCCACAAATGCCTTTGAAGTGAATGGCCAATTCTTACATGGGGATTGCTGGCCAGGACACTGGAGAAACACCTTTCTCTTTTAAAATTTTGCCATGGGGACTTTAACATCACCCGATCAGGCAAATCATACTTTGGTTTTAACGTCTCATCCAAAGGGCAACACTCCCGACAATCTCTCTCTCCCCCAGAACCATTCTGGTGTGTCATAATCTAATATTAATCCTTGCATTTGATGCAGCAAATTATGCAGATTGCATGTCTTTTGGTCGCGTCAAAGCACTTCACAGATTTTACTGTAAAGTGGATTGACTGTATGTTTGTGGGTAAAACTCAGCAATGTCCTACAGTCATGGATTGAGTGACCAAATTATTATATTTTATTTCTTGAGGGAGTACAGGTATTCCACCCCAAATGCAGCCTCATCAACTGCAAAACTCACGCATCCACGGTTTGCTAAATGCGACAACCCTTGCAAACCAGGGCTTATAACCCTTGCTTATCCACGGGTTTTAACACTAACACTAGCTTTTAGCGCAAGGACCCAGTTGCATCAACCAGCCTCGATGTCGCTTTGCGCTAGCATTTAGCACTAGGACCCAGTTGTAATCAACCAGCGATAACGCTTCTCTTTTAGGATTAAGGTAAATAAAGTAACATGAATTTATTGTCGCTTCTCCGCAGCCTAGCTAGTAAGTTTGGGAGCATTAGCTGCATGGATCTGCAGATCTCTCTCTCTGTATAAGTGTATCATAGGCTGTATAAGTCACTCTCTCTCTCTGTATCTCAGAATGAAGAGGGATCTCTCTATCTCTCTCTCTCTCTCTCTGTGTGAGTGCATCTCGGACTTTAGAAATGTCTCTCTCTCACCTTCTCTCTATTTCACCTTCTCTTCCCCCCACCCACCCCTCTCCCACCCCGCCTTCTCTCTCTCACCATCTCTTTCTCTCTTCTCTGTCTGCGTGTAGATCAGTCAGTCAGACAGCCTCGCGGATTGCTGCAGATGCACCCAAACTTACTCCCCCTATCCCCATGCATGTTATAACTGTATGTGTTTTTTGTGTTTAGTTCTACGAAACGCGAATTTACTCCCTGTATCCACATGTTTCCCAACCGCGATTTTACCAACTGCGGAGGTTAACAGGAACGTATCCCATGAAGTTGGGGAGGGATACCTGTATTATCAGGCATGCGGAGTAAGGAAACTTGCCCAACGTTTTGCCATGCAGAGAATCAAACCTAGGTCTCTCACTTGTGAGGTGAGTGCTCTAACTAATGAGCTACAGGACTCCACAAAGTCATCCGAAACAATGTGGTTTCACAATGTGGTGGGGTTCCGTCCCCAACATGAAACTTGAACCTCAATCAGTGACAAAATGCAAGGATTATTATTATTATTAAAAAAGAGCTTCCAACTGAGCCAGGATTATGAGCCATCACTATCTCCACCCGCTTCTCAACCACATTAATGGGTTGACATTACATCAAATACTTTTGTGAGATGTTTGATTTATGGAAAAATAATCTTCTAATATCGCTTGAATTTTATTTGTTTTGTACTCGTGTATCACCAACCAGTATGAATATTTGTATACAAGTTGGGGAATTGTATCCAAATTCAAACACTTCCCTGCAGCTAGATTCACCTACAAAACACACAGTCATTAAATGTCACAGTGTATCCTGTAAAGCACTTTGAGACATCCTTCCAACATGAAATGCTTTATCAAATAATAATCCTTGCATTTGATATAGCGGCTAATCACGTCAAAACATCTCAAAGCACTTCACAAAAAATCAAGCAAATTTATTGTATATTGTGTGGGAGAAACATGGCTGCCAATTGCATGCCACAGTGTCCCACAAACAAACAGTCATGGATTAAGTGACCAATTTTTAAAAAGGAATTATTATCCCTGGAAAATCGATCCGTCAATTGACTGGATACCCAGGTTCCTACATACTGCGAGGTAAACTCTGTAGCTCAGTGGTTAGAGCACTCGCCTTGCAAGTGAGAGACCTGGGTTCAATTCCAGGCTGGGTGAAACCTTGGACAAGTTTCCTTACTCCACATGCCTAATAATAATCCTCAAAAAAAATTGGTTATTTCAATCCACGGCTGTTTGTGGGACACTGCTGTACACAATTGGCTGCCACGTTTCACCCACAAATATGCAGTTAATTCACTTTACAGTATATTCTGTGAAGCGCTTTGAGACATCGATAAGATGTGAAAAGTGCAATTTCAAATGCAAGGATTATTATTATTAAACTGCATGCGGAGTAAGGAACCTTGCCCAACATTTCTCTCTTTCCGGGAATTGAACCCGGGTCCAGTCACCTGCGAGGCAAATGCTCTAACTACTAAGCTGTAGGACTCCACGTAAAGTGTGAAGATGGTTTCTTTTGAAAATCGCAAAAATTTGGACAGTGAGAACTGATCAATTCTGAGAGTTTTAGTTTATATAAGATGGGAGATCATTCTCAGCTCAGAGAATACTACATCGATGCCAACTCCAAAGGTAGGGTGCCACAATTCTTCACTTTCAAAGTTGGATCTAAGTAACGTGTTTAACTCCTCATCGATGCTTTGAAATACATTCAATTACCTGTATCAGTCAGCACTCTCATCTCTGAGTCACAAGATGTGCTTTCAAGCCCGAATTTCACCTGGTGTCCTGGCCTACAAATCCCCTGAACAAAACTGGTCACTCACTCCATGGTTGTTTGTGCGACACTGCTATGCGTAAATTGCTTACAAAATAGACAGGCATTTAAAATACTCTGAAGAGACTTCCATGAAAAAGACATAATTGGGAACAGCCTTCATCTTCACTGGACACTACACATCAAAGAAAACAATTAAAACTAACTGATTTATATAATGTAGAAGGGAGGAATTCATGTATGTTCACTCAATGTTGTGTTACACTATTATTTTCACCCTCATTGATCTACGGGTTATTTTTTGCAAACGTAATTCACCCGGCAAACCCTGCAGATCATGCCAAATCAGATGTTGAGTCAGTCACCGCGGATGTGTTGACTGAGTAATAAGATCTGCAAGCAGATGGTCACAATATATATTTTTGGAGGCTCAGCCCACCAAGAAAGCGTCAGAAACACTGACATGGCACACCACTGAAACAGCGCTAGTCCTACGCCAACACAGCACTAATACAGTACTGACACAGCACAGCTCCAACAACAACAACAACAAAATTGTACTTATGTAGCGCCTTTCACGTCGGGAGGACGTCCCAAAGCGCTCAACAGTCAGGTCAGGACCCGAGCGGGTGGGAGGGGAAGGGTCGGGGTAGGGGCAAGGAGAGGGGGAAGAGTTAGTGAAAGAGCCGAAGGCGCGGTCGAAGAGGAAGATCTTGAGACCGGCCTTGAAGGAGGAAAGGGAGGAAGCAAGGCAGAGGGACTGCGGGATGGAGTTCCACAGTGTGGGAGCAGAGAGGCTGAAAGTCCGGCCGCCGATGGTTGGGCAGTTAGGGCGGTGGACGCGGAGCAGGCCTGAGTCTGCTGAATGGAGGGTGTGGGCAGGCTGATAGGGAGACAGTAGGTCAGAGAGATAGGCGGGGGTAAGGCCGTGAATGGCCTTGAAAGTGAGGACAAGGATCTTGAATTCGATCCTCTGATGGATGGGGAGCCAGTGGAGACGGGCGAGGGTGGGAGTGATGGGGGACAGCCCCAACAAGTCCCAGCACAGCACTGACACAGCACTGCATTGATGAAGTACCAACCGTGGTCACACTAACAGGGGAGACAATCTCTTTTCTCTTTTCAACAAGTAGCACAGAATCTTTAATATCCACATCAACAGGCAGACAGACCTCTGCATAACATCTCAACCGAAGTCGGCACTTCTGACAATGCAGCGCTCTCCAAACAATGCAGTAGTGTGCCATCTGACATGGACTTTCAACCCACATCCTTCTTAAAGCGTTTCACAGAATAGAATGTAAAGTGGATTGACTGTATATTTTGTGGGCAAAACATGGCAGCCAATTCGCACAGCAGCGTCCCACAAACAATCATGATTGAGTGACCATGTTTTTTACTATTACCCCCAGAAAGCAATCCACCAATCAACCAACAACTGGCTTCCTGTTTATTGCTAGGTAAACATAGGTCTATAGAGTCAGGAAACTTGCCTAAGGTTTCACCCCACCTGGGAATTGAACTCTGGTTGTCTCTTTCAACAACAACCTGTATTTATATTGTGCCTTTAGTGTTTCAAAGTGCTTCACAGAGATGGAATATGAGCCCAAACAAGTTTGGGGATCTGGGGGTATTAGCATCAGGTGGCCGAAGGCACAGCCAAACAGATTATTTCAAAGAGAGCTTTTGAGAGTAGAGAGGGGAGGAAGTGAAACAGCAGGTTATAATGGAGCAGGGGCCAAAGTAGCTGAGCGCTTGTCCAAAGAGGCGATTTACAGAAATGGAAACACATTGAATGACGTTATGCAAGCTAACACAGCAGTGAATCTCCAGTGACCAATCACCTCCCTCAAAGTCACCTCTTGTGAGGAAGCACGTGGCCAGAATTCTCCCCAGTGAGCAATTCGGAACAGATGCACAAAGTCTCTGTTGTGCCAGCATTGAAAACCTAGATTTTGTGATGGGAGAGAGAGGGGGAGGGAGTGGTGGTGTTCAAACCATCAGTGACTTGGTGAGGACATGTTGACCTAAACTAAAACAATGTTGTACATCCTGCAGTGCATCATGTCCAAAGTGACTGGATAAGGGATTGAGAATGTGTAACTCTTGCTTGGCTTTCATGATGTAAGCAAAGGTTTCTGCCGGAAGGTGACTGGAGTATTTTTCCAACATCACCTACTGTTGTTCTACGGAGGCAAAGATGCAACTACATATGGTCCTTGCCTGTGCCAAATCCGTGATTGCCAAAGCCCAGTATGCCAATCAATGTCATACATGCAGGAGAGATGTTCTGGATGCCTTCAGTTACAGACACACACATATACACGATCAGGCTTTGCAGTAAAGTACCATATCGCTCCCGTACAGATCCCTAATACAATTTGATAAAATGAACCTTGCTAACAAATCTCAATGGCTATTAACTGCAAGCACTGCATGTCTGAAATCCCTCACTGTGCCCAACCGGCCACCTGCAGCTTAAGATATCAGCTATACTTGAATCCTGTTATATACATCTGTTCAGGACAGTGGGAATAAATAAAATGTTGCCAAAGCGTGCAATTTAGTTTTAATTGTTTTCTTTGATGTGTAATGTCCAGTGAAGGTGTATATGAAGGCTATGCCAAATTATGTATTTTTCAGGCAATTCACATTTTCAAAATGTTTCCAAAGGGCTGTTTGGCAAATCCTTCGTTCAAAGAACAGACGACCCCTTTTGTGTCACTGAATGTATTCTCTTCCCCCCCACCCACCACTGATTCAGCTAAAAATAATAATTCCATTTGACATAGCACTTTCACAGGATTTAGTGTAAAATGGTACACACTGGTGACTGACTATTTGTATTGCCAGCTTCCCAGCCATTTTTATGCGCAGCAATATTTTTGCATAGCAATGCGCTACAACCAGCATAAAGTGAATGAGCAATTTTTATTTGGGGAAATGTCTGCTAGGACACCGGGAGAAACTGCTTTTTTTTGAGGAGTGCTATGGCCATCCACCTGAATAATTAACGTCCACCTGAATAGGCAAGCGGGACATTGGTTTATTGTCTAATCTGAAGAACAGCACCTCAGACAACATAGCGCTTCCCCCCCAGCACTGTATTTGAGTGTCAGCCTGGAGTGGAAGTACACAAAGGTGCTACATGGGCCTTAAAATAATAATCTTTGCATGTGATAAGAGTGTCTTATCTCTTTGGAAGGATGTTTGAAAGTGCTTCGTGGAAGTACTGTGAAATAGAGCAACTGTGAATATGTAGACAAACCTGCTGCACAATTGCATACATCAATGTCCCCCAAAACTGCTATGAAAATTGATCATTCGTGTAATGGCTGTCTGTGCTATGCGCAAATTGGCGGCCAACTTCACCTAACAAAATACCCAAGCACTACACTTTATGGTCAATCTGAAATTCTGTTGTTGTGATAAGGTGTTATCTCATATGCAAACCTTATTATTATTTATTCTGAGTGCCAAGATTATCAAGTTTATGGACTAAGAGCACTAGACTGAATTTTCAAGGATTATTGGCGCTGCTCCAGTGTTCATTAAAATTGAATCTTAACTTACTTTGCTGTTCATCACTTACAGCATTCACCGGTTTACTATGTCATTCATTGCTTCCCCCCACCACCCCACCCCCCCACAGCCTGAATCGTGTTGGGTACATTTCAACACCTCCAGAGCCTGACGCATTTGGTGTCAGCTTCACTTGCAAATCTGGGCACCACCAGAGGCCCTGGCAATGAGCCGCAGTGTGAGCCAGCCATGCTGAGAACCCATATGCATCGGAAGGTAATGCAGCAGGTTGTGGTTTTGCGTGGGTTACGGCACCGGAAAGGGAAGAAACAACTCGCAGAGATTAATGTCAAATCATCTGAAAGCACTATTACGCAAGTATTGTCTGTGAATGCTCTGGCTGTGCAACTGGCAGCCATTTTGCTCCAGCTAGATCCCATGAACACCCAATGACCAATTTTATTAGGAGGATTGTTGGCCAGGACACTGAGGACAAACCCTCCATTCTTTTCCCAAATCAAGGGATCTTTCACTTTCACCTGAATAGACAGCTCAGAAAGTGTCCACGCAGGTGAAAAAGACTGGGGTAAACCTTTCAGATTACATCAACACTCAGGATCAAAAGGAGCAAGAGAATACATTGAGGAAAACATTTGCATACCCTTCTTTCAGCCTGCTCCCAGGTAGTCTCCATCACTGTTCTACAAAACAGCCTGGCTCATCAGCAGGACCTGGAAGGTCAGACCAATCACTGGGGTAGGGAGTCATTCCACTCAGCTCCTGTTAACCCTGTAAACCAAAGCTCTAACCGGTCGGGTGGTCCTGGCTGGACAAGCAGAGGAAAAGCACTTGCCTCGCCCCACCCTGGACAGTGCTATCAATGGCAAGCTATGCAGTTTTACAACAACAACAAGTGTCTCGGAATGTTTAACAGTGGCGGATCCTAATGCCGAGTCAGAGGAAAGGGGAAGGTGACCATAGGCAAGGTCATAGAGGAACAACAACAATAACAAAATTACATTTCTATAGCACCTTTCACATTGGAAGGAGGTCCCAAGGCATTGGACAGTCAGTGTTTCAGACCCAAGCTGGGGTTAGGATCAGGGAGCGTGGTGGGGTGGTGGGGGGGCAAAAGCGGAGGATTGCAGGATGGAATTCCAAAGATTGGGGACAGAGTGGCTGAAGGCTCACCTGCCAATGGTGGGGCGGGTCAGAAGACATGGAGCAGGCCAGAGACCACTGAGCAGAGGGAAAGGACAGGTTGGTAGAGAGTTCAGAGATCGCGGAGGTAGGGTGGGACAAGAAGGGAATGAGGGAGGATAGTGCGCAGCTTCAGGGCAGAGTGGTCGAAGCACGGCCACTGATGGTGAGGCAGAGGTTCTGGGGAACCTGGACAGGCCAGAGCCAGTCCAGTGAAGGCAGAGGGTAGTAGTGTAGGGAGAGAGTAGATTGGAGATATGGTAGGGTGCTAGAGTATGAAGGGATGTAAATACAAGAGTGAAGATCCTTAACTTGATTTGTTCAGGGACAGGGAGCCAATAAGGGTTTAACAAGGACTGGGGTAATAATATTAATGCTTCCATTTGATATAGCACCTCATCATGTCTTCTAGCCATCTCAAAGCGCTTCACAGAATATAACGTAAAGTGAATTAACGTTTCTCCCGGCCAGGATTCAAACCCGGGTCCTCTCACTTGCAAGATGAATGCTCCAACCACAAAGATACAGGAGCTAATGAAGGTACAGAGTTTAGTGCAGGTGAGAATGCAGACAGCAAAGGTTTAAATTAGTTCAATTTTGTGAATAGTGGAGCAGGGGAGACCAGCGAGGAGGGTGTTTGAGTGATCAAGGCGGGGGGGTGACAAAGTCGAGGACGAGGATTTCGGAAGCTTTTAGAGTGAGGTACAGATGGAGGCAGACAATGTGGCGAGGTGGAACAAAGCGTCCTGGCAAGGGCAGTGAGGTGGAGGTGGAAATTCTGGCCAGGGACCAGATGTGGGGTACAAAGGGTAGGTGGGGATCCAGTTTGGTGAGTGTCAGGGAGAGATTGGGGAGGTTGAGGAGGCCTGAACTGCAGGGTGAGGAGATCTGAATCGCAGGAAAGAAGATGTTGATGAGAGCCGAAGACTATGGCTTCCATCTTGTTAACATTCAGCTGCGGATGCAAATCCAGTCCGCTGATGTCTGTTAGATAAGCTGACAGAACATCAGTGGACTGTATCGCAGATGGAGGAAGAGAAGTAGATTTGTGTGACATCCAAATACAATTGTAAGTTTACTCCATGTCTGTGGATGACATCACCAAGAGAGCATTTAGCTGGTTCGATTCCAGCAGGTACCCCAAAAGCACATTCTGGAATCCCCAAGCCTTGATTCTTGCCAACCTGCTCCTACTACTTTCCAGAATTAGGTGAGCAGGATAAGTCTCTCCAACAATCTCTGGGATTTTCACGTGTCGGTGGAATGCATGGAAATCCCAGCTTGGTTTGGAAACTCTTAAGCACGATGATGGGTTTCCGCATGTGTCAGACACCTGGCTGACCCCCCAAAAAGAACTCACAGTCCAGGCTGGAGTTCCAGTGCAAAATTGGGGGAGGGGTTATGCATTGAAGTGCTGAAAGTCCCATCTTCTCTTATGAGACATTAATTCAAAAGTGCCATCTGTGTATGTTTAGGTGATAGTTAAAGATCCTTTCACACTGTTGTCATGGCTCTTGGTGGGGCACTACAAATCGGTTGCCTACAAAATACACCATTTACTTTACATTACTATCAAGCACTTTGAGACCATTCAGCATTTTAGACACTGAATCAAATGCAATGAATATCATTAGTATTATTATTGTGTAGACTTCCCAGTAATTTCACAGTGTCTGATGATCACTTGTCTTGTGGATGCAAATAGGGTTCAGCGCTTCATGGATGGACACTTGTGATATGAGATAGCTTTACTCAAAGCTACCCTTACCCATGCTCCTCTCCCCCCAAAAATGCTCAGTTATCAAACAGATACAGAGAAGCAGGTAACATTAAAAAGATGCTCAATAAAACAACTCCCTTAGTCCTCAAATATAAATAATTCACCACCATCCTAAAAATGTGAACTGCAAGTCAGACAAATAAATTGTTTCCCAATTGGCTTCACAGTTGCAACTTCATGGGCACAAGCTCTCAGTCCCAGATCTGTGTGTAAATCACTCTTATGCAATTCACAAAATGAAAAACAATGGGATTTAAAGGCACCTTACCTCACCTTGTGCCAATCCACCATTGCCCAGATCAGGACGTCCAGCTGAACAACCCTTCAAATAAATTGGTGTTTTTATTTTTAATTAATTTAATCAGAAATTGGACTTTGAGGTTTGAGGTAGGCACTGGCCTGATTCGTGTTTCCCTCCTGGGGATCGGGCTATCATCTTATCTGTTCCCAATCTCTGGAACTCCATCACAGAGTCCGTTCCACTGACCCATTCCCTCGCCTCCTTCAAGGTCCATCTCAAGAGTTTCCTCTTTGACCGTACTTTCGGTCATCCTTTCCCCTCCGGCCCAGCCCACCTCTACCAAATCCAATCACCAGCTCAGGTGAGAAACCGGCGAACTGTCCACCACCTTGAGAAGTCCCCCTGACATGAAAGGCACTAAGATAAATACAATTAATTGTTCTTTTATTCATCCATATGTTTGAAGACCATTGTCGGTTGAAATCAAGGGAAACTTTCTCACCTGCTTACAGATATCTGACGGCCACCCATTAACCATTGAGTTTGACCATCACAACAAGTCCAGAACCACCTGGTAACCAACACAAAATGAAACCACCATGCAATAACACTCTAGGGCAACCATGGAAAACTCACACACACACACACACAAACACACACACATATATATATATATCTAATATGTACGTATATATCACATCTTGGAAAACTCATGTGGGACATCCTCCTGGTGCGAAAGGGCTAAATAAGTGTAATTTTGTTGTAATATATATATATATATATATATATATATACATATTGTGTATATCAAGCAGTCAAGAGGTCTTCACACAGTTGACTGAGAACCTGAGCTGGAGGTTGGGAACTTGGGGGAGGGAGAAGGGAAGAGTTCAGGAGAGGATAGGAGTGAAGAACACACCCCCTTGACATACACAATCCATTGCCCCCTGCCTGCCTCCCTCCCTCCCTCCCTACCTCCCTCTTGTCCGCTTACCTTTGGCGATGAACTCCGCGATGTCTTGGTCGAAGCCAAACTGGTGGCATTTCCTCCAGAGCCCAGTGTTGGTGGAATTGTACATCCGACCGCACTCGTCGGCCGCGCTCATGGCAAAGAGCTGCCTGCGGTTCCTGGTCAGCAGCAGCTTCTGCTCCCAGCGGTCGAGCCTGGCACGGCTTGCCCTCAGGGGCAGGTTATTGGAGGTGTAGATGTAGCCTGGGTAGTTGCTCTTGTTGATGAAGGTCTTGCACCTGTCCCGGTACCTCCTGGCGTCGGTCTGGTACCAGTAATCTGAGCAGATGGCGACGGCCAGCATGCCCAGGGCACACAGGGCCATGGAGAGACCAGCGTAGAGCAGTAGTCGTCCTGCTGCCATTCTTTCCTCACAGCTGCATCTTGACCACAGTCAGGTTCCTGGGAGAAAACAAGAGCGGACGCAGAGAGAGAGAGAGAGACAGAGAATTACAAGGGAGGGGGTACCATCAGTCAATTCAGGGGGACATTCCTTCAGATGCAGCCAACTTCCAAAAAGGGGCAGAGACAGAGATACGGATCGATGGACAAGATATCTGGTGATGGTGAGGAAGAGAGAAGACAATTTCACGGATGTATTTCTCAGCAGCTTTGCATCAGCCAGTTTCTAGGCGTCCTCCTCAGCAGGCAACTCATCTTCCAAACGTGACTCCCTTTTTCAATAACATTTCCAACATCTGCATCCTTTTTGCCTCCTCCCCCCCCCCACACACACACACAGCCACCCACCCTCCCCTTTACTCCCTCCCTGGAAAAAAAAACACAGGTAGAGGGAGTGTGGAGGGGAGAGAGAGGAGAGTGGGGGTGTTGTTGGGTTTTTTTTCCCCCTCTCTCTCTCTGTGCTGGCTTTGTGTGTTTTTTTCTCTCTCCTCCTCTCTGTGTCAGTCTCTCTCTTGCTGTGAATGTCTTTCCCCCACCCTCTTCTGGCTCAGATGTCTCCCATCTTCTCCATCAGCAAACGGTGCCTGTCTGGTTGCTTGGTGATGCAGTTCGTTTTGCCTTCTTCCCTTTCACCGTTGTCTTTCTCTTGCCGTCTCTCTCTCTCTCTCTCTCTCTCGCTCTCTTTCTCTCTGTCTGTCTCTTTCCCTCTCTCTATGCGCTGTGCTGGACCAGATCTCAGTGGTAACAAAGGAGTGAGAGGAGAGAGAGAGAGAGCGAGAGCAAAGGATGGAGATGCAGATAGAGGAGAGGAGGGGGGATATATATTGGGGGGGGGGGGGGGAAAAATCAGATTCCCCCCCTCCTTTCCACACACACACACAAAAAAACAATCTCACTCACACACTCACAAACACAACACACTGACTGGCCCCCTGCAGCAAAGCTGGTAATTATCTGGACAGAAAGACGAGGAGCTCCAGCACAAAAAACCCTGATGTCATTGAGCCGAAGGGAGCAGCAATATATATATATATATATTGCAAAGCCCACCTTCTTAAAGCGTGCTTTCTCCTGCTCATCACCCCCCCCCCCCCCCCCCCCCCCCACACACACACACACACACACACTTATTTTGGTCTATTTTCTATTCCAATTCACTCCTTCTCCTTCTCTCTGCCCCCCCTCCCCATCACCAACCCCACCAACCATCACCAAACCCCATCTCTCTTCACCCCCCCCCCCCCCCCACCCCACTTATCCCACAGAGCTCGCCAATACAGTTTCACAAGCAGATCTCTTTGTTTATTCGACCTGGAAGGTGTTGTGTGAACGATGCTTATTTGCAAAACCCCAGTCACTGCACATCCATCAGCAGTTTGACAAAAAAAAACCTTCCCTTTCCCTCCCTCCCTGGAAATCAATGTGTAATCACACAGACAGAGCAGACCGGCAAGTGCAGCCGCTTGTGAACGCGATCCGCTCAGAGATTAATGCCCTGAAACCCCCCCCGCCACAATGATCTGCTTACAGTCTCAAACAGCATCCGGATAATCTGTCAGGACGAGGCATGTTTTTGGGTCGTGGACCCAAACTCCTGTGATTGCCCGATCGGGCTGCAGTTAAAGCGAGACTGCGCTGCGGGGACTGAGAGGAAGGAATCCATCCACAAACTGCACAATTTCGGGTGAATGCCACACCCCTCCCTGTTTCGGATTGTCTGCCTCCCCCGAAAGGCACAAAGGCCTGGGAGTGCAATTCCTGCAGATTGTGCCAACTGCGAACCTACTCTGTAGGGACTGGGATGCGTTGGAATTTTTTTTACACGCGTCCCCAGAAATGGTTAAAAAAAAATGTCTCGGTCGGCAGGGATGGCTCCTCTGAATCAGGAGGTTGTGGGTTCACCCAACCTCCCCCACATCGAGCTCACGGTCCAGGCTGACACCCCGGCGCGGTGCTGGGGGAGAGCTGTACTGTCAGGGTCGCCGTCCTTCGATCCCCCAGCGTTGCTTGAAAGCTCTGGCGGGAGACGACACGAGCCACAGAGTTCGGGATGATCTGCGGCTTGTTGTAAATCGAAAGAGTTGTGGAGACCGACAGTTGGGCAGTTTTGTGCAGTTTGAGCCTGAATGTAAATGAATATGTACACGAAGGTCTCGGCCACCCGAGGGGAGAGACGGTGGCCGGAGCCGAGCAATGCTGCAGAGGTGGAGGAAGGCGGAACGGGTCAGGGGACAGTTATGGGGTAGAAAGAACAGTTGACGGTCAAACAAGACACCGAGATTCCTGACTGGCTCAGTGAGGGAGAGGGCGCATCCATGGATGGTGATGCTGCCAGTGCCTGAGGTGTGGAGGCGCTGATGGGAGCCCAATCAGGAGGACCTCGGTCTTGTTGACGTTCAACTGGAGAAAATTGGCTCTCATCTGACGTACAATGGACCTGGAATTGTGGGTGGAGGCAGAGAGGTACAGTTGGGTGTCACCTGCTTAGAAACGTCAGTTGGACCCATGTTTACGGGATGCTGTTACCAAAAAGGAACATGTAGATATTGAAGAGGAGAAGACCAAGGTCAGAGCTCTGAGGAATTCTGCACAAGGTGGTGTGGGTTGGGGAGTTGGAAAATTTGTTTGTGGAGACAGTGTGACTGATCAAATTGGAACCATTCAAGGACAGAACCATGAGCTAAGAGCTAAGAGGAGAGGCGGTGGAGGTTAGAATGGTCGACAGTATCAAAGACAGCAGAGAGTTTGAGGAGCGTGAGAGGGAGCCCTGGACACAGATGGACAAAATGTCACTTGTTACTTTGACCAAGGCTGTTTCTGTGCTGTTGGTAGCGTGGAAACCTGATTGGAGGGGTTCGTAGAGGGAGTGGCGGGAGAGGAAGAAGCAAAGCTGGGATGCTTCGACTCGATCCAGGACCTTGGAAAGGAGAGGGTGGCTGGAGAAGGAGCAGCAGTTGTAGGACAGGGATGGGTGGCTGTTTTTAAGGGCGTGAGAACAGTGCTGACTGATAAAACTTAGAAAGCTCAGGAGACAAAGCAGTGGAGTAGGACAATGGCTTCAATTGTCCTCCGCACTTGAAATCACACAGTGTGAAAGCATTAGCTGAGAGCTGCGTTCTTACTCTGTAGGAGCTGTTGTCCTCAGCTTCCCTATCTCGTTCTCCCCCACTCTTTCTCTCTGTCTCTCTCTCTCTCTCTCTCTCCCTCTTTTTGATTTCAGAACCTATTGTTACCGAGCTTAATACTGTGCATTATCAACCACAAAGCAGCGACAATCCTTTACTCGAGCTGTTCTCGCTCCAGGGCACCAACAGCAGAACTCCACAGGGAGCGTTTGCATCAGCCGGACTGACAAAGGCTGGCATCTCACTGTATCACCTGTCGCTCCAGTGCAATACTGGGGGAGTGCTGCATTGTCAAGAGATGTCGGCCTTCGGGGCCGATGTTAAACCAAGGTCCCACCTCTGCTTGTTCAGGTAGATATTGTTATTATTATCATTAGGGGAAACGCCTGATATATTGTCATTCCGAGGGAAAAGAGCTCAGTGACTCAATCTCCAGTGGGACGATGCAGGCACAAATGGGTCCTCTGGGCCACTGTGGCTGTGGAGACTGTCACCACATGCACTGAGCCTTTTCTCAATTACTCTCTCTCCTCTTCTCTTCTCACACCCTCTCACACTTTCTCTTCTCCTCACACTCCCCCTCTCAATCTCTTTCTCCCCACTCTCCTCTCTCCCCCCTCCTCTTTCATGCACACACTCTCTTTCACACACACCTCTTATCTCCGCTCAAAGTCTCTCAAAATCATCCTCTCTCAATTACCCTCTCTCACTCTCCCCACCCCCCCCAATGGTCATTATGTGCCAATTACGCGCAGCAATGTCCCATAAGCAAGGTCGAAGAACCCATGGCACTATTCAAAAAGAAAAAAACAAGAAGAGTTTCACTCTCCCAGCAATGCCCTCAAATAATTTTTTCACTCAATTCATGACTGTGGGCACATTGCTATGCTCAAAATTGGGTATTGCATTCACACATAAAAACACACAATTCTTTCAGCTACTAAACCCAAAACTCTGGAACACTCTTCCTCAATCCTTCCACCTTGCCCACTCTCTCCCATTTTTCAAGTCCCACATGTAAACCTTCTTCTTTCACTGTGCTTATGTCCTTTTAGAAGGCAATGAGATGCACACCCATCCTCATAGCCCAGTCAATTCAGTTCACTGTAATCTGTTTACACTTTGACACTGATTTGGATAGTTATTCAATGGTCATTATGTGCCACAGATTTAGTTGAGTCACAGACTTGAATGATTAAACTCTGAGATATTTTCTTCTTCATCAAGCACACTGCTGCTGTTCAAATGATTTCCCTTGAAGACTTGTGATTTTTAATACAAATAATAATCCTTGCATTTGAAATAGCACCTTATCACATCATTGAGATATCTGAAAGAGCTTCATGGAATATATTGTAAAGTGAATTGACTAGGGTTTTGTGGGCAATGAGTCAAATTAGTACAGCAGTATCCCAGCAACAGTCGTGGATTGAGTGACCACATTTGTTTGAAGCAATTATTATTCCCAGAAAGAGATCCTTCAGTCAACTTAACAACTAAGTTACCACATACTGATTGCTATGTAAACAGAGGCATATACAGTAAGGAAACAATAAACACAATAAATTATACTTGTATAGCACCTTTCATGTCAAGAGGATGTCCCAAAGCGCTGTCCGTTAAGGATCCACACCCGAGCTGGTAGTTGGGATCAGGAGAGGTGGAGGGCAGGGGGTGTACGGATAACTTGCCTTTCGTTTCGTGCCACCCAGAAATCGAACATGGTTAATCTCACTTAACATGAGAGTAACGTGAGGCAAGCACACTAACACTACACTAAAGAACTCCACGTACATTTTCCTGCTGTCTCGAAGGATTGTTTTTCTCCCTCATGGGAAGGCCACTGGGAGTCACGTCGGAGAAGTGCGCTGGGCTAGACCATCTCTTGCCACATTTCAGTACAATCCTGCATCAAGCAGCGCAGCCAAATGCAGAAGGAAGGAGAGATAAGTGACTGTCAGTTTATGTTCCCCGAACTATGGCTTTGCTGTGTTTGGATACAAATACAGGATTATTCAAAAGAACTGAAAGATATCTTCACTTCTTTTTTAAACATTTAAAAAATTTGGTTCTGGTTCTTCCTTTCATTTTCTATCCTTTCTTCTTCTGCTATCTACTGTAATTTGACTCATTGCTTGCGAGAATTTAATTTGACTTGTTGCTTGTGAGAATTCAATTTGACTCATTACTTAGCCCAAATTGGCTGCGCGTGTCCATAGGGAACTATATTAATATACCACGTTTGATGTCAGAAGTGCGTCCTAAAGTGCTTCACAGGATATATTGTGAAGTACAGTGGCAGTGTGTTTTTGTGGGTGAATGTAACTGCCAATTTGCACACAGCAACATCCCAAACAGTCATGGAGTGAATGACAAATTTTATTTGGGGGATTGTTGGCCAGGATACTGAGAGAGTATTTGGATACTAATTTTAATATTGTGTTTGAATTTTTTTTAAACACAATAGTTTCCAAAATTTTAGTTTTGAATTGTGCCTTGGGATCTTTTACATCCACCTGAACGGGCCTCAGTTTAGCATTTAATCTGAAGGATGGCATCTCCAACATTGCAGCACACTCCCAATACTGCATTGGAGTGTCTGCTTAGACTATATGTGTTCCATGTCCCACATTCGTGCCACATCCCATTCTGCCTTCCTCCACCTCTGTAACATCCCACCCCTGCCTCTCCCATTAAACCGCAAAGTTTGTTACAATGCATGACTTTATCACCTCCACCCTCACCCAGCTCCAATGGCTCCCCAACCAGCAAAGGATAGAGTTCAAAATCCTTGTCCTAACGTTCAAAGCCCTCCATATTCTCCTACCTCTGTGACCTGCTAACTTCATATTGACCTGTCTGCTCCCTACGCTCAGCAGGCTCTAGCCTACCATACATCTGCGTACCCAGCCCTCCCCAGATCCCCTGCCCAGCCCACCCCACCATTAGCTGTCAGGCCTTCAACCGCCCTGCACCCATGCTTTGCAACAAATCCCTGACTGTCCAGTGCCTTGGGACCATAATATAACTTGATCCAAATCAAGGATGTGTTAGTACCTGCTTTATTTGCCAATCCAACTACTCAAAAATCCACCAATGTAAACAACACACTTTATCTCACTCCGATTGTCCTTCTGTACTTTCTGCCCTTTTTTTTAAAGGAGTATCCAACATCTTGCCTTCTTCCATTTTTCTTTTACCTTCTTGCTGGTCATCTAATCTCCCTTCATGATCTTGTCCACATTGTCTCTCTATTCTCTGGTCCATCTTTGTTCACATCTTGGTGTTCATCCTCCTTGTCATCCATCCTCCTTTTCATCTTTTTTCTCATCTCCTACAACATTTTTCTGTATTGTTTTCCTTTATTGTCTTCTACCCAACTTGGTTATTTATCTGGTTTCACTATTTCCCTTTTGTCTGCCTCTCTGTTTTGAAACTCCTCTTTCTGAACCATATATTCTCCTTTATTTCAAAGTTGTTCTCTTTTCATTCTATCTGTGTTTTGCATTACTTGTCTTTCTTTTGCAGTTGCAGTTTTAATCTAGCCCTTAATCATCTTGACATTAACGTTTGTGCCGATGATCTTTCATTTGTCTGCATTGCTGTGTTTCTGTGTACGTTAAAATTGCTAAATGTTTATTTTCTTTGCCACTTTCTTCTTTCTTCAACACTTTCTCGATTATCTGCCCTGTTGTCTCTACCATCCCTTTGCTCCATGGATATCCCGGCAATGCTGTCCTTTCTCGATCCCCCAACCCTTTGTAAATTTCCTATATTCATTTACAAATTGTGCCCCATGATCACATATCACTATTTCGGGTATTCTGTACCCTGCAAGAAATCTCCAGTGTTTTGTGTATTACTGTTTCTACAGTCATGTTCGGTATTTCAACATACTCAAAATAACAGGACGTTTAATTCAGCACGAGAAGATAGTTACTGTATTTACTTTGTAATAAAGCAAGTCAGTTCCTTCTTTTGTCCAACCTTGCTGTGGTTTCAGGTGCCACATGATTGGCCTGTGCTGATGTAATCTTCTACTTGTTTATTTATGCCGGGCCAGAATACTATTTCTCAATTGCTTCAATTGGATTCATTTTTAACCCTTTCGATGTTTTTATATGTTCTAGATATTTGACCTCCATCATCCCTATTTTGCCCTTTTCTCCATTTAACTCTAAACATTTTCGTAAAACATTTTCTAGATGTTCATCATGCTATTCCCTTGTCCTTCCAAATCTTAATATATTGTCTATGTAATTTATCACCTCTGGTATCCCTTCCTGTATCTGCCAACTTACCTCTGAAATATCCTCCGCAATGGTTTTATTCAAATAGCATTCTCTGAAAACAGTATCTCCCAAAAGATGTCAGGAATGTTGTTACCTATGCTTTACTTTTTATCAGCTCACTTGCCAGTACCCTGAAGAACAATTAAGGCTACAGTCCCTTCGCCTCGCTCCCTCCCTTGTCTCCTTCAAAGCTGGTCTCAAGACCCTCCTCTTCGACCGTGCCTTCTGCTGCCCTCCCAACTCTCTCCCTCCCCTCCTAACTCTCTCCTGCCCCTCCCTCATACCATGCCCTTCTCCCTTGCTCGGGTCCCAATCTGACTTCAGCACCTTGGGACGTCCTCCCGACGTGAAAGGCACTCTATAAATGTCATTTTGTTGTTGTTGTTGTAATTGTTGGAAAAAACAGTTGCTCCATGCAATATGGTATGTGTGTCCTCCAACATAGGTATTGTGTAATGCTCTCTATGTATGGCTTTATTTGGCAGCTGTGGGTGTAAGTATATTCTTAGTGATTTTTCTATAGTCGCTATTTCATTCACCCAATCACTAGGTTTTTCCAGTTTCTTCATATTTTTCTCAATTTCCATTTTCTTTATTGTTTCTCTCAATCTTTCTTTCATGACTTTGGGCACTCGTCTCTAGGGGTTGTATTACCGGTTTGACATTGTCCTTTATCCTTATCGCATAATCCTTTTTTATTAACCATCTTTTCCACCCCAAGCTTTATGTTTTCCTATTTTTCCTCTGTTTCTAATCCTTTCTTTTCTTCACATTTCTCATTCTTTTTAACAATCCAATTTTAATTATGTCCTGTACATCCAACAATGTGTCTGCCTGTACTTTCATTATGTAAAATGGTATTTTTTATACTTAATTTATATATCTTGTTTCTATTTCTACTATTCCTACTGTTTCAATTAAACCTCTGTCGTATCGCACTAACCTTGCTTTTCCTATTTCCATCATTTCCCTCTGTGGTTCCCCATCCTCAAATACTCCTCTAATGACATCACACATAGATTGTTCTCCTTGTGAACAATTTGCATTGTATGCGTTTTTCCTCTTTCATGCGCAATAGTGATACCAAACCATTCTTTATCCTCCCTTTCATCTCTATGCATTTTCCTGTCATTTGCATGATATTAATATTATATTCTTCTTCCTATTCAGTACTATTGGATTCTATCTCTGAGCTGCTCGACGTTGCACCATGCTGTGATTGCACTCATGCAATCCTAGTTCTCAGATAGTCCTGTATTCTCTTCTTCCTGTCAATCTACTCCCCTATAATCTCTCTTGTTATTCTCAGTCCCAATGTTCCTCTCCAGCCTTTGTAATTTATTTCTGTACACTCTGGCATAATGCCCAATTTTGATACAAATATAACACACTTTCCATTCTGCTGAACATTGTCTGAATGGGTGTTCTAGTCTACATTGCTCACATGTCTCTTTGTTAATAATAATCCTTTCATTTGATACAGCACCATGTCACTTGTCAAGATGTCTCAAAGCGCTTTATAGAATACGCTGTAAAGTGAATTGACTGTATATTTTGCAGGTGAAATACTTGGTCTAGGTCTTTGGTCTAGGTCTTTGGTCGAGGTCTATATACCAGCTGTACTTTGTATCTGTGTTGTTCCAACACCTTCTCCTAGCCATTTCATTCATTTCAATTTCATTCCCAATTTTGCTCACTCTTTCATATGTGCTTCAGACATTTCTTCTATGTTTATTATTTGTACCCCTTTCTGTAAATCCAAGTCATTGTGTTTCAGAAGCTTGCTCCTTATCCCGTTCACTTTAATCCCTATCATAATTTGATCTTTAGTCATTTCTTCTCTCAGGGATTCATAGTTACATGTTGTGTTGAGTGACCTTAATACAGTGGCTTACAAACTTTGAATAGCAGCGCACCCCTAACTCAGCAACGTTTTAGTTCCGCCTCCCCCCCCCCCCCCCCACCCCTTCACACTCGGCTTCACACACTCGGGTCCTCAGCTCTGCTGACCAACCGACCTACCAACCAGCCCCAAACTGAAGCAACCTTTGCAGGCACCGCCTCTGGTTAAATGAACTGAACCAACCTTCACACAGCTACTCTATGTTCCTCAAGTCCAAATAACTTCACTCTCTGATCTCAGCTCAAACTATTGTAACAGAAATGATTAAACCTAATCTTAGATTGCCTACTACAGTGGATAACCTCAATCTCTGTGTTCCTACATTCCGTGTTCACCAACTCTATCCACTGCTCACAATGCGGTCTCCTCTACATTGAGGAGACCAAACACAGATTGGGTGACCGATTGCTGAACACCTCTGTTCTGTCAGGAAATATAATCCTGACTTACTGGTTTCATGCCACTTTAACTCTCCTTCCCACTCGCAGTCTGACCTCTCCATCCACGGTCTCCTATGCTGTTCCAACGAACCGCAGTGCAAGCTCAAGGAACAGAACCTTGTCCATCTGCTAGGGACCTTACAGCCCACTGGCCTTAATATTGATTTCAACAATTTCAGGCCATAACAGTTCACCTCCCCTCTCTTCTGCGACCATCTGATCTGCTTGTTCTTTGGCAATTTCACAGTTTGCCAAACCCCACAATTTGGAAACCACTGTCTTAATACCACAAAATATTGGGCATATGGTTCCACAGGCCCTTGTTTTCTTGTGCCAAATTTATATCTGTCACCAGTTATCTTGTATGTCCAGAACATCTTTCTCTCATAATATTTACTAAATCATCTAAAGCCATGTCCATATCTCTTTCTAGGATCTCAATGTATTCTCTGGCATCTTCCCTGCTACATTTAGAAAAATTGTAGCTTGCTGTTTTCTTGGCAGCTGGAGGACATTGGTGGTTAAGACAAATACTCTGAAATCCCATTCAATTATGCCTCAGTTTGCCAGTTAACTTCAGTGGTCTTGTTATTTGCACATACCTCATTACAGTTGAATGTCAACAAAACCGAGGCTCTCCTGATTGGCTCGTGCTTGGACCTCTGCTCCTCAGGCACTGGCAGCATCAACCTCCATGGTTGCATACTCCACCTCACCAAGCTAGTCAGGATCCTGGAGGATGCTGTATAAGTATAAGTTGCCATTGTTATTGTTGTATAACCTTATATTCTTTTATTTCAGTTTGCATTTTGTTTCTTTAATTCGCCTTTCAATCACGTAGTCCAATTCAATCCAAAGTCAATTCACTTCTGACACCATGTAGTATAACTCAATCCAAATCAAGGGTGTGTTCATACCCATCATTATTTGTCAATCCAAACACTACTCCAAACTATGCACTTTCTCCCACTGTCCTTTCATACTTCCTCCCTCTCTTCTTATTGGCCCTTTTGTTAATTGTCAATTTATTCTTGAAGGAGTATCCAACAGGGATGTCCTCCTGACTTGAAAGGCAATATAATAACAAATAATTTGTTGTTGTTATTGGTGTTGTAGTGGGACTTGAACCCATAACCTTCTGACTCAGAGGCAATCGTGCTACCAACTGAGCCAGCCTGACATACATTACGTGGATTTTGTCCAATATAAATCATACGTAATAAGTCTTGCATTTAATGTATCACCTTCTCACTTCAATAAGATGTTTCAAAGCGCTTCACAGGATTTACCGTAAAGTGACTCAGTAGCTTGAAGCTGAACTCAGCAGCTAATTTGCGTCCAGTAATGTCCAACAAACAACCATGGAGTGAGTAACCACTTTTATTAGGGGATTGTTGGCCAGGACACCAGGAGAGAGAAAATGTGTTTTCGGCATGTGCACAAGACTTTAACGTCCACCTGAAAGGCACGGGTGGTTTAAAGTCTCATCCAAATGATGGCGGCCCGATACTGCAGAACATCTCCCCAGCACAACATTGGGGTGTCAGCCAAGACTGTGTGAGTTCAAAGTCCCAATGTGGGAGTTGAACTCAAAACTTCACGAGGCGAGTGTGTTCAACTGAAATGGCTGCTTGTTTCCATGTTGTTGATGGCTTACCCCTGGCACAGATTAACCTTTGGGTTCATAACAGCATTCACTTATCAATACACTTATGAGATTTGAATAAGAATGAACTGGATGTTGTATGGGAAAACACAGGAAAAGAACTTTGACACGTCAATTTCCGGCGCCGTTTTAGATGCAAGTTGGAGGTGGCACTTTGAGGCATTTTGACGTTCAAAGGATCAGTATTTTCGTGCTACACAGTGCACTTCTTCATTGAACCACAAGTGAGCATGTTACAGAGAGCATGGAGTGGGAAGTCAGCTTGAAGGTGCCTCGAACCTGTAACTGGCACTTCTTTACTTGGCATAAGTGAAAGGGACATTTGGTTAGACATTTGCTTTCAGGTAAACTCGCCAACTTGTTTGGAGATCATGTGCTCCATCTAGTGGTGGAGGAAACACAGTGAGTACACCTTTGCAATTCCAGCCTGGAATAGCCAATGAGTGTCAGATGCAACACTGAAGTTGAAAAATACAACAATGAGAATACAGTACTTACTTACACTTGAAACATAGGTTCTCGTCATTATCATGTGGAGGCATCTCAAAGCGAATCACAGGATTTTTCCATAAAGCGCGGTGATTGTATAAGAAACGCGGCAACCAATTTGAGCACAAGCTGTTCACATGTGTCTCTCCTCATTATTGGCACCAAACTGAACAGTCTGCATCGAGAGTTGAGTGAGTCTGTGCAAGGTTATTCATAACTTGCGCAGCATGGAATAACTCATGCTCAATACAACTGACAATCGGCATCAGAAGTATTTTGTAACGGGGTTCTTTATTGTTTAATAATAAATTCTTTTATATACTGTAGTGGTTTATCTCATCATTGAGACATCGCAAAGCTCTTCAGAGAATAAATTGTAAAGTGGATTGACCGTGTATTTTGTGGGCGAAACGTGGCACCCAATTGCTCCCAATCCACCATTGTTTGTGGGACACTGATGAGACACTGTGCAATTGGCTGCCGCATTTCTCCCACAAAATGTAGTTAATTCACTTTACAGTATATGCTATAATGCGCTTTGAGACAGCTCAACCACCAGGTAAGGCGTTAGTGCAAATGATTGTTGCTTTGATGTTGCTGGGATGTCATACAACACAGAAGGAGGTCATTTGGCCCACAGTGTCTATGCAGAAACACTTCACAAGAAAATTCAGTGAAAGGCTTTGGATAATATATCTTGACAACCTGTTGAGGTGCTTGTGAATTCTTGCAAGAGTTGAGTCAATGTTTCAGGTCCATGACACATCGTCATAAATGGCGACAAAGGGTCGTGGAGCCGAAACATTGGCTCACTTTCCTTTCTCCATAGATGCTGCCTGACCCGCTGAGTGTTCCCAGCGATCTCGGTTTTCGTTTCACTTTATTCTGTGAAGCACTTTGAGACGTTTCAACGTCTTTATCAAACACATGGATTAGTATCACTTTCATGTCTCACCTACAGGTTTCCCCCCCCCCCCCCAGTGTGCTATGATGTCGTGTCACTCTGGACAGTAAGCTAAAAATCCTCATGTGGAGGTTGAACCCACAACTTGAAATCACTATTTATGCCACTTGGGATTCCTTGATGAAAAATCTTGTTGGGAAATAACACAGTATAGACCCTGTTGCCTGTGGGTACAAAAAATAAATGGTTTAATTTCCCAGTCCTCTCTGCCCTCGGCTCGATCAGCACGTAATGTTATCCCTGCATGTGCCCAGAGCTTTCATTCTGACGCGATGCAGTTTCCTCCATGCAAATTGCCCTTGTCTGCGTAGCCTTCCTCTGTGCCTCTTGAAGATTGATGGCTGTCTTCAGGCCAAATTCGTGGCGCACATTTGTGAAACAACAGGGGATCCCATCATTGTAACGAATTGCCCGCGGAGAGAGAAATCTCACCGAGTGAGTGTTCATGTAGTGCGAGATGCTAAGGGAATTGGGTCGGGGGGGGGGGTGGGGGTGGGGGGGGTGGTGGGGGGAAGCGGGAAGTAAAGGAAAATGCTGATGATTCTATACAACTAAAGCAAGGCCGTTGCAACAGAAGCGAGGTCACCAGCGAGGCTCAGCTATAACGCTTTGTTGAGCCCTACACACAACTACAGTATCAAATGCGTATCAAATGCAAGGGTTACACTGTAATAAAACAATAATCCTTGCATTTGACATAGCGCCTTATCACGTCGTCGAGGCGTCTCAAAGAGCTTCTCAGGAAATACATGGCCTCAACTCGACTGGCTCCCTCCCCCCCCTCCCCCTCTCCCTCCCTCGCCTCCTCAAGACCCTCCTTTTCGACCGCGCCTCAGGGCCCTGATTCCCCCCCCCCCCCCCCCCCCCCGCGTCAAATCACCAATGTCACTGTGTTGTACAATGTCAGCCTGTGTGTGTGTGTGTGTGTTGGTGGGGGCGGGGTCTGCTGTCCTGGGAACATGTTTGACTCCGGAGGCTTTGCTCTGTTACACACACAGACACAGACAGGAAGTGAGTGCGGAAGCCGGAGTGGATTGACTGAAGAAACTTCCGGCAAGAAGGTGAACTCGGCTCTTTGTCTCTCCCCCCCCCCCTCTCCCCCCCCCCATCCTCCCACCCTCTCCCCCCCCCATCCCCCCCACCCTCTCACCCCCCCATCCCCCCCACCCTCTCACCCCCCCCATCCCCCCCACCCTCTCCCCCCCCCATCCCCCCCACCCTCTCCCCCCCCCATCCCCCCACCCTCTCACCCCCACACCCTCACTCACTCTCTCTCCCCACACCCTCACTCACTCTCTCTCCCCACACCCTCACTCACTCTCTCTCCCCCTCTCTCTCTCTCCCCCTCTCTCTCTCCCCCTCACTTGCCCCTCTCACTGTTCTCCACACTCACTGCCCCACTCACGGCTCGTAAAGTTGTTATTTATGGGGCTCGGAAACAGGTTATTTGTCCACAATGGTCAAGAGGGTCACAGATCAGATGGACAAATAGCCCCATAAGTGACCACAGGGGTTGTGACCGAACCCTTCACCTAAAATAATATTTTGGGAGTGATTTACATGGCGATCGAGGGTGGGGGAGGGGGGGGGGTACGTGAGGGTGTGTGTGTGTGAGGGTGGGGGGGGGGTGTTGAGGGACACAGGGAGCCTGGGGTAGCTGAGAGGATGACATCAATATGTAACACTTGTCATTTCTGACTTAAGATTCTGTGAATGGGACTGTAAATTGCCCACTTTTGTTTGACAAGTGACTTTGGTCCTCATTGAAAGGTTTGCAATGTCGACGCTGTCCAATTACGCCCGGCGTATGATGCGTCTCAGCGCACAGATATTTGGGGAGGTCGCCCGGCCGACAGATGATAAGTCGATGAGGGTGGTGAAGCTATTCAGCGAGCAGCCCCTGGCGCGACGGAAGGAGGTTTACGACTGGTATCCAGAGCACAACACCTATTTCGCCTTGATGAGAAAGTTGCGATATATGGGTTTGTTCAGGTAACATCCCTCAGGAATATAACTGCCAGCAAGATGACATGTTTGATCTCAGTTGTACAGTTCCTGAGCCAGGCAGGTCTGCAATTCTCCAGGGAACTGCTGATCACCGCCCAGCCGGCCTGGCTCATCGGTGGGACTTGGAGTGCCAGGCCAAGGACCGGAGATTCTTTTAATTCCTCCGAGTACTAGGGAAATGCTTCTTCATTCCCATATCCAAGGAGGATTATCACTCTTTGGTCATTAAGTACCAGACAAAGTCGAGCCTAAACTGGGTAAATAGTGATTTGAACATTAAGAGATGCCGTCCTGACAGGGAACTATTGCACCAAGTATGAACTATATACTGTAAACTAATTGAATATCCTTGAATCAGTGTTCGGTCTGTTACTTACGTCTGGGCATCGACAAATCTTTCACTCCAATAACACTGAGATTGGCCTCTGGCTATTCTGGTAACCCCAGGTTAGTAAAAAAAAAATCAAAGGGAATCTGAAGGGATATACTTTCAAATCTCTCATGCCCTGGCACCTCCCCTCCTCTCCGATCTGCTCACATCCAAATCCTCTACCCGCCATCTTTACTGGCACTAAAGCAAAAATGTACTTTTCCTCCACTGGCATGTCCCTCGTCCACTCCGATCCATAATTGGCGGTGGTGCTTTCAGCCACTGTGCCCCGAATCTCTGAAACTCCTTGCCTCAACCCCTCCATCTTACCCCTCTTTTGTTTGTCTTCAAATCACACCTGAAGATTTTCCTCTGCACCTTCCTCAATTGCCCCCCCCACTCCACACATCAACCTTTGTGACTTGGCGACAAGCCTCTCTGCTGTTAAGGCTTCCGTGATATTGTATAATTGCAAGTTGGTGGTGGTTTGGGGAGTGATGGGTGAGGCTCATTGTGAGTTTGGGAGGAAAACAGCAGCTTTACCTTTGTGAAGCTGAATATACTGCACCTTCTTTTCTTCCCAGAGATGAGCACGAAGATTTTAAGGACGAAATGCGACGACTGAGGAAACTGCGAGGCAAGGGGACACCAAAGAAAGGAGAAGGGAAGAGAGCCATGAAGAAGAAATAGGAGATTTAGGACAGTGGCTGACCCACCAAAAACTGGCTGAATTTCATCTAACACTTTCTCAGATCTTTGCTTCTCTACTTTGTTGCCTATTCCCCATTTGCTGTGTCTTTTCTGGCATTGCATTGGACAGGTTGTCACACCTGTGGTTGTCCTTCAGTCTATTCTCTGCACTTGCTCAAACAGAACAGAGGCTGATGTTTTGTCTCCATTGGAAGAAGTTCATCAGTGAGCACCTGGACCCTGGTTGCTTTCCATTACGATCTGGGAGGGAGCAAGTTGTTTGCCCAATGCCTCAAACGGGAACAAGGGTAACAGAGAGAGAAAGACTATAAACCGGGGGAGGGGAGGGGGAATGTAAAGAATCTATGTTCACTAGGGAATACTTTTTGCCGCACTGAAAGTGTGAGGACATTTGCCCGTACAATGTCACATAAAATTGGTGTTGGAGCACCGATACATTCTGCCATTTTGCTGTTGTCGTTCTTACCAAAAGCTGCCATGTACATTTGGAAAGCTGAGTGGCAATGGTTGTGTGCTCGTGTCAGTTGTGGGTTGACTTGAATTTGGGTGTTCAAGAATCATTCTGACTTCCTATGGTTCTGTTAGTGACGTGTAATCTGCCTGCACCAGCTTGTTTGGATTGTTGATTGCCAGATGTGTGCACAGTAGATTTGTGAATTTGCTTTTTCACAATGGTGCTGTAGTAGTCGTTAGTCTGAGCGCCTCAACTGCTTTTGTGCAGGTCAGTGTTGCCTCAATAAATGTGTTTCTTTCCTGTGATTTGGTTGTAAAATTTTGGCGTTGCATTGGCTGACAAGGGGAGCTCTGAGAGAAGGCCACACCCAGCACACATTTCATACCCAGCACATGTTTCAATGGCAGACCCCCCCAACTTCAACTCATTGTTTGCTTGACGTAGGTGGTTCTTCACACCACTAATTGATTCCGTGAGGCTCACTCTCCCTCGGAGAAGCTGAAGAGACGGTTTACTTAGTTGGAGGAATGCAGATAATATATTCTTGCGTTTGTGAAAGCGCCTTTTACGACAAGAGGACATGTCAAAGCGTTTCACAGGGTTTACTGTGAAGTGCATTAACTGTTTATTAGCAGGCTAAAGCGGCAGCTCAATTGCACACAGCAGTGTGACAAACCGCCAATTTTATCCACAGGATTGTTGGCTAGGAACCTGGGAGAGACAAACTACCTTCTCTTCTTGAGGTGTGTCGTGGGATCATTCACGGCGATCTAAACAGATAGAACCTTGGTGCAATGTCTCATCCAAAGATTGCTCCTCAGTTAATGCAACATACCCCAAGGGCTGCCTGTGTTGGAGAGTCAGTATAGACTGTGAATTCAAGTCCCGACATGGGGCTTGAACCCATGACGTTCTAACTCAGCAGTAAGAGTGCTACTAACTGAGCTAGGGTGACACCCCTCAACTAATCTTACACAGACCTTATACTCAACAGCAGTTCAGTTACATGGAAAGAGCTTTGAGATATTTCAGTGCATTTGTATTAAATGAAAGATTATTTATCATTAACCAGGCTTTTTCTCTTGATCTCACTCACCAACTTCTCTACAAGGGGGTCAGCAGGTCAGAGAAGTAGGAAGGGTGGCAAGGCCGTGAATTCTATCCCTTGAGGAATGGGGAGCCAGTGGAGCTGGGCATGGATGAGGATAATGGAATCACAGAGAGTGGTGTGGGAGGATATGAGCTCCAGAATTTTGGATGATCTGCAGCTTGTGCTGGGAAGAGTTGAGGAGGCCTTGAATTAAGAAGTGCGGGAGAATGCTCTCACCTCTGAGCTACTGGACTCCACCAGGTGTCCAACACATTGGTGAACCTATTTCAGTTTTTAAGAGTCCCCCAAATAAGGCTATGTATTCTGCATACCACTGTTGCCTATTTTTCTGGGGGGGTTGGGGGGCAGGTCAGCTGGGTGTCTGACACATGCAGAAAACCATCATCATGCTTAAGAGTATCCAAACCAAGCTGAGATTTCCATGTATCCCACCTACACATGGAAATCCAAGAGATAGATTGTTGGAATGGAATGCGCACTCTCTCACTGGAGGGATGCATCCTGCTTACCTAATCTCAGAAAGTATTAGGAGCAGGTTGGCAAGAGCCAAGACTTTGGGATCCTAGAGTGTGGGTTAGTACTGCTGGAATCTAATGAGCTAAAACTGTTCAACTTGCCAAAGAGAGAGCTGTCGGGCAAGCTCTCTGCTGCTCATATAGCAAAGACCATCCTGCTCCTGAGGTCTTTGGCTTACAGGGTTAACTGTGGACAGGATCCCTCCCCCCAGTGTCTGTCCCTCCAAGACTTGCTAATAAATTAGGCTGGTTGATCTGTCAACAGGTTTACAGACCTGCATGGCTTAGGATCTGGGTTATGAGTCTTCCACAGAGGGTGGACTCTATTCCAATGATAAAAATGTTAATAATAATCCTCGCATTCAATAAAGTGCATTGTCACATTATCGAGATGTCTCAAAGTGCTTCACAAAATATACTGTAAAGTGGATTTACTATATTTTGTGGATGAGACGCGACAGCTGGTTGCACACAGCAATCCAGCCATCAATTGAATGACAATTATTATTATTTCAGTGTGATTATTACCCCTGGGAAGTAAATGCGGCAGTCGATTCACAACCGGGTTCCTGCTAGGTAAATAGAGATTTTGCCCAGCCCAGGAATCGAATCTGGGTCCTCTCACTTGCAAGGCGAGTGCTCTAACCAAAACGCTAATGACTTCACAGTCCTGGCTCCATATTACCTGGAGCCAGCTCAGCTCCATTACCACCTCCTCAAGGAGAATTAGATTGACTTGACTGATGTTCTACCATTTTTGTTAATATCCTGACTGAGGCAGACTTTATTTTGTCGGAGCTTGATGGCATCCAGATAGTTGCTGAATCCACTCAGTCCTGACCAGCAAATCATAGTGGCAAGTGTTTTAAAGGTGAGAGTTTACCAGCGACAACATAACATCACTTGCTCAGTCATGGTGCAAGTTAAACAGAAACCCACAGTCAGGAAGGTTATTTCTTGGCTGCTTGGTCCAATATTGAGTGCAACGAGGCACGGTTTAGGAAATCTAAGGCAATTCTAATGGGATTTTCCTCTTTATAGTCTGACTGAGAATAAAAATCAATGACTGTTGCTTTTCCCAAACAGGACATCGCTGGAATAGTTTTGTGACCCCCCAAAAAAGGGCTTGTGTGCACTGCAGGAAGAGCCTGGAAGAGATACCGGACTTCCTGTCGCAAGCTTTTCCTGCTTAAGAAGAGATAACCTCACATCATGATATTTGTTTTCATAGATAAATAACTAGAATTTGAGGAACTTAATGTTTGGTTTGGATACTGATAAGAACGATAATAGGATTCTATGTTCATGAGGCATCCAGCTGACCAAAAATAACACAAATTCTTGGTTGTACATCGACCAAAGAGAAACCAAATAAATTTGGTCAATTCGTCAACCAACAGAACAAAACAACGGTTGCCATATCAACCTGACCACTCCTTCCGCTCAGCAAATTCTGGTCTTCTTCATGTCTATGCCCAGCCCACCCAACCATCAGTATTCAGGCCTTCAGCCCCTCTGCCCCACCCTCTGAAATTCCATCCCACTCCCTTCCCCAAGCTTCCTCCTTTGTCTCCTTTCAAATGCGTCTCAAGATCCCCCTCTTCAACAACGCCTTTGATCCGAACCCTACCTTCGCTGCCCCCACAAACTCAGTCCCCTGAGGTCCAAAACCCTGACTAATGGTCCAGCACCTTGGGAAGGAAATCCATCTCAATACTAAAAGGTTTTTTACAAATACAATTTGTTGTTGAATCTCCTGATTCCTTCACTCTGATGAACATTTTGATACAGTTGATACACAGTGAGTGACTGTCATGGGAGGAGAGGCGGTAATCCCCTCGCTCTGGGTGTTGATACACAGTGTGTGATAGGGGTGTGGGGGGGGGGTTCCCCTCAATCTGGATGTTGATACACACACAGTACATGATGGGGAGGGAATCCCCTCACAGTGTGTGATGGGGGGGGAATCCCCTCACTGTGTGTGTGATGGGGGGGGGAATCCCTTCACAGTGTGTGTGGGGGGGGAAATCCCTTCACAGTGTGTGTGTGGGGGGGGGGCGGGAATCCCCTCACAGTGTGTGTGTGGGGGGGGAATCCCTTCACAGTGTGTGTGGGGGGGAATCCCTTCACAGTGTGTGTGGGGGGGGGGGGGATCCCCTCACAGTGTGTGTGGGGGGGGAATCCCCTCACAGTGTGTGTGTGTGTGTGGGGGGGGAAATCCCCTCACAGTGTGTGTGTGGGGGGAGGGAATCCCCTCACTGTGTGTGTGGGGGGGAGGGAATACCCTCACAGTGTGTGTGGGGGGGGAATCCCCTCACTGTGTGTGTGGGGGGGAGGGAATCCCCTCACAGTGTGTGGGGGGGGAATCCCCTCACAGTGTATGTGTGTGGGGGGGGGAATCCCCTCACAGTGTGTGTGTGTGTGTGTGGGGGGGGGGAATCCCCTCACAGTGTGTGTGGGGGGGGAATCCCCTCACAGTGTGTGTGTGTGTGTGTGTGGGGGGGGGGGGAATCCCCTCGCTCTGGGTATTGGGTGGGATTCCCTCGCGCTCTGAGGATCCCCTGTGACGTCAGGCATCCGCGGCCTGTGCGGTGACGTCAGACGGCGCCCCGTGCTGGTGTGATGTCAGAACGGCGTCAGTTCCGGCCCTGGGTGGCTGTAAGATGGCGGCCGCCAGCCCGGACCCGCCGGTGGTGAACGGGCCGGAGGGCGAGATGGAGAGCGACGGCGGGGAAACGCGGGGCCTGAGCGGGGCTGAGGAGGTGCGTGAGGCCGCTTGTGGTTTGTGGGTGTGTGTGTGTGTGGGGGGGGGGGGGGGTGCGGTGCGGGGGGCGAGCGGCAGGCACTCACTCACCTCCCTCTCACCAGGCCTCTCCCGCCGGCCTGTCAGGTGGAGGAGCCCAGAGCTCGTCCACGGCCAGGAGAGCAGGAGCGGGGGGGGTGGGGGAGGCCTGGGGGAGCGGCCGGTGTATGCGAGCCCGGGTCAGGGAGGCCGAGCTCTGGTTGCGTTTTCCATGAGGCCCCGGCGCTCGGCCTGGCGCTCTCCCCGCTGCACCTGTGCGGCTCCGTGCGTCCTGAGGGCTCGAGAGCTGCCGCGGCTTTCCGTGTCACCCAGCGGCGTCACCGGGTATTCTGAACGTTACTGGGCATGTTTGGGGGCAGGGCGCTGGGGGGGGGGGGGGGGGGGCAGGCGGGGCGCTGGGGGTGGGGTGGGGGCTGTAGGCAGGGCGCTGTGAGGGGGGGGGGAGTAGGCAGGGCGCGGGTGGGGTGCTGGGCGCTGGTGGTGGGCAGGGCACGGGGGGTAGTGGGCATGGGGATATGGGCAGGGTGCTGGGCAGGTTGCTGGGAGTTGGACATGAGGTGGGGAGGCAGGATCCTGGGGGGTGGGCAGGGTGCTGGGGGTGGACATGGGGGTGGGGGGTCAGGGCGCGGTGGATGGGCATGTGGGTGGGGGGTGGGCAGGGTCCTGGGGGGTGGGCAGGGCACTGAGACAAGCGCTGGGAAGGGCACTGAGAGAATCAGCCGGTGAGCATGGGACAGGTGGCAGGGCAGTAAGCTGTGGGCACGGCACTGGTTATGTGTGGATAGGGCACTGGATAAATCCCTTTAGGTTGACTTTCACTTACTCTTGTTATTTTCATACCACATGCATCATTATTTTATCACACAATGTGTGTGGTCGCATTATACGTGATGGTGTGTGTGGGTAAAAATTGGTTAAAATATCTTTAAAATGAAGGAGGAAGTGTTATTTGGGTTAAGAAATGTCATTTGCTGGTGGTATTTCAAACCACAACTTCATGTGTTGTGTGTAACTTGCATTGTGGTGTCATTTGTCGTGTTGCAAAACAATGTATTCACTTCAATAGTTTATTCATGTCAAGATAATTCTGAGATAGGGTTTGGAGAATACAGATCATGTCAATGAACATCATTGACATATATTAATCTGTAGTGAAGGGAAGTTTCTGCCTAGATTAATTAACTCCACCTGTTATTATATATGACAATTTTAATTATTTCCATTAGGCAATACCGCTTTTGAAGTACATATCATTTCCCACTGAGTTGTTTTGGTGATTGTGGTCACATTCTGCAATTTTGGACTTTCTCTTTTAGTGTCAGCAGCAGAAGAGAGCCGTGTGCACTGCCAAGGAATTGCATTAATTGCACTTGAAGCTAGTTTGGGAGATACACTGGTGCCACTAGGGAAACACCCAGAATAAGATGGGTATTTTATATTTTTCCAGGGATATAAGTTCTTGATGAGATCCAGGTTATAAATAAATAGTAACGCTCGCTTTTTAATATTCTTTCATCCCAGAAAGAAGTGTTTCAGAGGACAAACTGTAAAAGTTGAGTGACTATATTTTGTGTGGCGAGTGTCACACACAAATGAGGAGTCCTGTAGCTTAGTGGTTACAGCACTCACCTCGTAAGCAAGAGATGTAGGCAAGTTCAATTCCTGGCAAGTTTCCTTTCTCCATATACCTCTGTTTATCTAGCAGTAGATAGGAACCCAGTTGTTGGTCCATTGGCGGATCGCATTCCCAGAGATAATATTTGCTTCCCCCAAAAATAATTGTCCACTCAATCCGTGACTGTTTGTAGGTTACTGCTGTGTGCAATTGGCTTCTGGGTTTTGCCCATAAAATATACAGCCAATTCACTTTACAGTATACAGCTTCTTGTTTTGACTGTCCTTTCACCACCACATCTATGTCATGACTCGCTCTGCCTTCTGCAACCTTGCCCAACTCCAGCACTGCCTCATCTCTCAGGCCACCAAAATCCTTATACATGCTTTCATTAAAAACAGGCTCGACTGTACCGTCTCCCCGCTTGTCGGCCTTCCCAATTCTTCTCTCCACAAGCTTCAAATCATCCAGAATTCTGTTGCCCATGTCCTCTCCCTTACCAGGCACAGTGACCCCATCACACCCACCCTCGAGTTCATATCCCTCAGAGAATGAAGGTCAATATTCTTGTCCTCACCGTCAATGCCCTCCGTGGTCTTGCCTCTTCCTACCTCTCCAAACTGCTAGCCTCTTATAATCCCACTTGCTCCCTCTGCTCAACAGGCTCTGACCTGCTCGCCTTTCCGTCAGTGGTCAGGTCTTCAGCCTCTTTGCTCCTACCCCCTTGAACTCCATCCCACATTTATTTTGTTTCACTCCCTCCCTTGCCTCCTTCAAGGCTTGCCTGAAAACTCCTCTTTAAACGTACTTTCGGCCACCCTCCTACACCCACCATCCACCCTCTCTGAATTTGTTGCTTTTCGCGAGGCGAGTGCTCGAGCTACAGAGCTGCAGATCAGATGACCTGGCTATCACAACTATTTGCGAGTGAGTCTGTTGATTCAAGAGTTGGAGACATTTGTTGCATAAAGAACCGCGTAAGACTTTAAATACCAGTCTGTATATTTGGATTGTATAAATATTTGACTTGTTTATTCCCTATCTTGTTGCTTGGTCCAGGGCGCGACAACAAATAGTCGAGTGAAAGTGGATTGAAAAGCACATGCTGCCTTTTTTTTTTGTTGATCGGCCCATTTGAACCATTAATATATAAGTTAAGTAAAATAATTTGGCTTGTGTCCATTGTGTCTTAATGCTCTCTCTCAATTAACTGGTCTGATGTAAATAAATGTTCACGTATGCCAATGTGAAATACACCTTATGAGGACAGTGTGGTTAACTTGCTTTTAAATAAGTCTTTGCTCTGTGGCCACAAGGAATTCAGGGCTAGTACAAGTTATAAATGATCAACATAATGTGTTTCTATAATGGTCTTCATGTTGAAAGGATATCGCATGCACTGGGCAAACTGGGGTTTACACCCTGGTTTTGAGCTGAGAGTTGAATTTGGTGGGATGAGGGAGGGAATTTCATGGGTGTGGTGTATGGAGGGGGTGATTGGGGATTTATATATGTGTGTGGGACGGTGAGGTCATATCATATCCGCTTATGAACAAACCGATGAATCCCATCCCTGCGCAGTTGCACAGGCTCTCCAACTCCCAAAGGAGCTTGAGATCCGCTTCCACATTTTCAAATCTCTTCATGGACTCGTCCGATCCCATCTAATACGACCTAACTACCCTGACCACTGACAGCCCCCACTCAGGAAACTGTGACCTGCGCCCAGCCAATCTGCCACACAACAGGTGAGTACGATTTCAGGCATTTTGCCTATGCTTTCTAGAACTCTGTCCCGAGGTCCCTTTGCTTTACCTCTGTCCATTCTGTCTTTAAAACTCACCATAACTTTTGGTTATCTCCCCTTGATTTGGGGCACTCTGTGAGCTGTGTGAAGCTCTTTGAGACATCCTACCAATGTAAATGGCACAGTGTAAATTTATTTTTGGTTGAAATGCACAGGATAGTTTGTGTCACTTCAGAGGGCAAAATATAATTGTATTTGATATTGCGCCTTGAAAGCATTGTCAACAACTCAAAATCTTCACAGGTTTTATGGTGAAATGTAATGTTAATTGTAAAATGTAAAAATAAAACAATAATAAATTGGTCACTTTAATCCACGACTGTTTGTGAGATACTGCTGTGCGCAATTGGCTAATGCATTTCGCCCACAGATATATAGTTGATTTATATTCTGTAAAACGCTTTGAGATGTCTGGAAGACGTGAAAAGCATGATATCAAATGTAAGGATTATTATTATTATTAATATCTGCATTTCTAGCCATTATGTAGCAGCCAAATTGCACAAAGGGACAATGGTATATGGTACAAAGGGTATGTTTATCGAGAAGTTGCTGGCCAGGGCACCAACAACAACAATTTGGATTTATATAGTGCCTATCACGTGAGATGACGTCTCGGAGCGCTTCACAAAGTGGAGCCCGGGACTGAGCCAGGTGGAGGGGGAAAGGGTGACCAAAAGGTACGGTCGAAAAGAAAAGTCATCAGGAGCGACCTGAAAATAGGAAAGGAGGGGACGAGGCGAAGAGAGTGAGGGAGGGAGTTCCAGAGCCTCGGGAGCAGCGGCTGAAAGCACGGCTGCTGACAGTGGAAAGGAGTATTCGGGGGACAAGGAGGAGGCCAGACAAAGTAGAGCGAAGGCAACGTGTACTGTTGTGAGGAGAGAGGAGGTAGAGAGGTGCAGAGGAATGGAAGGATTTGTTCTGAGAAGTTACTCCTGTTAATTCTTTGGCTGACTGCTATTTACTGGAAGCACTAAAACATTAATAATGTTTCACAGGGACATGAATTGATCAATTTCACATGGACATTTATGCAGTGTATGCTTTGAAATGTTAACATGAATTGTTCTCCTCTGAAAACTTTGGTGTGCTCCGTTGGTGAAGGTTCAAGATTGCTTTGTGTTTTTGTGTGACTGCTGATAGAGTGGAACATTTGTGAAGCCTTGGTGCCCTGATGAGTCTGTGTTACGTTCAGCAAGAATGTCTCGTGCAGGGCTTGGTTGGCTTTGTCTGGGCAGAGCTTTGAATAACGGTTGCAACATAAACAGTTAAGTGTTGCCATATATATTTGTGCTTTATTTGGCACTTGACAGACTCTCTCCTCATTGGCCTTTGCTCCTCCCTTCACAAGCTGCAGATTATTCAGAACTCTGCAGCTCGTGTACTCTCCCTCACTGGGCTCCGTGACCACTTCACTCCCACCCTCGCCCGTCTCCACTGGCTCCCCATCCCAGAGGATTGAATTCAAGCTTCTCGTCCTCAGTTTCAAAGCCATCCACAGCCTTGCCACCATCTATCTCTCCGACCTGCTGTCTCCCTATCAGCCTGTCCGTTCAGCGAGCTCTGGCCTGCTCCATGTCTCCTGTCCGAACTGCCCTACCATCGGTGGCCAGGCTTTCAGTCTCTTTGTCCCCACACTCTGGAACTCCATCCCACAATCCCTTCATCTCGCTTCCTCCCTTTCCTCCTTCAGAACCGGTCTCAAGACCTTCCTCTTCGACCATGCCTTCTGCTCCCCTCCTAACTCTCCCCCCTCTCCTAGTCTCCTTCCCTCTACCCCGACCCCCCACCCCCACCCCCGCTCAGGTCGCGACCTAACTGTTCAGCGCCTTGGGACGTCTTCCCGACGTGAACGGCGCTCTATAAATGTAATTTTATTGTTGTTTTGTAAAAATGCGTTAGATTTACTGAAAAGCTCAGAGCAGAAAGGCTGACCTCTCAATCTCGTTAAGCAGTGTTGCACGAGTCAAGTGGCGTGAAGAGCTTTTCTCTCATAACAACCGTTTCCTAAAAGGCAGCAGCAGTTTCAGAAGGGGATGCCTCTTCCTTTGACTGAAATAATTCTTGATCAGTCATTGTAAATTTCAACCGATTTTTGGTTTCACAATATTTCAGAGTGTTTGGTGCTCTGTATTGTGTTTTACTTCCCCTCCCTCCACCCCCACCAGAGCGTACACTTGTCACGATCCTAAATAGATCCCTCCTTTTCTGGTGTACACCTTTGATGGGATTTCCCTGAGAAATGCTCAACAAAAGATTTCTTCACTGAGTAAAGGCACTTAATAGGTCCTTAAAAGGGAAAACCTTTAAGTTCCCATATCTTTGATAGAACCTGCCCATTCCACCGTTTGCAACATTCAGTGATATGACAGAGCAGTCCTGTAAAGCATCATCCATTTGAAGAACAACAAATGTTATGCTTTTGTCTTTGTTACGTGAGCTTGATTTGCAGGTGCTACTTCTTGGGATATCCTCCCGATGTGAAAGGCGCTATAAAATGTAATTTGTTGGTTATTGTTGTTGATTTCCTTGCTGACCCTCTCCCATGGTATTAGCGACCCATTTATGCATGACCATGCAAGAACTTGCCACTTGCAGGCACCTGAGGAATCCAGTATGTATGGCAGGAATCTGGTGGACAGGGTTCCCAGGGTTCACTATGTCACTTGCTACAGTTTTTGGTCCTTTATTTTGCTAGTAATCCTTGCATTTGATATAGCACTTTTCACGTCTTCTAGACATCTCAAAGCGCTTCACAGAATATACTGTAGAGTGAATTAACTATGTGGATGTGGATGAAACGCGGCAGCCAATTGTGCACTCCAGTGTCCCTTAAACAATCATGGATTGAAATGACCAATTCTATTATTTTTTGGAGAGATTATTATTAGGTGTGTGGAGTAAAGAAACTTGCCCTGCCTGGAATCAAACCCAGGTTCACTTGCTTGTAAGACAAGTGCTCTAACCACTGTGTTACTGGACTTCACATAACATAAGGTTTGCAGTCTGGCGTATTCATTCAACCACAACAACATTTTAAAAACTTTTTTCATTCAGTACTTTTTTTTAAAAAAAGTTGTAAAATCATAGTTGCATTTGCCTTATCACACCGTTGAGACATCTCAAAACGATTTACAGGATTGACTGTAAACTGGTTTGACCATACTTTGTGGGCAAAAACAAACTTCAAATTTTAATTTTGCAATATGGTATTCTGTACAATGATTAGCTCCATTTATCAACAATGTCATAAATAATCCTTGAATTTGATTTGGCATCTTATCACGTCGATGGAATGTCTCTCAAGTACCTCCCAGAGTTTTCTGTAGAATGCAGTAACTGAGTTTTTCATAAGCCCTCGGAAATGTTCCACAAATTGCCATGAAGTGAATGGTTTAATTTTATCTGGGAGATTGTTGGTCGGGACTCCAGTAGAGAGAAACCCGGGCAGCAGTGTTGAAAAGCTTTGATCCTTTGTTGGGGATTCATTTCCTGGTATTCCCTTTAATGGGCTATCAAGTCCCTTTCACTCAGTGTTAAGTTCTTTTGGTTGTGCATTTCTTGGGAAATCCCATTAAAAGTGTGCGGTTTGTTCAGTTGCATTTCGCGGATAATGCAGAAGAGCCTCCACGGTAACCATCTGCTAAGTGCTGGTTGGTATAGCACGGACATCAATGAATACAATGCTCAAGTTGTCTCCCAGCCATCCTTATCTTGTTGACTTGTGCCATCGGAATAATGCATGCAAATAAAATTTAGATTTTCTGTCTGCCCTTGGCTTTTATGCAGACATTTAACTTGCACGGTTGAATACCCTCAGCCACATTCTCTGTGGTTTCTGACATTTTGCTCACGCTATGTTCATGTTGCTCCTGCCCTTTATATTCCTCTTGTTTGCCAGCAGCTTCCAGAGAATACAGTTTTGGCAACACATTTGCATTGTTCCATATAAATACAGCGTGGCGATCAATTCTCTCTCTGCTCCCAAATCTTTTTGACAGCTCGAGAATTTTCAAGGGTCCATTTTTAATCTAATAATGCCTGATTTTGAAGCACCTGAACACGTTGGTCATGATTGGAGGGCTTTCCATGATTTCCCCTCGAGTGTCATGATTATTTGCAGCATTGTACCAGAGTGTTAATCTTGGCAAATGGTGACTTAACCTTTATGGTTGGCAAACAAATTAAATGAGCTTGATTGATTTATAGCATAAATCAAAAAATACGCAATCAATGAAAAACTGAAAACGCACTACCGATCAAACTTACAGACGGACTTACCTACACTAGTGCAAATGTTTGCATGACTGCCTCTTGATGGCTCTGCTGACCACTCATGGGCCACGGGTCATCTGCCACTGGCCACAAGTCGATGACAACTGCAAGCAGGATGAGTATGAAGCCTCATACTTATTCCCACAGCCTTCTAAGTCTGAGACGAGAGCGCTACCAACTGAACCAGGCAGGCTGTCACCTCTTTTCAGTATTTGTCGGAAGAGCTGGCCCCACAAACAAGCAGATTGTGTGCACGATCTGCACTTCATTTTGAACAGGTGATGAATTGAAAGAATCCAGGCCAACTGCTCGGCAAACTTCCCCTCCCAGATGTGATCTCAATTTGCTTCAGCGGTAGAACACGCTTCTGTTGGTGGTGAGATTGCCAGGGGAGCTATGTTTGGCGTCTTTCTATGGAGCAGTTAGCGGTTCTAAGACATCCGTCTTCTGTGCGCTCCACACTAAATAAATGGCAACTTCAGGGGATCCCTCAGTACAGGTTTACACCACATCATACAAGGCTGTTTATATGAATTCAGTTGCGTTGCCAGAGGACCTGTCTTCCAAATGAGAGGTTCAAATTTCCCGTTCAGATGGATGTTGACCATCCCAACGTACGATTCGACAAGAGAAGGGAGTTTCTCTGGGTGCCCTGATAGCAATTCGTCAAATAAAGCTGGTCATTCACTTAATGACAGATTGTGGAGCATTGTTGTGTGGAAAATTTGCTCCATATAAAATACAGTCACTCCACTTGACAGTATAGCAAGTGAGGTACTTTGAGATGTCTTCCCACAACGTCAAATGCACGGATTATTATTAGTTAATGGATTTATATAAAATCCATTTAATTTAGCAAATCTCAATATATATTATTATTATTAGTTTAGCTGCAATTGGTCTCGAAGTGTGCAGATACCTAAAGTTTGTGTTATTTAATTGACGTTTAAATGCATTAGTATGTACAGATTGATTTGACCGCTTACTGCAGCTCAAGCAGCAAGTTTTCACTGCTGTTTCAAACAACTGGTCCTGTTAAAGTGAAGTTTTCAAAATACTTTGTTCAGTAGTATGTCACTTTGTATCATTTTTCAGCCCCTTCACTACAATGCCATTTGTTGCTGCATTTTGCCCACAAAACATACTGTACAGTTATTCTGTGAAGCACTTTGAGACAGTTCAACAACGTGATAAGGCGCTGTATCAAATGCAAGGATACTTGCAATCATTTAGTATTTTAAGGTCACATTTGTTTATTTACAGAAAATATGTTCTTTTGATTTCAGTTTGCTTTTATATTGGCAGTGCTAGGTTTCATATAATGGGGACAATGGCTAAATTGTCTTGGCCTTTAATGGTGACGTGAGGTTTGGAAAGACTGTCCAGTATTGTAAACGGGATGTGTATATTTCACAAGTTATTCCATAAGCATGCAGAGGTGCTTCTGTGGAACTACTGTGCTGGCAATGTGTTCAGTCATGAGAGGTTTGAAAGGAAGAGCTGGCAACATCTCAACTTGCCTCAGAGTCAACACGAGCATGGTGTTCAAAGGTTCCACTGGCAGAATGCCCTAATGGATTTCCACGGGGAGACATTTCACGTTATGTTTGAAGTTCAGCAGTTGTCATTAAAACTTGTACATCAAGTGGTGCTTAGGTTCCAGCGAAGACATTTGGACTAGTGCGAGGTCACTTTGCAGTTCCACAGTTGGGAGAATCCATGCTGAAATAACAGTAATCACAAGATATAGGAACAGCAACTGTTGACTGTACAGTACTGATCAATCGCGGCTAAAATATTTAATTCTCAGTGAAATATTGTAAAGGCATTTTGTCACTCTGGAGTGCACAAGACCGGTTAGTCGTATATTGAGCTACTTTCATGTGGCCCAGCCTGGAAGAATTTTTAAACAGATAACTTTATTTTTAGCTGAGGACCAGAAGATGAATTTAGGAGAGCCAGGGTAGAGAACGGTGGCTTTCAGATAAGGCAAGTGGTGACAAGTTCAGCAGTATAAGTAATCTTATCACACTGAGAAATGTTTCTTTACATGGTTGATCATGTTTATTTAATGGCATGAATGGTTTATCAGTTAGGCCAATAGAAAAGTGTAGTAATATTTGCTAAAAATTGCAGGGTATTTGACGTAATTTGAGGAAAATTACAGAGAAATCTGATAAACTTTGTGGAAAATTTTGGAGGATTGGTGCTATTAAGTGATCCTCATTGTGAAACAACCCATATTAAAACTGTAGGCATATTTCCTGAACATGTAGTTATGTTTAAAATACAAAAAGAGTGAATTTGAATTGTGCAGCACTTACCAAGAATTTGGCGCAGTTTAGGTTGTGGTCACTGGGAGATCCAATTTCCAACACTCATTGTGCATGCGTGACTAGAGCCCCTCCACACACAGTAGCAGCATCGAGCTCACTGTCTCTACGGGTATGTAATGGATTCTGTGTAAAAAGTGTGCCCCGCTTTTCTATTGGCCATGGGTGGGGTCGTCGAAAGTGCCATCTTTCAGATAAGATGTTAAACTAAGGACTTATTCGCCTGTTCAGGAGAACCAGCTGATCCCATGCCATGGTTCAAAAACAGCAATCCTTAAATACATTCACTTAATAATAATAATCCTTGCATTTGATATAGCATCTTCTAGATATCTCAAGATGTTTCAGAGACAAGAGTGTAAAGTGAATTGGCTGTATTGTGTCTATTTAAGGTCTGTTTGTTGGACATTGGAGTATGTAAATTGGTTGCTGCCTAAGTCTTTAACTACCAGGTCGCTAAACTTTACAATAAATCCTTGAAGTGCTTCAAGACATTGTCCCAATGTGAAAGTTACTTTTTCAACTGCAAGGATTATTATTCTTTTATCTCCTCCCCCTTTCCAATGTTGTTGGATTCTTGCTCCATGCTTTGGAAGGACGATGAGCCTGTAACTTATGACACATTTGTTGTTCCACCCTTAAATCTGGTGTTGCTGCCAAGGGAGGGAGTAGAGAAAAACTCCTATTTTTGTTAAAAAAAGGGAAGAAGTGTTCACAAAAGATCAAAATTTTATAAACAAACCTGTCTGCAGAGAATTCTGTCCAACAATAGTTCACTGAATACATACATTTAGCGCTAGCTGGACAGATCCATCAAAGCCTTTCTAATTTGATCTCTGCTTATTGACTGACTGGGTTGCTTCAATGCTCTCTGATTATTTTAGAGGAAAAGTGGACACATCCTATGGAGGTTATGGGATTAAAAACCTTGTGGGTGGCAGGATTTTGGCTGTGTTGCATTATAATGTCAAAGTTTGTTTTGTGTCTCCAGACAGCTAGGTAAACGGGAGGTTTTTTCCATTTCAAAATGAGTCAAATTTCTCTTTCTCACATTGTGATGCTCAATTTTTTTTCCACTGGCCACACAGTAATGTGCTGAGCAATGCCAGGCCTGATTTGATAGCTTTGTGTTTTGCATTGTCCAATTTGTGGAACTGTACTTGTGCTCTATCAATCTGTGGCACCACAACCCTTCAACTGACATGTTTATTTACCTCTGCCTCCAAACTCGAGTTTGTTATGTGTTTCATTTGTGCCTTTGGCTGCCTTCCCACTCCACCTATCCCACACCTCACCGCACCCGCCCAGGCAGCTATTTAAAGCTTGTTGAGATATTAGTCCAACGAAAAATGCAAATTGTTAGTTAGAAAGGTCCATGATGCAAGTATGTTAATGTGTGTACATTGGTGTTTTGGCTTTGTTTTAACACTTAAAACAATCCCAGATGATGATGATGATAATCATGGGCCCTTGGGTTACGTTCCAGGAAAACTGCGCAATTGGTAAAATCACTTTCGGTAAGCTTAACAAGTAATGGGGAAAGGGGGGGGTTAGAGGAATCCAGTGAAAGGCTACCCACCTCAAGCCTCCAGGCACATCCACACCCGACCAATGCAAGGTACCTACTGAGGCGGGCTACAGCCGGCTGGCCTGCTCTGCCTGCTCCCTGCTCTCACTGACTCACTGGAGACAATAAAACAGCACCTTACACTACCACAGCTTGGCTGAATTATTTATTATTACAGTATGATCTCGTCGCTTGCTCAGCTCTCCCTTCTCTCGTCGCTCACTCCGCTCTCCCTTCACTCATCGCTTGCTCTGCTTTCCCTTCTCTCGTTGCTCGCTCCACTCTCCTTTCTCTCATCGATCCCTCCGCTCTCCCTTCTCTTATCGATCGCTCCGTCCTTCCTTCTCTCATTGATCGCTCCCTTCTCTTATCGATCGCTCCGCTCTTCCTTCTCTCATCGATCTCTCTGCTCTCCCTTCTCTCATTGATCGCTCTGCTATCCCTTCTCTCGTCGCTTGCTCTGCTCTCCCTTCTCTCACCGATTGCTCTGCTCTTCCTTCGCTCATCGATCCCTCCGCTCTCCCTTCTCTTATCGATCGCTCCGTCCTTCCTTCTCTCATTGATCGCTCCACTCTCCCTTCTTTTATCGATCGCTCCGCTCTTCCTTCTCTCATCGATCTCTCTGCTCTCCCTTCTCTCATTGATCGCTCTGCTCTCCCTTCTCTCGTCGCTTGCTCTGCTCTCCCTTCTCTCACCGATTGCTCTGCTCTCCCTTCTCTCACCGATTGCTCTGCTCTCCCTTCTCTCACCGATTGCTCTGCTCTTCCTTCGCTCATCGATCGCTCTGCTCTCCCTTCTCTCATTGATTGCTCTGCTCTCCCATCTCCCAAGGGTGCATCGTGCGAGGCCAGTGAACCCCCACGTGTGTGGGGCCAGCCAGTGCATATACGCAAGTTTTAAGTGCGTTGCGCAAAAAAATTACACATTTTTTTCTTTGCCTATGGTTGAATTTGCAATCGAGAAAGTCGCGATCGATGAGAGCTTACTGTAATATATTACAGAATGCAATGCTACTGGAATCTATGTGATGACAATGCATTGCAGTGTATATGTCACAGAAGAAAAAATTATCTTCTTTCAGAACGCTGGCTGGTGTCCTGATATCTACAGTCACTCAAATGCCAGTGAAGCCCTGGGTCAGGAGTTTTAATGTCACTTTATGTAGCTTGACACCCCATGCAGTGCTGGGGATGTACTGCATTGTTCAAGACTCTGTATGAGAGATTAAACCAATATCTCATCTACTTGTTCAGGTGGATATTAAAATTCTGTGTTACCACCCGAAAAGAGAAGGGAGTTTGTCCCAATACCCTTGCCAACAATCGCCTAAATAAAATTGGTTATTCACTTCTGGCTGATTGTGGGACATGACACATCAAACACAAGGAATATTTTTTAATTGAACACAAATGCAAAGGTGATTATGTGAGCTGATTTGTGATAAGTACCAAACACTAGAGACTGTGCTTACTGTTGTCCCTTGACTGTTGTACATGATCAAAGGATAACTGTAAGGATCTTATGCTGCAATGAGTCTATGAGACTCAATTTCTTTTACCATGACAGCAGGAGACTAATTTGCAAACTGATTATGAAACTGAATCCTGCAGATAAATCTCAGGAAGCCCCCGCTGGGGTTCCCATCTTTAGTTTATTTGTGAACAGCCAGATTTAGACAAATTAGGTTCTGTCAGGAGATAGATAGATGTGGAGTGGGGTTTCACAGTTTTGGCCTCACATAATTCTTGCATTTGATATAGCGCTTTTCACGTCTTCTGGGTGTCTCAAAGTGCTTCACAGAATATGCTAGGAACAAAGGAACAGGAGTAAGCCATCCCGCCTTTTAAGTCTTCTGCCCTTTAAATAGATCGTGGTTGATCTGTACCTCAACTAATCCTTTCAACACCCAATTTCCTGCTTTCTCCCATATCCCTTAATACCCTGACCTACCAAAAATCTATCAACCTCACTCTTGAAGGTGTGGGTGGATTCTTCTGGATTTCACTCTTAAATGGCCTGCTTCTAATTTTAAGACTATGCCCCCTTGTTTTGGATTCCCCTACCGGAGGCAATAGCTCCTCTGTATCTACCTTATTGAATCCCTTTATCACCTTAAACACCTCAATCAAGTCACCCCTCAACTTTCTAAACTCAGAGGATACAATCCAAGTTTGCGCAGCCTTTCCTTGTAACTTAACCCTTTCAGCCCTGATAACATTCTGGTGAACCTTGCGATGTCCTCCTGATGTGAAAGGTGCTATACAAGTGTAATTTTATTGTTGTTGTTGAACCTAAGCTGCACCTCCTCCAGGGCCAATATATTTTTCCTGAGGTGTGGTACCCAAAACTGAATGAAGTACGCCAGATGGGGTCTGACTAACGCTCTATACAGCTAAAGCATTATTCCTTTCCCTTTGTATTTCAGGCCCCTCAGGATAAAAGCCAATGTTCCATTTGACTTTTTTTACTGTAAATATACTGTACATATCAACAAACAACAACATTTATAGAGCACCTTTCACATTGGGAGGATGTTCCAAGACTGAGTTGCCATTATTAATGATAATTTTGTTGGTGGAAGAAATATAGATTTAATGGGTGGAGTAAAACCTACAATGAGGCTGTGCTTATGTATTGTGGGAAAGGCATGAATTTAAAGAGCTAGGTTAATTTTTCTATGTGCTCTAAATGTGGAAGAGGTGTGGAGATCAGCTTTCTAATAAAATAGCTTTCTTTCTCTGGAAATTCTTTGTTGTGTCTCTCCTGTGAATGGTGTTGCATTGACCATCACCCAGTACAAATCTGTGTGCTTGCCATGTTGGTGCATTAACTGCTGTGCGATTGGGTTTAGCTTTGTGTTTGTACCTCAATCCTGAAAGGTTCCTGCCTTGATATGCTTCTGCCATTTCATATTTTTGTCAGAAAATCCAAAGTTCCAATTGTTTTAGATCTTGTTTTGCTCCAATGTCTCATGAACTGATTCAGGGGCAAGGATTCAGTGCAACTGGACAGTTGGAGAGGAAACAATCAAACTAAGGCACATTTGTGAAGTTACAGCAGGTAGATTGTCAAAATGCCATTCTCGTCTGCAAATCACAGTTGGTTATGCACTAAGACAGCAGACTTGATAAGAACCCTGTTTTCTCTGTCACTAAATCACCTTTTTGATATTTCTTTCTACTCAAATTAACTTCTCTTTACCACTCTTTTCCTCTAGGTGTGGAATATTAAGCAGATGATCAAACTAACTCAGGAGCATATTGAAGCCCTGTTGGACAAGTTTGGTGGGGACCATAATCCACCCTCAATCTACCTGGAGGTGAGTTCTGCTCACGTGTGCATAATAAATTCTGGCAGCTAGCAGACACCCAGCCAGATTGTTTGCTGATAAATAAATGTGTTTCCATGAAAATATGGTGCGCCTTCTAAGTGAAGGGAAGATAGAAAAGGATCAAGGGCAACATCTTAAATAGCTCAATTAGCTCCTGCTTATGTTGTGATTTGACTGGAAGATGGAATGGGGTCAAATGGAATATTCCATCTCTTTTGTCCCTGGAAGAAAAGCAAAGTGTCAGCTTGGCTCACTTGGGAGAAATTTTGTCTCTGGGGCAGAAGGTTGTGGGTTCAAGCACCATTTCAGTTCTTATGACTCCCACTCTAGGCTGGCAATTAAATCGAACCCACAACTTTCTGATTTAGAGACAAGCAATCCAACTTTGGGTTGGTGTCCTGTCTGATTCCTGAATTCCAACCTTGTGATGATTTCAGATTTTTTAAACATTTTTTTGGTAGTTATTCAAAATCCCTTATCTTCTCTCTCTCTCTCTCCCCCCCACCCCCACTGTATAACATCTCTGACTCAACTGAACAATACAGCAACAAAATTACATAGTGCCTTTCACGTCGAAGGGACGTCCCAAGGTGCTAGACAGTCAGGGGTCAGGACCCGTGGGAGGGGTGTGTGGGCAGGATTGGGATGAGGGAGGACAGAGAGGAAGGAGGACGGCTGAAGGCACGGTCGAAGAGGAGTGCCTTGGGACCGCTTTTGGAGGAGGCAAGGGAGGGAGAAAGGTGAAGGAATTGTGGGATGGAGTTTGAAAGCATGGGGGCAGAGAGGCTGAAAGCCCGGCCATCAATGGTAAGGTGGGTCGGGCGGAAGACACTGAGCAGGCTGGAGCCTGCTAAACAGAGGGAGGACAAATTGATAGAGGGTCAGCGAGTTAGAGAGCTAGGAGGGGGCAAGTTATGGAAGGCCTTGAAAGCGAGGATGAGGGTTTTGAATTAGTTCCTTTGAGGGATGGGGAGCCTGGTGTGGATGGGGGTAATAGAGTCGTGGAGTCTGCTGCGGGAGAGGACACGGGCTGCAGAGTTTTGGATGATCTGCAGCTTGTGGAGGGAACAGTTGGGGAGGCCGACAAGGAGGGAGCCTTGAGGTGACAATCATGTGTAGGGGTGAGGATTGACGTGACAATCGTGTCCAGAACTCTGCGGCTTGTGTCCTCTATCGCTTCAATCTTCGTGAACCCATCCTCACCCGACTCCACTGGCTCCCCATCACCCAGTGGATCCAATTCAAGATCTTGGTCCTCGCATTCAAAGCCCTCCATGGCCTCACCTTACCTCTGCCACCTCCTAACCCCCTACCAACTTGCCCTTCCCCTCTGCTCAGCAGGCTCCGGCCTGTTCCACAACCCCTGACCCACCCGCCCACCATTGCGCCTTCAGTCACTCTGCCCTCAACCTCTGAAAATGCATCCCACAGTCCCTCTGCCTCGCTTCCTCTGGCCTCCTTTAAGTCTCGCCTCAAGACCCTCCTCTTCGATGGTCCCAACGGTCACCCCAAATTCCCTCTTTATCCTCCACCCACCCCGTCCTCGACCCCAGCTTGGGTCTGAAACAATGACTGTCTAGTGCCTTGGGACGTCCTCCTGACATGAAAGGCGCTATACAAGTATAATTTTGTTGTTGTTGTTGTAAGGGATTCAAGTTATGCTGGTCCTGGCATAGATATGGGGGAAAAAGGACAGTTCAGGGTCAAACAAGATACCCAGGTTCCTGACTGGCTTGGTTAGGTAGAGTGTGCATTCTTTTCTTGGCATAGATTAATCTCCTTGATGCCACTGTTTAAAATTGACATGCACCTATACTCTTTAAGTCTTAAGACTTTCCTGCTGTTCCACTGTCAACTCTTTCAAAACGTTCATTTGCTCAAAATTCCACATTCAGGTGGCATGTCTGAATTTCTCTTTAAAAGAAATCAGAAGTAGATGAGAATATCATATCACTATGCTTCCTTGGCTGTTGAAAGGTTGTTGCTGGTTTTTAAATCATTTGACTTTGTCTTGAAAGTTATTCTGGATGTGCAAGTGATGAATCTTCTAAGCTCCTGGGACAGGTCTGACGAGTTCTGTTTCTTGCTCAGCCTGGCTCTGTGCCCCTTTCCCAGGCTTCTGATTGGTGTATTACGACTATTTGTGAATTCTCACCAATTGGGAGATCTGCGGTTGAACTGTCTGAACTCAAGTAGAACATCATGACTTAAACGTGAGCTTTTCTTATGTCTGAGGTTTACAGTTTTTTCACACACTCAGCATTTCATATGCCAGACTTTTGCAATAGTCTGTTACCACATTGCACCCAGGTGTACATATTATGGGAACATTAACCTTTTGAGTAACATTGTTGATGTTATATATAAAAATTGGTCATTTCAGTCCATGACGTTTTGTGAGACACACAATTGGCTGCGCAATTGGCTGCTGTCATTCACCCATAAATATACAGTCAATTAACTTTACAGTTTGAAGTGCTGTGAGACATTTAGAAGATGTGAAAAGCGCTATATCAAATGCAAGGATTATTATTATTGCTACTGAGTGTTTCTACCAAAAACTTTGATCAATCTTCAGATGAGATCTTAATCTGAGGCCCTGTCTTCTCCTTCATATAGTCTCAGCTGACACTCCAGTACAAAGCTTGGGGTCTGCAGTATTATTGGACTTTGGATAAAACGTGAAACCGAGGCCCCATCTGCTCCTGTTAAGAGGAACTTAAAGATCCTGTGGCAGTATTTGAAAACAGAAGGGAGTTTCTCCCTGTGTCCTATCCCAGTAAATCCCCCAGATAATATTAGTTATTACTTTAATAACAATTCTTCCATTCGATGTAGTGCGTTTCACATCTTCTAGATGTCTCAAAGCGCCTCACAGAATATACTGTAAAGTGAATTGACTATTTGTGCATGAAACGTGGCAGACAATTGTGCACAGCAGTATCCCACAAACAAACATGAATTGAGTGACCAAATTATTATTGTTTTTTGTGGCTGTTCGTTGGAGCTGGCTGTGTGTAAAATTAGCTGCAGCGTTCGCTCACGAAACACAGTCACTGCACTTCACAGTAAATCCTTTGAAGTGTTTTGAGATGACCTCCTGATATGAAAGATGCCACATCAAATGTAAGAATGATTATTTTATTATTAATGGACATCCATCTGTTCTGATGTGAAAGTGGCTTTTACTTGTACAGTTTTTAGTTGTTTTTACAGTGCAAATATTATAATCACCACTTCATGGTGCTGGAGTGAATTTGTCTTGTTATTGTTGTAAATGGAGGAGCCTGTGCAAGAAGTGTTGAATTAACTACAAATTTTTTGTTGTCTCAGGCATATGAAGAGTATACAAGCAAGCTCGATGCCCTGCAACAGCGTGAACAGCAGTTGCTTGAGTCGATGGGAAATGGTACAGAATTTCCAAACACTAATCCTCTCCTGACTGACTTGACGGGACCCTCCACCACCCTCCCTGTCGTTCAGTCTCCAGGGTTGCTGCAGAACCCAAATGATAATTCAAGGACCAATCCCAAATCTCCTCAGAAACCCATCGTTCGAGTTTTCCTACCCAACAAACAGAGGACTGTGGTGAGTAACAGAAGTGCAACCAGTTTGTAAGGCTCTATGGCTGTCCATGGGGGTTTTAGCTCAGGAATGCTAAAAAAAAACAAGTACTATACAGTAATGTCTGTCTCATCTGCTGCTGCTTGGACCCTCACTGCAAACTTTTCCTTTTGTTTGGCATGAAGAATTTAGATCAACGATTGTGGGAAATATTTTTCTTACGAATAATCCTTGCATTTGATGTAGGACTTTTCATATCTTCTTCACAGAATATACTGAAAAGTGAAATGACTGTATTTTTGTGGGTGAAATGCGTACAGCTAATTGCGTACAGCAGTGTCCCACAAACAGTCGTGGATTGACATGACCAATTTATTATTGTTTTTTCCGAGGGATTATTATCAGGCATGTGGAGTAAGGAACCTTGCCCAAAGTTTTGCCCTGCTGGGAATCGAACCCAGGTCTCTTGCTTGCAAGGCAAGTGTTGTAACCACTGAGCTACAAGACTCCACATTCTTCAGAGGCAACAGCGCTCCAACAAAATCAGAGGATTGTAATTGCATTATAAGATGTTTAATGTTTGTCAGCTTCATTTATTTAAAGGCACTCTGTCCTCTGAGTAATTGTTTTTGTAGATTTAAGCCCCATGTGAGGACTTTGAACTTGTCTCCAATGCGATACTGGGGTGTGCCACATTTTGAAAGTTGTTCGGATGAGATGTTAAACTGAGACTGTTCAGGTAGGCTTTATAAATACCCCATGGCACAATTCGGAAAGAGAAGGGATTTTTTTCTGAAGTACTGGCCGAAACTTCACTTGATGAAATTGGCCATTCACTTCATGGCTGTTTGTGGAACAATGCTGTGGATAAATTGACTGACATTCTGCCCACAAAATACACAATCACTCAACTTTACAGCATGTCTTGTGAAATATTTTGTGACATCCTCCTGATGGGAAAGTCAACAGATGCAAGTTTTATTTTTCAATGAGTACAGTTTACAGGACACTTGATCGTTGAGCAATAATAATAATCATTGCATTTGATCATTTGATCATGTCTTTGAGACATCTCAAAGTGCTTCACAGGTTATACTACAAAGTGAATTGACTATTTTGGGGGTGAAACGTGGCAGCCAACTGCAATCAGCTGTATCCCACAAACAGTCATGGATAGAGTTACATGTAGACCCCGCTTACCCAACGCCCGGTTATCGAAACTTCACTATAACGAGGGTTTCTATTTGTACTACTTCTCCGCTTAACAAAGGCTGCTTTCGCTATAACGAATGTTTGCACACACTTTAAATCTCATGGGCTTCTCGTGCGCAGCTTCTCATGCGCAGCTTCTCTCTGGTTGCCCCAGCAACGCACACTCAGTCTTTAGCATGCCTCAGTTAAGCAGTCCAGTGGAGCCCGTCCCATATGGGAGGTGCTTAAGCGGCAGGATGTTTTATGGCTTCAATAATAGTAAGTCGAGATGGTGGGGGTGGGGATAGAGAGATTGGGGGGGGGGGGGTTGAGTAGAGAGGAGGGGGAATAGAGAGGAGGGGGGGTAGAGAGATAGTGGGGTAGAGAGATAGAGAGGAGGGGGGATAGAGAGGAGGGGGAGATAGAGAGGGAGGGGAGGGGGGAAAGAGAGGGAGGGGAGGGGGGAAAGAGAGGGAGGGGAGGGGGGGAATAGAGGGGGAGTAGAGGGGGGATATAGAGATGGAGGGGGAATAGAGAGGTAGGGAGGAGGGGGTGGGTAGAGAGAAAGAGAGGGGGGTGGGTAGAGAGAAAGAGAGGAGGAGTTGGTAGAGAGAAAGAGAGGAACAAAGAAGCGCTTCACGTGTCTGGAAATGCCTGGGTCCAGGTTGCGATATTTCGGTGCGGTGACTGTGCAGACCTGGCCTGACTTTTGTTTTGAGCTTGGGTACAGCACATCCCCTACTTCAGTGTAAAGCTGATCCTGATTTTTATGGCCATGCCTTCATTTGTTGCACAAGATTGGCTGTTCACTAGAGCATTACATCTACACTTTTCCAAAGAGATTTGGAAATCATAAAATATTTGACTTGTATCATTATTAATTATCGATTAATCTTGTACAATTTCTATTTTAAGATTTGCTGAAATTAAGTTTTAGTTTAAGTAATTTCCACTCTCAAATTTTAAGATCTGTCTGGCAAGCAAAATTGAGGTAGAATTTCAGGCTTATTAAGCGTACACAAGGTCCATGTTGTTTTTGTTCAGCCGGGAAGTCTGACGCTTGTGAAATCCAAACTTCAGAGATCTAAACCACACAGAGTTCCACGTTATGTACGCCACCTCCGCATGGAAATTTCCATGTTGGGAATTGAAGGCAGTGCGCTCTCCCTGGAGGGACATATCTTGCTTACCGAATGCTGGATAGTGTTTGCTCAAGTTGGTGAGATTGAAAGCTCAGGGATGGCAGACTGACAGCCTATTGGGGTACTGTTGGAATTTAGCCATTTTTCTGTCTCCCTTTTCTTCCGATAATCCTCAGGCTGCTGGTCATGTCCAATTGTAGAATTCTATGGAGCAAAAAGAGGTCATTCAACCCGCATTGCTGGGAGCAAATTGTTTGCCAAATTTGCCTGATTTGCAGTAACTATACTTTACTGTGAAGTGCTATGATCCATCCTCCTGCCGCGAAAGATGCTTTAACAAGTGTTAGGATTATCATTATGAAACCATACAGTTTGCCTTTCAAAGGATGATCTGACTAGCTTTTTGCTGCTTGTCCACAGAGGACCAGCCTATTTGTTTGGGCTTTGGCTTGCAGGGTTAACGGGAGTTAAGTGGGAAGAATCCCTGCCTCCAGTGACTTATCTGCCCTTCCAAGTCCGAGGAATGAGCCAGCCTGGCTAGTCTGTCATTGGCACTGTCGAGGGGGACTGCAGACCGACCTGGCTCAGAAACCTAGTGGTTGAGACAGCCAGAGGACAAATTCGATAGAAAGAATTGACTCGATTCTGACGTTCCATTGCTGATTATGTCACCTCGGAGCCAGCTCAATCTCATGGACAGAAGATACTTATACAATTCAAGCACCCAGTGGAGACTTTGCGAAGAAAGAATTATTTGATAAATAGAATTAAAGATCATGCCGGTTTCTCTTTATTTGGTACATAGAATCAGAGATTACACTAATTTCTCTATAGATTTGAGAATAATAATCCTAGCATTTGATATAGTATTTTTCACATCTTCTAGATGTCTCAAAGCATTTCACAGAGTATAGTGAATTGACTGTACATTTGTGGGGCGAAATGTGCAGCCAATTTCGACAGCAGATATAAGGGGTGAATTGATTTTGCTGTCAGAATCTAGACAGTCAAGCCATCAAATTAAGAAATGCCTAGTTGGGAAGCTCCCAGTACACACTCACCTTTTCCCATCAGGTCCACATTGATCCACAACGTCCATAAGTAGACAGTAGTACTCATTCCAGTGACTGAATCGGTTCTTTGAGCATCTGGAAATCAAGGTTGAGGAATTCATTCAGTTCCTCCACCAATTGGCCTGTGTTCTCTAAGCGGCCGTTTGATGACCTGTCCCAATGAGAGTGTGGATCCTTGACTGTTCAGCACCTTGGAACATCCCACAAATATGAAAGGAGTTGTACAAATGTAATGTGTTGTCGTTACGTTGTGTTGATTTCGGGTTCACTGGACAATGCTTGAGACAATGTCCAACGTTTGGACTGAATTGCCATTTGTTGTCTCGGTGTCTCAGGGTCAACAGCCCACCGTGGATGAGTTCATTGAGTAAACCCTCAGGTTCTTGCTCTACGGTTGACTCTTTGACGTCCCAATAGTTTCCTAAGCTATAAGGTCACTGTTTCAAAATGTGCCAACAATAACAATTTGCCACCAGCGCCACTCCATTTAGTTAGTCACAAACTTGCACTGTAATTGTTTTGGATGAATTGTTTCTTGTTATTTATTTTAATTTCTTTGACCTAACTCAGCTCACTGGGATCGTGAGCATCATCATGCATTGGTGGCACACCGGGCAGACCGGGCATCTTGCAACCAGATACAAAACTGAAAGCAGGAAGACTTTTGTTATCCGCGGAAGTCACTATTGCTGAAGTTCAAAGCATTGTTAAATGTTAAGCCCTCGTCATCTGTAGATGGAGTCAAAGATAGCTGCCAATACAAATTGTGCATTAACAAATAGCATCTGGTCGTATGGGTTGCAGATTACATTTCACTGCTGTTCCTTAAATAGGTTGGGTGGAAAGTCGGAACTCTTTCTCTGCCTGATACACTTGGCCGGAAAGCTGCATAGATGAGTATGTCTGCTTTTCTGAATTGCAGCCATCCTGATCTGACAGCAGAAGAGACTCACACTTCACCGTTGTGCACTCCCACCGTGACTCTGGTTGCCCTCAGTACCTGTTTTGCTGAAAGATACAGCCTTGGCTTCATGCGTTGCTAAGTGGAGATGGAATACCTGAGGAGAAAGAGTGATTTTAGTTACTATCCTTGAATGCAATTAATCCTCTAAAAGCAATCACTTCTTATCTGCCCCATGGTTTACTTTGTCTAAACTTGGATTTTGTGCCACCAACAAAAAACAGTCAAAACAACAACAACAAAATTACACTTGTATAGCGCCTTTCACGTCAAGGGGACGTGCCTGTCCAGGGAGCACCTAGACATGGACCAAAGCTGGTGTAACAGCCTGACTGTATTTTGAATGTAATTTAACTTCAACAGACAAACCTTCCCTTTCAATGATCAGAGATGAGATGTCAAGTTTATTTCTGTATATTTCTGGTAGTGGCTGCTTGGTGCATGCTTCCTTTGGCTTATTGAGTGCCCTTCCGAAGGCCGGCTCGACCTGTGCTTTTAGGAAAGAAACAATCGAGTTGGGGGACAGGCTGGACACATAATTTTTGCTTCAAACATAGATGAAGGTAGAATCCAATATTTGTGGGTGGGTATAATGCTGAGATTAAATGTTTTTTTTTCCTATTTGGTTCATTTTAAGAAGATAGTGAATTATTATATCACTGAAGTTCTGAACACTTCATTTGTTTCTGTTCTTCAGGTTCCGGCTCGCTGTGGAGTGACAGTGAGAGACAGCCTGAAGAAAGCTCTGATGATGAGGGGACTAACCACAGATTGCTGTGCAGTCTACAGGACACAGGATGGGTGAGTGAGAGTCATTCCCCTCACAGATTGGTTCAGAAGGACAACCCAATTAAAATTTGTGAATGCTTAACTGCTCACTACTGAATTGTGGCAACTTTCAGAGTACTCTATACAGCTCCCATGTTCAGAGGAAAGAGTCATGAGGTGCAACAAAGTAGAGTAGGAATTTTCTGGATTGAAAATAAATGTCTCAGGGGAACCTTATTAAATGATTTGAAATGCTTAATTGGATAGAGAAAACAAATCTGGAAGATACATTCAGATAAAATAAAGCTGCAAATTAAGAGACCACAGTATTGGGAGAGGTGAAAGATCCAAAGTATTTATTTGACGGTAATTGGAACGGGTTACTAAGAAATTGTGGTCAATGCCAAGAGGATGGACTAATTTGAGATACAGCTGGATACAAAACCAGAACAAGAACATCCTTGGTTGTGGAAGGATGAAATAAAATTTGGCAAATGGCCTTAAACTGAACCTCTCTTGTGATGTATTTTACACCCCAGATTTGCGTTTCAAAATCGAAGCTCAGGTGAGAGGGTAAGTGGCTGAGCGAAACTGCTGCTTGGTATATAGAAGATGGGCAGCAAATTGAAAGACATTTGATAAACTTCAACATTGTGATATCAGCTGAGAGAATGTGATCATTTTGTGGCAAATTTTGTTGAAAATCCTCTGAATATTTGATTGCTCGAGTTTCAAAATTGCTTTCCCAATAAATGCCTATGTTTTAAGTGTTAAAGTTGTGGAGTCCTGTAGCTTAACAGTTACAGCACTCGCTTGGCAAGCGACAGGGACTGGTTTGATGCCCATGCAGGGTGAAGCATTGGGCATGTTTTTGTACTCTACACACCTCTGTTTGCCTAGAAGTAACTAGGAACCTGGTTGTCATTTAATTAGTGGATCGCTTTTCCGGGCGACTTAATTCCTTCAAAATAAATTTTAAATGATTTGATCATTCAATCCACAACTGTTTGTGGGATACTGCTGTGAGCATTGGCTGCTGTGTTTCCCCCACAAGGTATACAGTCAATTCACTTTACAGTACAATTTATGAAGCACTTTGAAAAATCTCAAAGATGTGATAAGGCGCTATATCAAATGCAAGGATTATTATCATTATTTTAAAAGTTTGAAAAGAGGATCTGACCTGTGTTCATAAAAAAATGCTCCTGTATCTGTCAAGGAGTATTATTATTTCCAATCTGGCTTTGATGGGAATGTCTTCTTCTGTAGGATGAAAGTGACGTGCAGTTTTACCCAAACAGAACCAGGTGGGAACACTGATCTATTGTTCTGCTGTTTAACATACAAATCCTTGGTTTTGAATACTGACTGGGTTTGACTGACTGAGCAGCAATTCACCCAGAGGCAGTCTACACATATGTGGTCTCTCACCTGTGCATCTATTTATTTTTTTAAAATAGTTTGCATACAAGAGATCACCATTGCTTTGTCTCCACGCGTCCAACCCAGAATAGAGCATCTGTCCCTAGATTCGACAACAACAAAATTACATTTGTATAGCGCTTTTCACGTCAGGAGGACCTCCCAAGGCGCTGGACAGTTACTGCTTCAGACCCGAGCTAAGGACAGCAGAGGAGGGAAGGGGGGGGATAAGGAGTTGTTGATGGGTCCATCAAAGAGGAGAGTCTTGAAGCGAGACTTGAAGGAGGCCAGGGAGGAGGCGATGGAGTTCCAATGGTTGGGGACAGAGTGGCTGAAGTCTCTCCCACCAATGGTTGGGCTGGTGCGTCGAGGGACGTTAAGCAAGCCAGAGCCTGTGAAGCGGAGGGGACAGGCATGTTGATAAGGGGATTGGAGGTCACGGATGTAGGGTGGGTGAGGTTGTGGAGGGCTTTAAATGTGACCAGGATCTTGAATTGGATCCTCCGGATGATGGTGAGCCAATGGAGTTGGGCAAGGATGGGGGAGATGGGGTCACAAAGTTTGGAATGGTGGAGGACAGGGCTGCAGAGTTCTCGATTATCTGCAACCTGTGGAGAGAATTGGGAAGGCTGACCAGCAGGCCGTTTGCATGATCGAGCCGGAATAGATTCAGGGCCTATCTAGTGATGATCCTCTTTGGGAGGGCAGATAAGTAGGTTCTCCTTAAATTTGAACTGGATTCAGGTGACGTGCTTGGCAAGTCAACCATTTGTGGTCTCGGTGGTCCATTTCCTGAGTCTACAGTATTCCAAGGCACTACTGATGATAGCCCTAGCCAGATCGGCTCATCAGCACAACATGGAAGAGCAGACCAGTCACTGGGGGTAGAGACTCATCCCGCTCAGCTCCTGATCACCCTACAAGCCAAAGCTCTAATGGAATACACAAGGTTGTTTGCAGATAGACAAACATCAGGAATCTCTAGTGGTACCCAAAACCCACACTTTGAGATGAGTTCCCAAACCTTGCCGCTTGCCATGCTGTGGCAATACTAATCTGGAAGTAGGTGGGCACGTAATATGTATTTATCTATATTAAATATATTGTGCACTCCCAAGACGAGAGAGCGTGACTATTTCACACATAGAAATCTTGTGTATATGGGATGAATAGTACTCAGTCTGGTTTTGGTTCACTTAAGCACAGCAACAGGTTTCCAAACGTATTAGACACCTGGCTGATCACAAACAAAAGGTCCACCTGATTGGAAAGGAACGGGAATGTGTAAGGTTTTTGGAGACTGGAGTTATGCCTCATCGTTTGTTGTTACCAGAGCACACATTGAGCACACTTATCTCACAGTTTCTCAGCCTGCCTTCCCTTTGAAGGCCAAGATGCATGATGAAGAGAAGTTGGAGTGAGAAAGTGTGTAGAAACCGCATCTCTTAAATGAATCTCCAATCCCAAACTCCTATTTTTGGTCGGGGAGCATTTGCATTTCACAACTTTGTGTTTGCGAGAAAGCTAGACTTGACGGAACAGCTCTTCACAGCATTTCACAGCTTGTCCCAACAGGTACAGGAGCATGGATAAGAAGACACCGGAATTTGCATGAATATTTGGCAAACTGTTCCTTATCAGCCCATCATGTGTTGCATGCATACACTGCGGTTATTCAGTGAGCTTGCCATTTGCATTGTCAGGAGACATTAGTAATGGAGTGCTTCCATGTGACAGTCTGCTCCATTAGCTGGAGTTGGTACAGTTGACACTTGTGTGGCGTACTGTAATGTGTCGCAGCTTGCATCAAGACTATTCTCAGCATTGAATCGCACTTTTCCAGTTGAGAAATGACACAAGGACAGTCACTTGGGAGACAGAAGCTTTAAGTAGTTGCTGTTCTTGCGCTACGCATAAACACTTCACTTAAAGGTACATTGAGGGCACATTACTGCCCTGTTGGGAGTTATTGTTCACTGAAGACTATGGGCTAGATGTCTCGGGTTGAGATTGATTAACAGTGTTGGCAATTTTACAGTTGAACCTGTGCAGCACTCAATCAAGCACCATAATTGTTCTGCTTTCACCTTAAGACTTAATACAACCATAGAAATTCACAGCCAAGAAGAATAAAATAAATAAATAATCCTTGCATTTGATATAGCATCTCAACACGTCATTGAGAAGCCTCATACTGTACAGCATATATAGTGTAAATTGGATTGACCGTATTTAGTAGGTGAAATTTACCAGCCAATTGCACAGGGCCATGTCCCACAGACAGCCATGGAATGCGCAACCAATTTTATTGGGGTGTTGTTGAAACCGAGAGAGAATCACTCTTCTTTCTTCCAAGTTCTAGCATTGCATGTTTGTGCCAGCTCTTTTAACAGCAATCCTTTTATTCCCATTTTCTGTCCTTTTTCCATACACCTGCAGTGTTCTCATTTTTAGGTATTTATCCAGTTCCCTTTTGGAAGGTCATATACATTCTGCCTCTACCACCTGGCATGGCATTCTATATCTTAACTACTTTGTGGGTGAAAACATTTCTCATGGTCTCCCCATTCGTTAACCATCTTAAATAGTTAAGATATTTGATCAGGCCACTAAATAAATATGTTTTTCATCACTGGTTTCTTCTAGTAAGCCACGTGTGATATCTGTGGAAATTATTCACTATGCTTAAGAGTCTTCAACCAAACTGTTCAGAGTTCTGCTTTATGTTTGTTTGGTATGGAATGCACACTCTCTCCCTGGAGGTACCATTGTTCGTTCATCCAATCCTGGAATAATTGCGGGGCCGAGAGCCATATTTTAAGGATCCCAGAATGTGTGTTGAGGTAACTACTGGTGCTTAACCCATCTGAGCCCCTATAGGTTGCCATTACGAGTATTTACCTTGCTTGTTCGGCTAAGACCATCCAACCCAATAGTGCTTTGAATTCAAGGGTTGAAGGTGCCAAGTGAGAAGAGTTCCTGCTGGGTGAATGAGCCCTCATCTCATCACTGTGCAATCGGTCTGCCTGAGGAGAGATCCGGACCATCACGATTGCCGGGAGGATTGATTTATATGCATTGACTCATAATATTGTCAGGCTCTCATCTTGGAGCCAAGTAAGGGCCATAGAGACCTGGATTACCTTTCTTCCCATCCCCTTGCCCCAGGAGGATAGCTTTGAGTTGGTCATTAGAAATTTGACAAATATAGAATTGAGCCGTCGCTTGATGGGTAACAGTACTAGGAAGTCCTTGCAATCCACGTGGTGAGCAACACAACTCTGTAGAGTGCAGTGCCTCAGTCCTTTGTCCATCATTTGTTGGAGCAGAGCTTTAACAGAAGGTCTTTCCTGATGGGAAAGAGCAGATAGAAAACATAGTGTGAGATGATGCCAGGACTACTTTTAGAAAGACCTCATTCGGGGGTGGGTGGTGGGGGGAGAAGACTGGTGCGATAGTTGCGAGATGGCAAGGTCTGTGCGCAGCTGGTTTGTGACAAGTGATGCGTGTGCCTGTGCTTCTCCAGAATTGATAGCAATTTGGAAATTGCCATTTCTAAAAACCTGAAAAAGCTGACCTTTTATGCTTGTCGTACTCATCTGTGTCTAATGCTGCCTTTGTCCAGGATTGCTTTGACAGTGTCATCAACCTTGCTCCTTTTATGCCTGCTAGGAAATGTGGAGATATATGGACGCATTTAAACAACTGAATTGTGGATGGGCAGGTTGTGAAAGCCACATTTTAGCTGATCAAATGTGTATGCTTTTAACAAGAAATTGTGGATTCTTTCCTCTCTAAACCACAAATAAAGACCTGTCTATTCTCCCCTCTCCTCCTCCCTACAACATACAGAGTGTGATGTATCACAAGAACAGTGCTGGCAATTGATATCCTTTCTGGTGTAAAAACGCACATCACAGATAATAATGAAATCGAGCCACATGCAGCATTTCACAGTGTGGGTATATGACGGAGCTGTTTGTTGTCTGATTTTTAATGTCAGTTCCAAATGACTCACAGGTGTCCATCATGTTGGATTACAATGTTAATTGTGGATTAATTATTGGTCATAATCATTAGGTTACATTGTACTTCATACAGTCCTTCTGTTCAGTCTTTCAAGCCCACACAAACAGTTGAGCTGGATTCATAATTCTGTTTGGCACTTCAAATTCCCTTCAATACGTGTACTTCTGTTTTTGTTTAGAGAGAAGAAACCTATTGGCTGGGACACCGATATGTCCTGGTTAACTGGAGAGGAGCTTCAAGTGGAGGTGCTGGAGCATGTTCCTCTAACAACACACAACTTTGTGAGTACCAGAATAACATGGCTTCAACCGTGATAGGATTGCTTACGTGTACTGTGTGCACTGATCTTACCTGGTTTACTGGCATTGGCAAGCCCTGAACCCTCAGATTTTCTATTGCAATGGGCAAACTTTCAGCCATTTCGCCTGGCTCTCCACATCTCCAGAATGCCTCCGATGTGCCTCTCCCATTCTACCTATAAACCCTGCCTTTAGACATTTGACTTTGCTTTCGGCATGTCTACTTCCCCTCCATCCTCACCTCCACCTCACCCCCACCTCCACTTCACCTCCACCTCACCTCCACCCCACCTCCACTTCACCCCCACCTCCACTTCACCCCCACCTCCACCTCCACCCCACCCCCACCTCCACCCCACCCCCACCTCACCCCCACCTCCACTTCACCCCCACTTCACGCCCACTCCCATCTCCACCTCACCCCCACCTCCACTTCACCTCCACCCCACCTCCACCTCACCCCCACCTCCACCTCACCCCCACCTCCACCTCACCCCCACCTCCACCTCACCCCCACCTCCACCTCACCCCCACCTCCACTTCACCTCCACCTCACCCCCACCTCCACCTCACTCCCACCTCCACCTCACTCCCACCTCCACCTCACCTCCACCTCACCTCCAGCTCACCCCCACCTCTACCTCACCCCCACCACCCCATATTTTCCCTACTCCCTCCCCACCAGGCTTACAATCAGTTGTATGAAACATTTGGAGTTTGGAGACATCCTCCTGGTGTGAAAGACACAGTATAAATGTAAACGTGGTTTCCGCCAGTCTGCTCCCACTTTTTGGAATTCCATCCCAGAGTCTCTTTACCCACCCCACCCCCCAACACGAACAGACACACACCCCTTCCTCAGCTCCTCACCCCCAGCTGGGGCTTGCAGTCTGCTCTCACAGCACTCTGTGGGCACTATAAAAATGCTAATTTGTTGTTCCTGCGAAGCACTGCTGATGTGAAAAGCACTGTATAAATTTAAAATTCTTGTTGAAAAATATCTTGACTATGCCTTTGCACACTCTTATTGTCCCAGTTCATGTAATTTTGGAGGTGCTTCAGTTAGATGTTCCTATAATTCGGAAATCTTTTAGGGTCTTTTAGGATGTAATGACATTTCCATTGATGTTGGGCAGGGTCTGCTGTTTTCTTGTCTTGTTGGTGGACTGGAAATTGATTTGGAAGAAGTACAGAGGAAATTATGGCTTTGCAATATTTTATGAGCAGAAACATGTTTACAGTATTTATAAAAGTCTAATATTCCTTGTATTTGATACTGCACCTTTCATGTTGGATGGCAGATATCCCAAAAGTCTTCACAATCCACATAAAAAACTGACAGCCTACATTATAAGGCCATTCGGTCCATCATGTCTGTGCTGACTCTTTTGAAGAGCAATCCTTTGACTCGTGTTTACCTGCCCTTTGCCCATGGTCTTTTTCCTTTTGAGGCATTTATCTAATTCTATTTTGAAGGCTCAAATGGATTCTGCCTCAAGCACTATTCCTTGATAGGATATTCCATTTCCTCACCACTCTGCATGAAATAATTTCTCCAAACCTCCCCATTTGTATGTTTGGTAACTATTTGGTAATGATCGTTAGATAGATCGATCGATCTTATAATCCTTGCATTTGATATAACTTTTTTCACCTCTTCCAGACATCTCAACTCGTTTCATAGAATGTACTATAAATTGAATTGACTGTGTATTTGTGGGCGAAATGTATGGAAGCATGAAGTTCAAGATTTTCTTGACAACTTTCATTGACAAGACACAAGTTTTGCCTTTGACTATCATTCTCACACTTACACATTTTGAGCACATGTTTATTTGCTTGGGTTCCCCAACTGAGTGACTCTCCTCAGTTCCAAAGATTCCAAAAATGAGACAGAAAGAGAACGTATGGTAGATACTGGAGGTTGACAGCCTGATGGCAGGCGATGGTTAGTTTTAGACTTGGATGAGCTTTGCCGTCTGTGTACTGCATCAGAACTGGAAGAACTGAAGGGGGTTAAACTGAAAATTGAATTCTGAGGTCCTGTTTTATATGATCAACCTCTTGATCAGTTGTGTGCACAGAGATTGGGAGAGGAGAAAGCAGGTCAGCTATAATTCCTATATGGCCAACAAAAACTTGAATTTATATAGTGGTTTTCACATGGTACAGCGTCTCAGAGCGCATAACAGTGCCGTGCCTGAGACCAAACTGGGGGGAGGGAGGGGATGATTGTAAGCATGGTTGAAGAGTAAAGTCTTCAATCCTGTGATCTAAATGAGGGAAGGTGGGGCAAGGTGGAGAGATTGAGGTAGATTTCCAAAGCTTCGGGGCGTTTTGGCTGAAAGCATGGCCGCTGATGAGGGAGCAGAGGAGAAGAGGCTCGAGCATGAGGTCAAAGCCAGCAAAGTGGAGAGAAAATAGATCAGAAAGTTAGGGAGGTGCCAGGGGTGAAGAGATTTGTGGACAAGTGAGAGGATCTTGAATTTGATCCTTTCGGTGATCGGCAGCCAGTAGATTCTGGCAAGGACTGGTGTGATAGGGGTATAGAGCTTAATGTCAGTCGGTATACAATTTATAGGCAGAGAATTATCCTCTCATTGTATCATTTTGCAACATCTCAGAGAGCACGAGCTCAGCTGAATGAAATGATGGGCTTTACAAGACAAGAGATCAATAGAGTACTGAAAAGGTGATGGATTATCAGGACCCAAAGTGCTCAATGTCGGTGTTGGGGTCTTCTGTAAATCCCTGTACTTGATTTTGTCCAGTATTCTCGCCGGCAGAATGCTCCCAAGAAGTCAATTATCTGCAGCTCCTCCAGCCAGCCAAATATGCGTCAGTGCTGGGGTGAGGTGCGCCCTGCACAGGATTTTCAACAACCCTGATTGTAAGTGGGCACATGTGGTAATGGAGGAGATGGAGGAACGGGCTGTTTCCCCGTCGTCGCCGTCCAAGTCCTCATTAGTTATTTCTGTGTTCAGGTCGGCCTCCCCAAGCACCGTCTCCATATAAAGCAAACTGGAGTAGAATTGGGAAGTAAGTTTGCCATTGAAAACTTCTACGTTCAGGTGAGATGGCTGAAGTTTCCCATGTGTTAACATTCCCGGTATCCCCAGGGAATTGGTGCCACTGGACAGACCTGTGTCACCTGTTTGCTGAATGGACCACTTTGCCCTCAGATGAACCAAGTTTCCTTTTTCACAGAAGCTCATTATATTTTCTCAAAATCCAGGCACACGTGAGATTGACTTTCCTCTGTGATTTTTGTCCCACCTCCTCTTACAGGTTCGAAAAACATTTTTCACGCTGGCGTTCTGTGATTTTTGCCGTAAGCTGCTGTTCCAGGGTTTCCGCTGTCAAACGTGTGGCTACAAATTCCACCAGCGCTGCAGCACAGAGGTCCCGCTTATGTGTGTGAATATCGATCAGCTGGAGTAAGTACATTGGCACAATGGGGAGAAGCCCCATCCACTTAGTGATGCTTAGTTTGTAATACTATCTCTGTCAAGCGTTTTGTTTCAGGTGTGAACACAAGTTTGTAGATAGTAATTTTAAGAACCAACGTAAAGAGGACAAAGATGATTACATAACAGCGTAATGTAAGGTGGTGCAAATATCAGAATCGACTGGTCCTGTAGTACATTTTAAAACAGGGCAGATATCAGGTCATCCCTCAAAAAACACAATGCAAACCAAATGCTTCCTCCATCCAACTATACTGTCACTGTTGCAACATTGTGCCAGATCCTGACTCTCTCACAAACACACAAAGTGTGCTTCTCTTCTCATTTGCCTTCCCTACCCCCTCTCTCTCTGAACCTGGTAGAGGACTGTTTTTTTGGATAGAACTGTATATTGTATTTGATATGAAGACCTGATAATTGTACTGGTTTTGTAGCCACAACAAAACAAATTACAGGTTGTTCAGAGTTCAACAGGTCAGAGAGGTAGACGGGGGCAAGGCTGTGAAGGGTCTTGAAAGTGATTGGAGGATAGGGTCTTGAGACAGGCCTTGGATGGATGCAAGGGAGGTCTCAAGGCGACAAGTCTGTAGGATGGAGCTCCAGAGGATGGGTGCAGAGAGACTGAAAGCCTGTCTGATCCTTCTGTACATCTCTCCCTCTTTCTCTTTGTTCGTCTCTTTCTCTCTAACATTAGCACTTTCCATTCATTGACAGACCACTCATCAACTGCTGCTATTGGTAATAGAGGCACACAAGAAAAATCCGGTTGTGGTGAAATGTGTGCAATTGCAAAATTATAAGTGCTTCAACGTCACTTTGTAACCTCAGTCTCTATACAGTTAAGCAGATACACAGTTATGTGACACGTGGAGATGTGGCATAAGCCTGTTTTCTCTCTGAAGTTTCTCTATTAGAAAAAAAAACTCCTTACCATATGCAGGCTGAATGAAAACCACACACTGCAATGCAGTGCACAAATAGATAGAAGTTATTTTCTCGGGGTTATGAGGACCTTCTCCATTAAGACATTGTCACTTTGTGAGTCTCATGACTGGCCTTTCTTCAACAGGAAGAAAAGTTTCTGATCTCACCCTTCATTGCGTTTGTTTCTTGTGATATGTTGTGCTAATTGTTAAGTGGCAGCAATTAATCTTTCACACATTCTCGCACAGTTTTCTGTCTTCCTGTCTCTGTGCGGTTTTTCCTTACATGCTCTTTAATCAAGACTGCATCGACATCCCTCAGTCTTCATTATTTGTTGATGTCAGTGGTTGGATTTAAAGGGACTAATTGGTACTGGATTTGCTTTAGTTCTTCCATTTTTTTCAAGATAATATGTACAGCTGTTCCATGCATAAACCCCAGGAACAGCTGGGATAATACTATACGTCTCGGGCCTGCATAAGTGAATCCAAGTTTTAGAAAGGGTTCCATCTACTGACAAGTAGCTAAGGCACCTGTGGTTAATAATAACAGTAATCCTTGCATTTGATATATGTCCCGATCACATCGTCAAAACCTCTCAAAGCACTATGAACACAGCAGCCAAATTACTCACTGCCGTGTCCCACAAGCAGTCATAAAGTTAATGGCCAATTTTTACCTCTCACTTTATGTGAATAGCTAACTTTGTAACCATGCTCCTTTGCAAATGTTTGCGTGCCCAGGTACAAACTTCACAGGTCACCCCAAACAAATGTTATCCCGATCTTAAGCTTAAGACCTTTTCAGAGAGACAGAGAGAGAACTTATGGATTTATGAATGTGCTGAAATTTTCAACACAAAATTTGCAGCATGTCCTTTATTTTGTAAATAATTCTCTGTAGTTTACAAAAATATTACAGCCCCATATTGGACCTTTGCACTTATTGTCTAGGCCAGTGGTTTCCAAACTGTGGGGTGTGCTTCCCTTGGGTTACACGTACCATTGGCTGGGGGTTGCGGAGCTTTGAAGTCTCGAGCCCCCGAGTGCCTTGGAGCCGAGGGCCTGAGTGCTGTGCCAAGTGTGAAGGGGGGCACAACGAAAACTTTGCTGAGTTAGGGGAATGCTGCTACTTAAAGTTTGAAAGCCACTGATCTAGGCTGACATGCTATCTGCAGAACTGCATTATCAGAGGAGATGTTATAAATGCACGGTCCAATCTGTCTGTACAGGTGGACGTTAAAGATCCCATAGAGATATTGCTGAAAAGCGAGTGGAGTTTCACCCGGTGTCCTGTTATCAATTTAGCAGATAAAAGAGGTAATTCGCCTCATGGTTCTTTGTGGGAGTCTTGGCTGCGAGGTACATTGGCTGCCTCTTTGCACTGTGAATATATACATGATACTGCCCTTCACAGTAAATACGCTGAAGATCTTTGAGGTGTTTTGATGACACGATAAAATATTATGACCAAAAGTGATTCTTCTTATAAGTAGCTGCAAGGAGCCAACTTCCAAACCCAGACTGAAATTAGGATTTGTTTCCTCCAAATTCTGCTCCATCTTAAACTTTAAGGAAATAGTCTTGAGGCTAAAATTTTGGTGAATGAAAGTGCCCTGTCAAGGGTTAACTTTCACTCGAGAACTCTGTGAGCAGCAGCTGTAGGCAGATATTCCACATGCACCAAGTCTCTCTTTATTGCTGCTTGCAAAAAGGAAAGAGAGATTTGACATATGCCAGAGCTCAGGAATTCTAACATTTTAATTCACAAGAAGCTAAAGAATGAATATTGCCATCACGGATAATTGGTATTATTTATTGGCTTTGGGGGAGTGATGGTAGAGTGATGGTGAGTTGCTGGACTGACCAACGGACAGTAACTCCTGAGGTTCTGATTCAGAAATCAAAGCAGTTGAACATTTGATCTGACATTTCCCCAGCAGGAACGTCTGCCGATATATTCACTTTGTTTGGCAGCATTTTGACGATCTTTAAATGTGCGCAATTGGATGACGTGTTTTACCCACAAATATACAGTCAGCTCACTTTACAGTATATTATGTGAAGCTCTTTGAGATATCTAGAAGATATGAAAAGAGCTATATCAAATGAAAAGATTATTATTATTTATGGGTTACATCTCTTTGGCCTTAAAAGGAGATATCTCTGAGGGACCTTGGAAAGCAGACTACAATTTTAAATTGTATTGAGAAAGTAAACTCAAAACGTGTTCTTTACTGCAGGCTGTGAGTGTACATTCTCATTCCCATTTGAAATGCTAAGGAGTACAACAGTGCACTGATAAAGCGTGCGACATTTCATGCCGGCCAATACAGCCAGACATGTCACAATTTGGTTTGTTCATTCTACCTCTGCAACAATGCACAGCTTCGCCAATGCCTCCCTCCCAAAGTCACCAAAACCCACAGCCATGCATTCATTACTTCGAGGTTCAACTATGCTGATTCCCTACTTGTTGGGCTTCATAAATAAGCTACAGATCATTCAGAACTCTGCAGCTCAGGTACTCTCCCACACTAGGATCCATAATCCCAATAGCGTCACCCTCTTAACCCTGCCATCAGCTCTTCCTGATCCCAACCCCCAGTTCGGGTACCTTACTGTTCAGTTCCTTTTGGACTTCTCCCATCATGAAAGGCACTGTACAAGTGTGATTTGTTGTTGCTGTCAGGCAAAAAGAAAAAGTCTGGATTGAACAGGAATGTGTTTGACACATTAAAAAGCTGCTTCCTAGCTTTCTGATGGACTGCATTATTGTAGATTGCAATAATTAAAAATAATTTTGTCTTCATCCCTGTGACGTGAAATGAGCCAGGGCAATCCAGCTTCAATTCCCATTATTATTTACGAGCTTTATCTGCTTGAAGCAAAAGGTGATGTGGAGCATGGGAATTTTGCACTCGAGCTTTCTTAACAGATACCTTTGGTGAAGCTTTTGCTTGAGCTGTACTTTGTCCACAGTGTTTAGTATACTTTGTCCTTCAAACAAAATCCCCCCCACCAACCCCCTGCCCACACACACGCAAGAACAAAACAGACACTGTACCTTGTAGTAACATCCTCTGAAGCACTTTGAGACATTCCTCTCAACATGAAAAGTCCTCTATCCAATGCAAGGATGATTACAACTGCTGTAAATCCTGTGAAGCGTTTTGAGACATCCCTCAAATGCAAAAGGTACTTTATCGATTGTAGGGATTAGATTATTAATAAGAATAGTCTGTGGTATCTTCAACCAAGGAAAGCTCATGGGACACTCATCCACTGATCACTTTGCAATGTTACTTCTTTGAGATTTTCCTGTTGCCATCTTCCATTTCCTCCTCCTTATCTGTGCTTTCTTTCCTTCCTCAGCTTGTTGATTCTTTCCCGGATTTATGAGAACCATCCCATTGCACAAGATGAAGTATCATCTGGAGGAACTCCACCAGGTTCCGGGCTGTATCCTTCAGTGCCGCCCTCCGACTCTGCCGGGTAAGTATTCCATATCATTTTTTTAATCGAGTGTCCCAGTGGTAGTATGAAACACAAAGACCAGAACAGTGGTTTATGGTTTATTTCTACAGTTCTAGAAGTGAATAGAACTTCCCAATGCTACTGATCCGCTTTATCGCTAGCTTGAAGCCTGATGTTGGGACTTTGGTCACGGTGTAGGCTGACATTCCAGAGCAGTGCCGGGGGATATACCATCAGATGAGAAGTTAAATGTGAGCGTCACGTTTGTGCCTCTTTAGGTGGACGTTAAAAATCCCATGGCACGGCTCAAAAAGAGAAAGGAATTGTCCTCCCCAACAATACCCTCAGATAAAATTGGTCACTCACTTCATGGCTGTTTGTGGGATATTGCTGAGAGTTTTGGCGGCCTGACGGGTGAGGCAGTTACGGAGCTGGGCAATGTTGCAGAGATGGGGCAAAGGCAGAGCGGGTCATCGCATGGATGTGGGGTAGAAAGGACAGTTGACGATCAAACAGGACACCAAGGTTTCAGAATGACTCGGTGAGGTGGAGTGTACATCCTTGGATAGTGATATTACAGATGTATAGATGTATATATGCATCTGGAGAATTTGTTTAGCCTTTCGGCCCCTGCTCGCTCCATCCCGGAATCCCTTCAAATTGCTTCCCCCCGCTTCTCCACGTTCAAAACCTGCCTTGATGCAGTCTGTGACCACACTTTAGTCATCTTTCATTTCACTCTTTGGCTGCCCAATCCAACAATGTGAAGCATATTGAGATGTACTGATGGGTACGGCACGATAAAAATGTAAATTGTATTGCATAGCATTGAAACATCAGATCTTTACGATCCACAACTGTCAATAATAAATGTCAAATTCCAGCAGATGTGTATCGTGGAGTCTTGTAGATTAGTGTTTAGTATGCTCGTCTCATACAAGCGCGCAAATCTAGGTTCAATTCCCAACAGAACTAAACCTTAGGCAAGTTTCCTTTCCTTGCCAGTGTTTGCCTCACAATAAGAAGGAAACAAGTTGTTTGTCGATTGACATATTGCTTTCCTTCAAAAAAAAGTCAATCCATCCACAAAAGTATATTCTTAGAAGTGCTTTGACATCTCACACGCTGTATCAAAGTATCAAATGCACATTATCAAATTGTTGTCTCCAGCTAGGGTGGAGATAACAAACCAATCATGAAGCTTGTTGAGATGTCCTCCTGATGCGTAATTGTGTTCTCTGATATTGAAACTCAAGATCTTTAAAGATCCACAGTTGTCAATAATTCTCAAATTCCAGCAGAAGTGCAAAGTAAATGTGCCGGCTTCTTGCTGGTGAGAAAATATACAATGGTTAGTTAGGTTTAAAGGTTTTTCTCTGAATCTATTGCAGGTCCTTATGCCACTCAACCACCTCCCCAACAAAATCAATTCCAATTCCCGGGCATTTCAGACCCACTGAGGAAGACCAACGTAACCAGTTTGGGCAACGGGACAGATCGTCCTCTGCTCCTAATGTCCACCTAAACACTATTGAGCAGGTTAATATTGATGTAAGTATCCCTATGTGAAATACAGCCTTTGGTTTACTATTACATTTTGTTTGAACATCAAAGAGGAAGGAATGAAAATTGGGACAATGTGGTTTTTGTAACTGATGATCTGAAACACTTAGATGCTCAAATAAACTATGCTTGTTTTCTGTGCACAGCAGGATTGCAGTTGTTACATAATAATGGGAGAAAATTGGCTTGAAATAGAAATTCTACATTTCAGCAAGAGGCTGAATTAAAATGGATCTGTACGAATTTGCAACTGCAAAGGCATCTGATCGGCATAGGTTTACAATACAGCACAGAAACAGACCAACTCGTCCATGCCAGTGTTCATTCTCCACACAATCCCTCACACCTCCTATTCCACTCTCCGATACATCCCTATATGCCCTTCCCCCTTCTTGTACACATAAAGTTTCCTTTAAATACATCGATACTGTTTGTTGCAGTCAAACCCTGACATTTTGCTTAGCATATTTTCATATTTCTAAGTAAATCAATCAATCAAAAGTTATATTTATATAGGGCCTTTCACGTCGCGAGGATGCCCCAAGGCTCTGTACAGTTAGGTAGGGACGAGCAGGGGAGGAGGGGTCGGGGCAGGATGAAGAAGAGTAGGAAAATTGACTATATTTGTGGGCGAAACGCACATATTTGTCACATTAATATCCCATTAATTGATCAAGCAGCAGCTTTATTGCTCCTCATTGAGGATTTCACTGGCTTTCGCCATCCACTCTGAATGGCTATTGGCACTAATATGAGGTAAAACCTGATACAAATCGTAATGTGTGCACAAGATGATTCAATGAAGGTCTATGATGATAAAAATGGATCTTAATAAATAACACCAAAAAACGCTCAAATGACATGAACATCAGTGCAATTCATGAAAGTCACGTGAACCCTAAGAGAAGCGACGTCTAGCAACCTCACCCCCTTCAAGGTCCTGTATTACTCAACAACAACTTTCATTTACATAGCGTCCTTCATACAGGGTAGGGCCACAGAGCATTTGAGATGTCCTCCTACTGCGAAAGACACTATCTTGAGACATTTCCCTTCTACTCTTTCCAGTCATAGAGCCACGGATGCCTGGGGTCATGTCATCAAATTGCCTTTGCCAACAATGGCATGTGGCAAAAGGAGAGTTGGAGAGGAAGGAAATTTAATAGAATCATAGAATCATAGAATTTTACGGCACAAAAGGAGGCCATTCGGCCCATCTAGTCTGTGCCGGCTCTTTGAAAAGAGCGATTCAATCCCACTGCCCTGCCCGCTCCCCATAGCCTAATAGACCCGTTCTCCCTAAATAAAGATCTAATTCCCTTTTAAAAGTTGTTATCGAATCAGCCTCCACCACCTTTTCAGGCAATGCATTCCAGATTCGAACAACTCGCTGAGTGAAAAAATTTCTCCTCAGCTCCCCTCTACTGCGCCTTGAAACTATTTTAAATCTGTGACCACGAGTCACAGATTCACCCACGAGTGGAAATAGTTTTTCTCTATTTGCCCTGTCGAAACCCCTCATGATCTTATAAACCTCTATTAGGTCTCCCCTCAATCTTCTCTGCTCCAGAGAGAATAACCCTAGCCTATCTAGCCTCTCCTCATAGCTGAAGTCCCTCAATCCTGGCACCATCCTAGTAAATCTTCGTTGTACCCTTTCCAATGCCTTCACATCCTTTCTGTAGTGTGGTGACCAGAATTGAACACAGTATTCCAGCTGAGGCCTCACCAAAGTCCTATAGAGGTTAGTCAGCACTTCCTGACTTTTGTACTCTATACCCCTATTTATAAAGCCTAGTATCCCATATGCCTTCTTAACAGCCTTGTCTACCTGTCCTGCCACCTTCAACGAGTCACTAACACAAATCCCCAGGTCTCTCTGTTCCTTTACACCATTTAAAATTGTACTATCTAGCCTATATTGCCTCCCTTCATTTCTTCTCCCAAAATGCATCACCTCACACTTCTCTGCATTAAACTTCATCTGCCATGTGTCTGCCCACTTTACCAATTTGTCTATATCCTCTTGCAGATGGCTACTATCCTCCTCACTGTTTACTATTCTCCCTAACTTAGTGTCATCTGCAAACTTGGAAACTGTACTCCGTACACCCAAGTCCAGATCATTGATGTAGATTACAAACAGCAATGGTCCCAAAACCGATCCCTGTGGCACACCACTGCTCACTTCCCTCCAATCTGAAAAACAGCCGCTCACTACAACTCTCTGCTTTCTGTCTCGCAGCCAGTTGTGGATCCACGCTGCCACTGTCCCTTTTACGCCATGGGCCTTTAATTTCATAGATTTTGCAAAAAGCACAAGACTGCTGAATTTCACCAAAACATAGGACAATAAATGGTTCTAAAATTTGTACATCATTCAAACTGTTTTGTGAGCATATAGCATATCAGCGCATCTTCCAACTATGTACTGCACAGTGAACACGGTTTCTTTTCCACTTGGTTACTACACTTTCAAGCATTACAGTTTGCTGATTATTGCAATGTCTGTTAACAAGGATAAAAGCAGTGAATGAACATTGTAGTGCAAATAAATATCCTTGCATAATGATGGTCTTCTCCATGTGCCTATCACTGGAGAGTCCAAAGTAGAAAAATAAATATTAAAAGGCTTTGTTCACTTGACTTTGCAATCAGTTCTCTACTAATCAGCCTTGTGATTGACTGCCTCTACGCCCCACTATTATCCAGTGATTGAAAACCACGTGTGTCTAACATCTGTCTTTTCCACTCTTAGGGTCTGATCCGAGATCAGGGTCTGCCACGAGGAGATGGAGGTAAGTGTGACACTGATTGAGCATCAGGTATTGATCAGCTCAGTTGGGTTTTGGGGGGATTGAGGTTTTAAAGAGAGACAGTATCCATTTTATTGGCCTGCAGGTGGTCTTTCTCCCTCCATCCCCCCCCCCCCCCCCTCCCCAATCTGTTCTGTGCCTTTCAATTTAATGTCTTTTAAATCCCTCGACTATTTCAGTTGGTCGACCATGTGTGTTGCCAGGCTTTATCCGTGATTTGTCACTAATAAGACTAATTCTCCCATTGAATTCGCTCCCATTGAAAGGGCTAATTCTCCCATTGAAATGGCTCTTTTGACACAGTATTAGTGCACGGTTTTGACACAGATGTTGAAATAAACAGGAAGCTGCCAAGACCTTTCAATCATGACCTTTCAATGCAATTAATCATTGTGCAGTAGGCTGCTGTATTTTGCCCACAAAATGCAGTCACTGCAGTTTGCAGTATTTCAATGAAACACTTTGAGACATCTCAACAATGCTATATGGCTCGATATCAAATACAAAGATTATTATTAAGTGGAGGTTAACAAAAGGGATACTGTCTCTGACGCACATGGGAAGACACAAAGTGGACATGAAAGCATCTTCCCAAATGAATGATACTCTTAAACGTCAAAGGTAATGAATTATGGACGTTCTTGGTCTGAGTTTAAAAGCACTCAACTCTTTGAATGAACAGGAAGGAAAGAACATGAACAGCTGCTGGGGTCAGGTTCTGTGTCCTTGGGCACTATTTTCTAGGAATTAAATATTGGTTTTCATAAAAATTGTAGGTAACCTTAAACTTCTCTTCCCTCCGTTTGGAGAGCATACAAGTGGATTGACAATGGCTTATTGTTCTGTGCCAGACCTGTGTGCCTGTCATGAGGAGGGAGTTGGTATACTCTGGGCCCTACCTCTTTATTTTCTTGGATATGCTAAAGTTACTTCCTCTGCGTCAGCTTTGCCACTTTTGAGACACAAAAATACTGAGACACTTTTTAAAAAAGCCACAAATTGGGGGAAAAACAACTAAAAGCCCCGCCTCACGGCTTTCGGACACCAGAACACCTCTCAGGACTTTCTGACGAACCCAATGTAAATATTTATGAGCGTAATAATTGCCCGGAAATTGGGAAAATGCTGCAGTGTATGCGAAAATAAATCCAGATAGCCACAAAGCAAAACAAAAAACGTACCTGTGAGGTTAGGAAGAGGATAAAGCCGAGAGAGAGTGTGATACTGAAACCCTTGTCATAAGGTGGGTGCACGCATACTTCCCGCGATCAGTGGTAAGGTTTTTCAAATTTATTATGTCCTGCTTTATTTGGATCCATTTTCATTTATGTTTCTGTGGGCCATCCCTGAAAACATACCCACGGCAAAAGGTTTAAGCAGTTGGGGGTTCTGCGAAAGTTTGACACGGAAAAACATTTATTTATAAGGTATTTCCATGATCGCTACTTTGATGTTTGATGATCGATAAAATTGTATTTATCCAATCAATTATATCAAATTAAGACGCACATTAAACCAAGTACCTTTAAATGTCCATCTCAAAAAAGAACAAATTTGCACCAACCGCCAGAACCCGATTTGAATGAAAGTGTGAATCACAACACTAGCAGGTGATTTGCTCAAAACAAACAGCACATTGCTTTATTTTGCCGGCAACCGACAAAGCAGTAAAAAAAAATTGGGTGGGTTGAAAACCATATTGTCCCAATCCTCATTCCCATCTCATGACTGACAGAATACATAATTTGTATTTGTGGGCAATGAACAGTTAGGATTATTCAGATAATGGCGGGTGTAGTGGTAGCTGGCAGAAAGTGACCACTTGATAGTGAGGCAGGATTTACACTCACAGTTAGTGTCTCACAGGTCTCTTTCCACTGCTCACCTGGAAATGGGTTGTAACAGTTCAGGCACAGTTTGGAACAGCAATTGCAAAAAGTTGGTTTCATATTTGGTTTCTGTCTAAATCTTCCAATGTTGGAACTTGTGCAATGCTCATGTGAATTTTGAAATGGTTGCAAACTGCAATGAAAAAGTACTGATGCAGAACAAAAATGGATGAGGCCTTCATCGATCTTGCTTTCAACACGTGGCATTTTGCAATACACTGGCATTTTGCATTGAATTAAACCAACACGGCATCCAAAAACAAACCTTTATCAGTTCTTAACTGTTGTCACTTTAATGTAGTCTTGAGATCTGAAAATCCACCCAGTTTTATTCTGCTGGACCTTTTTGTCTTAAACTCATGTGGAATTATGGGAAATTCTTCAAATTCAGTCTTTGGAATCCTTTTAATTTCAAGGAAGAGCAGAGAAAAGACTGAATTGACAAATGTTCTGCACAATCCTACATATTTATTCAAAGTGGTCTCATAAGCAAAGACCAAGTGAATATTGGGCCTCAAATATCTGTCCACTTGTATGTTCCCCAGATTATTTGTAAAGTGTACCACTGTTGTCTTTGTCCTGGGCACTGAAGGGTTTTTGAGTGTGGAATGTCATTATTAAGAATTATGGATGGACATGCATTGTACTGTACTATACTGGGCAAGATCCCCAGCAAAATGTGACTGCACAGCTCCCTTTACCTTCTTATTTTCCTTCCTCAATCCAATAGGAAGGAATACAACTTGCACAATTTTTTCCACTCCTTTACTCCTTTTCCTTTCTCTTCCCGCAGCCCCTTTGACGCAGCCGGTCAGGTGTCTCAGGAAGTACCACTCCCGGACTCCCAGCCCCTTGTTACACTCCTATCCTAATGATATTATCTTTGATTTTGAACCTGGTCCCGTATTCAGAGGTAGTTAGGCGCCTCTCCTCATACTTACCCATGCACGATCGTTCTCACAATCTCACGCACATTCCGCTACACCACACGGTTTACCTCACTGCTGCTTCACCCAGCTTAGTCACCCAAGCTGAGAGTTGTGTCCAGCTTGAAAACAGGAAGGCAGGTTTATTTGCTTTGGCTTGCAATTGCATCTCCAGTGTGGATCAGCCAATTAGATCAGAAACAGTATTCTGCTGAGTCTGGGCAGTTCCATCTTTCTACCACGAATGTGATTCATATTGAACAATTGACAGGTGGGTATTAACCACATCATGAATGAATGTCCTAAGTTGATTTGGGATAAGTATGTAGGTCCATGCACAATACCAATGTAAAATGCTAGTGCTACATCACAGCAAATTATCATTGATCATTGTTAATTTTGAATAATCATACAGCAAAACATTTTAACGTTTTTTTTAAAAAAAACTAATTGGCTCATCGTACAGTTATATAGAAGGAGCAGGTGGATTGATTGAAGTGAAATGGATATGACACAGATGCAAAATGGCAAGTAAAAATGATAGAGGACATACAGATATCCTAGATGTTCTGTCATGTTTGAAGAGCGAGAAAGCAGCATCAGAAAAGATAGCTTTGGTGCACTTGCTTCCTGTAATGGGCAGTTGGGTGAATTACTGTCTTCATACACATCTAGAATTTGTGCAATCTTCTGTTGTGCAGAGCTCATCTGGCATTGTTTAATCCCCTCCCTCTAGTACACCTTTAAATGACTGGCTTCCTGTTTCGGTAAGTTGTCAGTAGCAATGGTGAGAAAATTGGGGAACTGAAAAAATACTGAGTATTTAATTTCAACTCCCATCACCATGCTGAATATTTAATATTTGGGATGCACAATTACTAGCAAATACTTACAAAGCTGTAATTCCATGCAAATTCACAACAAAGCGGCTTTGGTCACCCTCCTATCCCTACCATCCCTGCCCTCCACCCTTCTGATCCCAACCACCAGCTCAATTCTATAGCCTGACTGTCCAGTACCTTGGGACATCCTCCCAACGTGAAAGGCACTGCACAAACGTACTTGAATTCTACCTTGTACTTTTAAGAATGACCTCCCCGCGCCCCCCCCCCCCTTTTCAGTGCCATCATTTACATGGAGTGTGGTTAATCGTATTTCCAGGTAAAATGAAAATGGGTCCAACAATTTGAAAACTAGCTCTATTCATACTCATAGTTAAAACTCTGAACATAAGAGATCGTATCTCTTTGATTGATATAGTGACAATATTGGTTTAAAAAAAACTTGAGGCCTAATTTGAGCCACATTGTTTGGAACTTCAGCAGTAATTGCAGCTCCATTTATTTTGGCGGCAAAACTCCCCACCCTCGTGACTGTGGGTCAGCTGATCATTAAATAGACAGATTTCTTCGCTGTGACTGGCCTAAAAAGGAGTACAGTGTGTCACTATTCAGAAAGCCTTTGTTTTGTGGTCTCTGAACAAAACAGGCACTGTCACAAATGACTGAAAGTTCTCAGTTAATTATTTTGTAACTGGAGGACTGCCCAACACTTCTCCAACAAGCAACTTTCTTTGGGGTATATCTAATCAAAGAAGTCAAATAAACTTTGTTTTTAAAAGGCACAAATTGGCGATCAAGGCAGAGATTATCGGAACCTGCAAGAATGATTTTCTGCTTGATGCTGCTTTGAAAACAAACATTTGAAGTCTGAGTGTATTCTCAGAAATTAAGATTTCCATGACTAGGACATTTTTTTCTTTAAGTCTTGTGATGGAGATGTGAGAGTCTTATCTCTGTGATGTAAATCAGTTCAGGTGCCCTGATTCCAGCCTGCATGACTGCATGGTACAGGCCTTGATGTTATTTAGAAGGTGGTAACAGAAAAGATGCCCAAGTTTAATCCACTAAAAGATGATTATTAAAATGATTTGTTGCATCCGAGTGATGGACAATTTACAGGAATCGCCAAAATCTTATGAAAGTTGTGTGCCGTTTCTAATACTGGCTGATTTGCACAGTCAGTTCAGTCTACCCATTTAGGTAAGTGGATCTTCAACTTATCCATTCTGAGAGTGGAGCTGCCATTTTACAATAGCCTGCTATTTGACCATATCAACAACAACAACAACAATTTACATTTATATAGCGCCTTTCACGTCGGGAGGACGTCCCAAGGCGCTAAACAAGAGGCGTTTGACCCGAGCTGGGAGGGGAATGTTTGGGAAGGGGTGAAACACGAAGGGGAGGTAAAAGAGTTCGGGGTGGAACAAAAGGCACGATCGAAGAGGAAAGTCTTCAAATCGGCCTTGAAAGAGGAAAGGGAAGAGGCGAAACGGAGGGATTGAGGGATGGCATTCCATAAGGTGGGAGCGGAGAAACTGAAGGCCCAGCCTCCGATGGTGGGGCGGTTCGGGCGGGGGGCTTGGAGTAGGCCAAGTCCTGTTGAACGGAGGGTCCGGGTGGGCGTGTAGGGGGAGAGTAGATCGGCTAGGTAGGATGGGGCAAGGCCGTGTAAGGCCTTGTAGGTGAGGACGAGGATCTTGAACTCGATCCCCTGGAGGATGGGGAGCCAGTGGAGACGGGCGAGGGTGGGGGTTATGTGGTCACGGAGGCAGGTGCGGGATAGTACACGGGCTGCAGAGTTTTGGATGGTCTGCAGCCTATGAATGGAGGAACTGGGGAGTCCGACTAGGAGAGAATTTCCGTAGTCCAGCTGTGAGGTGATGTATGCGTGCACGAGTGTTTCGGCAGCGCGGGGGGTATCAAAGAAATAGTATGTTTGGTCGACTGGAAAAATTATCTTGATTCAAAAACTGGGAGCTTTTCTTTTCATTCCTCTAATTTTGATTTTCATTTTGAGTATCTCAAAACCCTCCTCTGAGAACATAAGAATTAGAAACAGGAGTAGACCATTCAACCCCTCAAGCCTGTCCCGCCATTCAGTAAGAGCATGGCTGATCTTCTAATCTAACTCAATTTTCCAGCTTTATTCCCATATACCTTAATCCCTTTATTCACAAGAAATCTATCAATCTTAGTCTTGAATATGTTCAAGGACTGAGCATCTACAGCCCTTTGGGGGTAGAGAATTCCATAAATTCACTACCGTCTGAGTGAAAACGTTTTCCCTCAACTCAATATGAAAGGGCTGACCCCTAATTTTAAGACTGTGACCCCTGGGCGTAGTCTCTCCAACAACAACAAAGGGGTGGACGAGGCAGAGGGCCTTAGGGATGGAGTTCCAGAGGTTGGGGGCAGAGTGGCTGAGTGCTCGCCTGGCAATGGTTGAGCAGGTAAGTCGGGGGACTTGGAACCTGCTGACCGGAGTGGGCCGGCAGGTTGGTAAGGGGATAGGAGGTCACGGATGTAGAGTGGGGTGAGTTTGTGGGGGGCTTTAAATGTGAGGACCAGGATCTTGAATTGGATACTCTGGATGATGGGGAGCCAAAAGAGTCGGGCCAGGGGAAACAGTCTCCCACTATCTACTCTGTTGTGCCCCTTAATAATCTTATAGGTTTCTATAAAATCACCTCCGATTCTTCTGTATTCTTAGAGAATATAGGCCTAGATTGCTCAACCTATCCTCATAGCTCATCCCCCTCATCCCAACCTAGTGAATCTACTTTGTACCAAGGAAAGTACATCCTTTCTTAAATAAGGAGCCCTTCAGCCACCCTCCTACCATTCCTGCCCTCCACCCGCCTATGATCCTGACCCCCAGCTCTGGTCCAAATTCCCTTACTATCCAGCGCCTTGGGACATTTTGTTTTATTTTATATTGTATTCTGTCACAGAATGCAGCCTTGATTTTATTTATGTTCCAGGCAGATGAGGGCTTTTAAAATTGTGTGACATAAATGCCCATCGGATTAAGAATGTCAAGAGAGGCTTGCTTACATTTCTCAGGTTTAAACCATGGAATCTCAACTTTTAATCTTTGGCTTTGCAATGTGTGTATGTCAGTCCAGTCCATTCCTATTCTGCTGACAATGTGGCAGCAAATCAGTAAGTCCAATGTTGGACAAAATTTTCCCCATAATATTTCTGAGGTGGCAGTTCTTGTCATCTCTGCGTGGTCCTTGTCATTTGATCATTGATGCTTTTAGAGACCATCAGGGCTGGTTGGTAAGGTTTCAGTAGCTCAGATTTTGCAGCTCTTGTAACATCTTATTACAACTCTTGCCAGAAGGATGCAGAGTTGAACACCTATCTTCAGTTGCCTGCTTTCGCTGGATGAATCTTGCCAATTCTCAGCCTGGTCTTTACGAATTGCATAACGTCTAGAACATTGCTCTCCAATTCTATTTAGCCAACTCCCAGGAGATTGCTTCCCTCTCCTCAGCTTGTTGACAATGGATGGAGGTGCCTGCTATGAGTGTGCCCAATGTGTTCTTCTGAGGGAGGGTGAATGGTGGCAGAAGGCAGCAGCGTGAGTAGGGTGTGGTGGCTGAGGAAGCCTACAGAGATGAAGAAAGTTTATGTCTAAATGATGACGTTAGCCAGAATTTGTTCTTTGCACTCTATCCAATACTTTGTGCAAAGTATTTCTGGAAGCAAGTGCATGGATTATGAAATTGAGTTTCACACTGAGGTTCATATATGTCAGTAGAGGCCCCCAGACAAAATACTGTTTCTGGTCATTAGTCCATCTCCCCACTGGTGCATTTTTCAAACACATTTCTTAACCATTCTTCTGATTTTGATCACTCCTTAGATCTTAGTAAGAAACAGTGTGCCTTTTTGCTACATTTGGCTGCTGTACATCAGAGTAGTAAAAGCCCAGAATTCTATTTATTTGGAGATGTAAAACTCAAGCCTGCTTGTCACCTTTATGTTGGATGATCTTAAATCATTTGGGGGAAAAAATTCCTTCCTGAATAAAGATTTGATGTACAGTTAGGCTTGGTTGAAAGGTACACTGTTTTGATGATGTGCATATTTTGTATGCTCTATACTGTGTGTGCATTTGACATGATTGTAAGTTCTTTAAAAACTAAACCCTTTCTTCCCCACCCCCCCCCCCCCCCCCCCCCCACACACCAAATCACGGGGAAGAGGAGAGAATTTCTTTTGTTAAGGATTTGATGTGACAAAACGCTCAGAATATGTGTTTTTTTTAAATTCAATCCTTTAAGTTAACGTGCCAACTTTAAAGCAATCTGAATGAAGAAAGGTGTGTGTTGGTGCAATAAGCACTTATTTCTTAATGGGTTGAAAACCACTGGAGGGTTTACACTAAACCATGTAGTTCAGTGGAATGAAGTGCTCTAAGTGAAAAGAAGTATTGTGTCTGTCTTTGAAGGGGTAGTGAGACCCAAAATGGCTTGTATCTCTTGAAGATTCTCCTGCCCACTCTGCAAAGCAGGGTTATTAGAATGGTTTATAATCTAAACCAGGCACATCAAACTCATCTGGCTACAGCACTTGGTGGGCCGCACCATAAAGAAAGTTATATGTACATAATGCTGTACCAGAAAATGTCTCTATATTGAGTATATTTACTGAAATATACCAATTTGCAATTTACCCGTTACCCCCACTGCACAATTCCTAGTCATCAGTCTGCAGGCTAATGCTAGGTCTGCATAGATACTGGCAAAGCAAGGTGTGAAAATTCCAGTATGGAATTCACACACATGATCATTTTAGAAACCGGTGAGCGGACTGCTAAATGTCACGTTTGACACCCCTGATTTAGACCGTTCAGCTCTATCAGCTGGAGGGAGGATGTTTGGTGAGGTGACTAGTGTTCTGCTTTCATATGAACTCCTTTACCAAAGAGAGCAGAAAAGCAAGGAAGCTGCTCACACCTGTGGTGAAGCGATGTGATGTCTCAGCAGAGCAGAGTTGCCACCCTCGTATCGTGATGCTACATTCCCCTCTGCGGCCCAGATAAAGACTTGTGTGCGCAGCAATGCTGGGCCTGAAATCACATCATGACCAGCAGGATATCACACTATCAATGGATTAAATAATCTGAGGATCACTGGTGTATGGATTGAATGGCTGCTAATCCTTTATTAAGGATCGGCAGTACAAATGGCACATGTGGTCCATACCAGCAACACTTGAATGGTGTAAATTAATATTATGACTGAACTGTCACAAGTGGATGTGGATATTCCTATGGTGTCGTGGAACCTTAATAGAGTCCAATTCATCACATGCCTGTCCTTAGTGGACTGACTCTTTATTGCAACAACTTGCATTCATATTGCGCGTTCATCACAAGGGTTAAAGTCTCAGAGCGCTTCACAATCGGGGGGCCAGATGCCGAGAAGGAGAAAGGTGGCGAAATGACCATAAGCACAGTCAGAGAGTTTGGATGGCATTGTAAAGAGCTCTGAGATGTTATCCAACCTGAACGGGTCAAAATCCATGCAAGTTGTTAACGCAGTTTTAATACCAGAGAGGGGGCTGGAGGGAAGATGTAGAATTTGTAAGGTGGGCCAATGATAGTGGTGCATTTAGGGCAGGGCAAACAAGTAAGCCAAGTGGATGGGGCGAGCAGAAAGATGGGTAATCAGGATGGAGGTTATCAGAGAGATGGGGAGCTGCTAGAATGCAAAATGTATGTAGGTGAGGATGAAGACAACAACCACAAAGTACATTTGTATGATGTCGGGATGACGTCCCAAGGTGCTGGATGTTTAAGGATTTGATCCCAAGCAGGGTGTTGGAATTGAGAATGGGTAGAGGGCAGGGATAGGAGGGTGACCAAAGGCGCAGTCGAAGAGAAGGGTCTTGAGATGTGCCTTGAAGGAGGGAAGAGAGGGCGAGGCAAAGGAACTACGGCGTGGATTTTCAAAGGGTGGAGGCTGAAGGCCTCGTATAGCAGACTGGGTGGGGGTGGAGCAGGCCGGATGGAGTCTGCTGAGCAGAGGGAGTGGTCGGGGTGATATGGCATGAGCAGGTCACAGAAGTAAGAAGGAGCAAGGCTGTGGAGGGCTTTCAAGGTGAGGATGATATGATTTTGAACTCTATCGTCTGGGCGATGGGGAGCCAGTGAGGCTGATTTTTTTTGAATGACTTCCAGCTTGTGAAGTAGAGAGTTAGCTTTGTTGAGCCTCTGTAATAAATGCATGGATGAGGGTTTGGGCGGCTTTAGGGGAGAAGCAGTGTTCATAATGATGTGCACCTTGTGGAGGGAAGAATAGAGAAGGCCAACAAGCAGAGAATTGGCGTAATTGAGCCTAGGTGTGATAAATGTGTGGATGAGTGTATCAGTGGCCTGAGGGGAGAGGCAGTGATGGAGCTGGGGGAGGTTGCAGAGGGTGGGGGATAGCTGAGCGAGTCTTGGCACGAATGTGCGGTAGAAAGGGATAGCTGAGGGTCTGGACATTGTGGTGGAGTGAATCCATGGATGGTTATGCTGCCAGTGCCTGAGGTGTGGAGGTGCTGACAGGAGCCAATGAAGAGTTACGTCATTGTAGACCTTGGAATTGATCACTTTGAAATGGGCAAACTGGAGCTTGGTGAGAGCTGAGGTGATTGGGATGTGGTAGACGGTAGAGTTTATATGAAACGTATTTTATGGATAGAGCTTTAGAGACCAACAAGTGGTGCATGAGAAAGTTCAGATAGGACGTCATGATTAGGGTTTTGCCAGTATATAGTGTAAAATAGGTACAAAATTCCAGTGCGTGAAATTCCAGTATAATTGCTCTGGAAAAGGAAGTTCTGAACCGTCCATTGGAGCAATCAATTCAGTCAATTCCAGATCTTTTATTAAGACAAACCAAATGGTAACCATTGCAATGATCCTTTGTGTAATTTCCACCCTCCATAAAATTGTGACATTCTGGTTAAGACGGTTTCTAAAAACCCTGTAATGCTGATAGATTGTGTCAGCTTTAATTTTAATTGCTCATACGTTTATAATCTGACTACGTCATTTTTACCTCAGATAAAAGTAGGCACGAAAACTTAAAGAGTTTGAACACCGCTCTAACACCGCCCACACTGGAGCAGCATGCACACTGAACAAGGTTCACAACCTTGTGATAATTTGCAGTAAAGTTGGTTAACGACACTACAAACTCCCGTCTTCTCAGCTTTAACCTGGACTTGATGCTCTTTTGCCACCCTGGTGTTCCCCTTCCTCTCCCCCCAAAGTCACAGCTTTGGCTACAAGTCACTACTCTTTTCAGACACTTTGCTGTGAGGTCATCCACCAGTGTTGTACTCTGCATGGACTGTCAGGCATATTCTTGATGTCCTTGTCTTTCAGGTGACTCATTGTTTTAATAAAGATTCCTATCTTGTTTCTTTCCTTATCACTTTGTCCCCACCAATAGGATCAGCATCGGGCCTTTCTGCCACTCCGCCCGCATCGCTTCCCGGATCTATGACCAGCATTAAAGCTTTGCAGAAATCACCTGGTACACAACCACGGGAAAGAAAATCCTCATCTTCTGAAGACCGGAACAAAATGGTAAAAATACGACTATGCTCTATCCATCCGAAATGAATTTTGATCACGGAGCTAGTGTCTGGCAGCACAGGATGGTGTTTGCTTCAGAAATTTTGGAACAATAGTTACTGAAGCTTTTTTCTGCTCTCGTCCTGTACATTGTTTCGGCCCACATTGGGATCATTGGGAAAATTACTTGTGAGCTCTCAGGAGCTCTGTGCCGTCTGAAACCATGTATGTCTAACAACCATCTCTCACACCCATACTGCAGGGCGATTTCCAAAGTTTGCATGGGTTTTGTGATTGGTACTTTGTTCTCTCTAGGCCCAGTATCAGTTAATTGACATTCAACCCTCAATGGCCAGCTCTTTTAGAGCTCATTTCACAGCCTGCAGTTTTCGTGCCCCTTCAAAATGGAAAGATCCATATAGCACATCCTGTTACCCCCATTCTGTGCAGCTTTGTAAATTGTGGTTTGCTTCACTTGGGCTAAGGCCAAGTCATGATCCACTGCACCAGATTTCATTCCGAGGCCACTTTTAAGTGGAGCAAACTTTGCACTTTCACTGAGTACTGTACCGTCGACCTTGGAAAGCAGTAACTCTAATTTGCACCTCGCTCCCTTCACTAGATAATGAAACCAAAACTTACCAAGGCTGTTGACAAGGGCTGGTAGCATTTCATTTTCAGTTAAGGAATGGTCCATGGTGTAAGCAGATTCCTTTGAAGGATTGGAGGACAGTGCTGAGCTAAGCACACAAGGAATGACAAACCAGGAAGTTTTCCATTAAACATCTTATGAGTTGATATATTTTCAGAAATTTGCAGACTGTATCTAAATTGGGATGTTGAGCATCCTGCTTTATGACGATTGTGTTTTTTTAAAAAAAATGAAATTTAACAGGTTGTGGATTATTCACTTTTTGAGTTTTAGCATAAGCAAAAAGAAATGACATTGAAAACCTGAAGTGTTCCTCAGTATTAATACCTGTGCATTTTGATTTCTAGAAAACTCTGGGTCGAAGAGACTCCAGTGACGACTGGGAGATTTCAGAAGGACAAATCACACTGGGTCAAAGGATAGGATCTGGCTCATTTGGAACAGTATATAAAGGAAAATGGCATGGTATGGAGCATCATTCTCAGGAGGTCTGGAGAAATTGGTGGTGTCGGTAGTAGTTAGGAAGCGAGTTGCATGCTTGCATTTATTTCTTTGCCAGTTTTGATTATCTTAATTATCTAAGGGAAGTCTTTGGTCCAAGTTTCTGGAGTCTGCAGCCCACCTCAGAGCCCCTGCAGCCTCCAAAATGTGGTATAAATTACCTAAAATCTGGAATGCCAAGTTCAGTTTTACGCTGGTGCCCAAGAATAAGCATTGAACTTTACTTTGAGGTGCTTTGACGATATGTTCTTAGTATTTTATCTGGGAATTGTTGGCCAGGACACCGGGGGGAGAGAAACTGCCTTTTCTTTTTAAGTCATGCTGTGGGATCTTTAATGAAAGGTAGAATCCTACAGATGAAACGTGAACAGGCAGGTGAGACCTCAGATTAAGGTCTCATTTGTAGGATGACACATCTCAACTAAGCAGCAAACCCTAGAACTGCATTTGGAGTCAGCCTACATATGCGTGTTCAAAGTCCCGTCAAGGGACTTTGAACTCAGGCAGGATTGCTACCAACAGAGTCAGGCTGGCCCCCAACTGCAGGATTATTGTTAAATTGTTACTTCTTTATTCTTTGAGGTTAGTGCTGAACCACTTTTCTTTCATCTTGACATGCAATTTCTAGGGTTATACCCCTTGTCGCCCACTCATTATTTACACTCCCAGAACTTGTAGTGCTTCATTCCATCCAGTCTGCACATAGATGTGATGTGACTCGAGTAGAATTGCCAAGCATTGCTTGTGAGTGATTACTCTGCAACCAATGTCTGCACTTCCCAAGGAACCTGAAGCAGAGAAGAAAACCACTGCATCTTCTCAAGAGTTACTTCATGTTTGTACAGTTCTATGATTCATAAACGATGTGGACTGTTTTTTTTGTTATGTTCATGCAATAACCATTTAAATGATCAGAAGTGCACTTTGGATGAAATCGTCAGTGACATCATTTGGTGTTTTGGCTCTTTCAAGTGAGATAAATGCAGGTTAGTTAGTTAGTATTGAACAAGTGTGTGATACGTATGGGCCATTGACCCAATGTTTCATGTTAGTGTTTGGTCCTCCAAGAAGCTATCCACCCGAATTCTAATTCACTGCTCTCCATCCCCGCAAATACCCTTCCTCCAGGGCTATGTACAGGATTTGTCTCAATGCCCTTTCAAGTGAACTGTTCTAAAAGCATTTCCATGGCAAATCATTCAAATTCCTGATGTACAGAAATATGCCTCTGAAACTCACCTTTTACTCCCCTGGTGACTGATGGAGCCCCCTCTCCCCCACCTTTTCGCCCCCCAACCAATCATCTAATGTTTGTTTCTGCTGAGGTAGTAGGACTAGGGTTCCAGGCTAGACTAACATTTTGGGGTTTCAGTGGCCAGGTCAAAGCAGTGAGAATAAATCAGACCATATAAACTGGGATTAGCCAACTGTGAAAGAAAGCTTGCAAATGTAGTGTATGACTGTCTACTGAATCAGTGTGTCAGGGAGCAATGTAACAGACAATTCCCCTCTTGACTTGGTGCCTGCCTATCAGTGATTCAGACCCAATTCAAGTCTGGAAGTAGTTGATCCATTTGATGACCCTGAGTACTGCATAACAGTTCTGATCACTGCGACTAAAGGGGGCTTCTGAAGCCCTGGAGGCAGTGCAGAGGAAAGCAACCAGGACAATGCCAGTGTTATAGAAACTAGCTATTGAGCAACGATTCAACAAACTGTATTTTTTCAGTTTCGAAAGAACCTTAGGGAAGTGTATCAAACGTTAAATGGAATTGAAAAAGTAACCCAGCACAATACCTTCAGATGCACCAAGTCAGTTGAACAAGAGGACGTAGGTTTAGAGTTTGCAAAGAAGAGCAATTTCAGAACAGATACCAGGAAGGGTTTCTTAACTCGGAGGGTAATTATCGACTAGAAAGGAAGCATAGCTGAGACCAGGACACTGCACTCATTGAAGTAACAGCTTGATGCTGTGGTAGGAGGACAGTAGGGTTAAACATTCTGGGAAGATGAGATCAGATGGGCGAAGAGCTCCAAACTAATCTTGTGATTTTGTCAAAATCCTCATTGAGGGTTCAAGTGAGGCATAGAGATGTTTCTCGTGATGATTGTTGAGTAGTGCAGTCAACGAACCTTTTGTTTTAGTTTCTACTGGCCCCTGAACTTTCAGATATTTTCTGCAGGTGTCAACTTCAGACTATTGAACTGTTAGTTGATGGAACCTTTATTCCAAAGTGCTTCTGTCCTTGCTGATATTGTTGAAAAGTAGACAGGAAATTGAATAGTTTTGAGCTGGCTGTGGTGGCTGATTGGGTTTGTCTTTTTACAGGTGACGTTGCAGTGAAGATGTTAAATGTTACAGCTCCAACACCTCAGCAGTTGCAAGCCTTCAAGAACGAAGTGGGAGTCCTCAGGTAAAGAGGTGGGGTGGGGCAGGGAAACGTTCCCATCACATCAGGAATATTGTGCTCCGTCTGACCCTGCGTCAAGGGTGCTACGTAATTGAAAACATTGTCTAATCTAATAGATAAGACTAAGTGCTATCCCCTCTCTATGGTTATCCCAGAGCAGCCACCCCGACTGCCCGATCACCCACTCCCCGAGTCCCTCCCCCGCCTCCAAAAGGCAAACATCCCTACTCTCATCCATATCCTTCCCAACTCCTTCCCCTTCAACCCCACAGTCAATTTCCCCCTACAATCTGAAACCCTTTACTCTCTCCCACCAATGCCCTCACCTGCATCAGCGCCTTGAGATGTCCTCCTGATGTGAAAGGCGTTCTATAAATGTAATTTTGTTGTTGCATCGGCCTCCAAAATGTTCGCTCCCTCTCAAACAAAGCCCTCGCCATCCACAACCTCATCATGGATGAGTAATTTTGATATCCTCACAGAAACCTGGCTGTCCCCCCAGTTATTCCGTCTACTACATCCCCCGCCCCAACCGTCACGGAGGTGTGGTGGCCCTCATCTCCCAAACCTCCCTTGGTCTATCCCCCTACTCCTCTGGCTGTTTCTTCTCGTTTGTGCACCTCAGTCTGCACCATCACACTTCTTTATTCCTCAAGATTCTCTTTGTCTACACCGCCCCCCTCCCCAACACATTCTGGCTCCTTTCTCAAGGATAACTTCTGTTTCCTCTCATCCCTGTCCCTTTGCACTGAACAACTGCTCATCATGTGCACCTCTTTCTGCACCCAATCAAGCACCCTGAATCCTAACATCTAATGCCAAGTGCAAAGAGGTCTTGGATTTCTTCATCAATGAGATAGATAACATTCGCCTGGCCGCAACCTCCCCCACACCCTCCACCCCATTGCTTTTCTGTCACCCACTCTTAGTCCCATGCTCAGCATACAGCATAGAGACAGCACTCATCAAAGTAACAAATGACATCCTCTCCTGTCTGTGACCTGTCTGTCTCCTCGTCATCCTGAACCTCTCCGCTTCGTCAACACAATTGACAACAACAACAATTTACATTTATAGAGCGCCTTTCACGTCGGGAGGACGTCCCAAGGCGCTGACCATGCCAACCTGCAGGGTACCCCAAGGCTCCATCCTCGGTCCGCTTCTTTTTCTCATCACATGTTCCCTCTTGGCGATGTCATCCACAGACATGGGAGTCAACTTCCACACGTATGCGAATGACACCTAAATCTACTTCTCCTCCTCCAGCTGTGACTCCCAGGTTCTTGTCAGGCTCCACTGGCTCCCAATCACCGAATGGATCAATTTCAAGATCATCCCACTCGCTTTCAAATCACTTAATTCCATTGCACCTATTCAACCTGCTTACTCCCCCCCCCCCCCCCCCACTCTACTCCCAACAACCACTGTCTCCGCTCGACTGGCTCTGTCCTCCTGTTTGTCCCTTGTGGCCTTCGTTCCACCATTGGTGACTGCCTTTAGCCACTATGCCCCGAAAGTCAGGAACTCTCTCCTTCAATCCCTCTACCTTGCCCCCTCTCTCCCCATCTTCAAATCCTACCCAAAGACACCTCCCCTCCCTTTCCCCCTGGCTAATTGTCATGCTGTGCCACAGTTAAGCGCTCTGGCATAAAGGGCGCATATATAAATGTAAGTTATAGTTGTTGAACTGTTGAACAATCAGTGTCAGAGGTTTACCTGAAAAATTCAGTCACTACACATTACAGTAAATCCTGTGAAGCACTGGATGTTCTCCAAACATGAAAGGTGTAATGTGAAATGCCAGGGATTATTATTTCCAGCACTCCAAGATGCTCTCCTGCGTGAAGAGAGCAATATAAATGCAAATTGGCTTTGTTATTTTATTGCAGAAGAAGAAAGAAATTGGATATACTGAGGTCAGTTTCTGCTTTTAGGTAAATTCAGTTTAGATCAGAATTGCTCCTGAGAGAGCTACACTTCTAATGCAAAATTGATGCAGAGACAGGCTTCATTTCCTTTATTTTGGTATGTTTTGCAAACGTAAAGTTACTTACAGACCTCGAGTTGGCTAATAAATTAACTAAAACTGTTCTTTGTTCAGAAAAACCCGGCATGTCAACATCCTGCTGTTTATGGGTTACACGACGAAACCACAGCTTGCCATTGTGGCCCAGTGGTGTGAGGGCTCCAGTCTCTACCATCACCTGCACATCATCGAAACCAAATTCGAGATGATCAAACTCATCGACATCGCCCGACAGACTGCACAAGGCATGGAGTAAGTCGAGCTGTGGTGCAGGACTAAAGCAAAGCTGGACAAAATCCAGTGCTCAGCTACATAAACTACATAGCATGAGAGAAATTGATCCTGTGGGTGAATTGCCCTTTGAGAAACAGTGTCTTTCCTATTGTCTTGACATTGACGGTCTTAGTTTGCTGTTTCGAAAAAAAGAAACTACATTGTGTTTCACTCTGCAAATAACTATGATTAACACCATATCAGTTATCCTAACTTTTTAAGTCAAAAATTTGCTTATTCCACGTGGTATCATTGAAGCGAGCCATTTTTGTGGCCTTCAGTTGTGTTAATTTTTGAACTTTGATTGAAGTTGGAAAAATTATCTCTCTGAAGATCTTTGAACCCACACCCCATTTCCTTTATCCAATTTGGAGCTTTTTTTCCCCCCTTTTTTCACTTCTGTATCATTTATTAACTGTTTGTAGGACATTACTGTGTGTAAAATCTGCCACATTCGCCATTTGAACTGCTGTCTGAATCAACAACAACAAAATAAAATGACATTGATAGGGCGCCTTTCACTTCGGGAGGAATCAAAACAACTGTTCAAATACAGTCAAACCTGTTAAATCAGCTACCTATGTTCAGGAACCACTTGCTGTCAACAACCACTCTACAACAGTCTCGAGTGATTGTCCATAAAAAAACACTTCTATTCAACAACCACCTGCCTAACGCAACCAGTGACCACTCTTTTTCAGCCCTGTCGGTGTACAGACACCCTTTTTTAGTGACCAGTTCAAAGTGTACTGACCGGTTGTGTATTATCAGTTACCGCCAGCTTGCATGTAGACTCCAGCTAGGTTCCTTGTGAACTACCAACGATGCACTGAGCAGCCCATCTGATGCCCGAAGGTTCGCACCTCACCAGTGAGGCGGGCGGTGTTGGTAAATAGACTAGGAGTCCAACCGTTGTCTAAAAGTGCATATGCAGAAATTTTTGACCCACAGAATTTTGTTTTAATTTTTTGGACCCAAAAAAACTCTTACTCAAGCGAGGCTACCCTCATATAAAAGCCACTTTGATCCAGTCCCCTAAGTGGTCGCTGAAAACATGTTTGACCGCAGTTATATATATATATGTATATATAATATATATATATCAGGCTAACCTGCCACTGGATTCAACCTGTCTCATTTCTGCCAGTCCTGCACAGGGAATATGGTCGCTGGTTCTTGCAACATGTGTCCTTTATTCTTCTGTAAGTCCAGCTTCATTGACAGGGACTTTATTCAATTAGCATTATAATTACATTGGCTGCTCTTATGCTCATTAACCTTGATCAGTAACCTGGTTCCCAGTTGTTTGCAGGGGTGCTCACATGCTCCCTTAACAATCAGTGTCAGCAGTTAATTCAGATGCCTCCTTGAAAAATGCTTGGTTTGCCACCCATACTTTATACCTTCCTGTTTGTTGATTGTCGGTTTGCTGGTTATGAATTGTGAAGGCAGTTCTTGTGAGGTGGGCTTGCCATTCATATGGATTCGGATTGAGATAACACTTTTTCCATCACATCTACTCTATCTGGACTGAAACCCAAGCCCAGGAAAGGAGGGGAGGGAGCGTTGCATTGCTGATAATCTTTTCTGCCTTTTCAAAAATAAAATTGAGCTTTTCTTGGATATAACTCACAGTATTGAAAGGGTAAGATTTTAAATGAACCAAATGATTTGGCCTGCTGTCAGTGAAAAGGCTGCCTCTTACAATCTCTGTTCAATTTGTCTCGCTCAGTCAGCGGGCTGGAAATTAATCATTGTTCTTGTGTTACAGCTACCTGCACGCAAAGTCAATTATCCATAGAGATCTGAAGAGTAACAGTATCCTTTTCATTATGGAGTGGGACAAATGAATCCGTACGCCTTTGAGCAAACTTTGCCTTATGTCGTACAGTTAGGTCAGCTCAAGCAGTAAAAATTGGAAACGTCATCATATTGGGATTATTGATGAAGATGTGCGATCATTGTCATTAATTTGGGATTGTGCAATGCCGGATCTTCTGCAGTGATGCTAGTGAATTAAATGACCAAGTTTTCATATTGCCAATTTATTGCAACAAAATGTAGAGACAAAGAGGAAAGCATTTTTAAATTCCACCAAGATTTCTGTTCACCTGTATATGCCTGGTATATAGTTATATATATATATATATATATATATATATATATATATTACAGATACATATACTATATAATATATATGGTGGGCTATTCTGCTTGTTTGGACATGCATTAGTTATACCCTTCGCTTATTCCTTAGTTGTATATGATGGCTAAGATGATCCCAGTTGAACTATCAGATGGAAGCTTGTCTTGAATTGTGTTGACATGGCAAGCTGCTAGACTGTTCTAGCCCACTGAGTTTAAAATCCAGTGGGCCCGCCAACACGCACTCCCCAAGCCTTGGCTATTGCTAATCTACATATTCGGGATTAGGTAAATAGGTGCATACCTCTTGGAGAGAGTGTGCATTGCATTACACAAGGAAATTGCTATCCAAATGTGGAACTCTCACCAATTTGGTTTGGATTCTCTTAAGCACATAAAGCTTCCACATGACGTAGGCTGCAACTTTTGACCGGTGGATTTGACCCTGAAATGGTTCCTTAAACTGTTTTAAAGATATTTTTCTACACGAAGATCTAACAGTGAAGATTGGAGATTTTGGCCTGGCGACAGTGAAGTCACGGTGGAGTGGGTCGCACCAGTTTGAGCAGCTATCTGGTTCTATTTTGTGGATGGTGAATATTGCCTGTTAATCTATATATGTCTGGTACACTTTTACGAAACAAAACGTATAACATCCACTTGGTACAAAGATTAAGAGAATATCTCTGTTGCCATTAATCAGGGTAACTGTGCACTAGTCTGGTTCAGCTGGCACCAAGCTATAACTCAGAGTTTGTGGCCTCACGGTCGGGATGTGGAATCATTATAGTCCAAACCGACACTGTGATGCAGTGCTGGGGTGTGCTGCATTATCAGAGATTCCATCCTTTGAATGAAAAGTTTAACCGAGGCTGCGTGTTCAGGTGAACACTAAAGATCCCACAACACCATTTGAATAGAGAAGGTAGTGTCTCCCAGTGTCCTTGCCAACAATCCCTCAAAATAACATTGGTCATTCATTTCAAAGTTGTTTGTGGGACGTTGCTGTGCACAAATTGGTTACTGTGTTCATCCATTGGCAGCCGTGACTTCAGCCACTACACCCCGAGGCTCTGGAACACCCTTCCTCACTGCCTTCACCTCACCCCTTCTCTTCCTACTTTCAGGTCTCGGCTAAAGACCTTTCTTTTTGACCAACCTTTCGGTCACCTTCTTCCCCTTCCCCCTGACTCGGCTTCAGGATCTGTTATTGGGAAGTGCTCTGAGACGCCGTCCAACGTGGTGGGCACTAAATAAATCCAAGATGTTGGTGTTGTGGTTGTCCACAAAACACAGAGTTGCTTTACAATAAATCTTGAGAAGCTTTAAGACGTCCGTCTGACGTGAAAGGTGCTATACCAAATGTAAGGATTATTATTATATTTTCCTCAGTTTTAATGCAGTATTCTGCCCAACGTGTCAATCATTCTTCCTATCTTGAATAATGATTGGCCTGTTTTGGATTCTCTCTTGATGTCTTGATGTGCTGAAATATTTACGGATCTGATTTCCAGCTTTTCTGTTTTTGTTCACAGTACCCGTTAATGTATCATAATCATCGTTTAATTTGATATTGCACACGCTGTACTGTAAAATGTGTACATTTTGTAGACGAATGCGAATACTACAGTGATATCGTTCTCTTTCCATCTTAAGTTTTTGACATTCTTGTGAACTTATTGTAAATTTGAGCCTCAATATTGTATGCTGAATTTCAATTGGTATCTTTCGCTGTGCTCATTAACTGTATAACTTTTTGCCTTCACTCAGGCCCCCGAGGTGATCCGCATGCAGGACAAGAACCCATATAGTTTCCAGTCAGACGTCTATGCTTTTGGTGTAGTTCTGTATGAATTGATGACTGGGCAGTTGCCCTATTCGAACATCAATAACCGCGATCAGGTGAGTGAACCTGAGATGTGGGGAGTGGGGGTATCACTCACTGTACGTGAAGAGAAGTAGGAAGTGATGAGTGCTGTCGCCTATAATCAGATCTGTCTGCAGAATCAGAAGTCAACAAATCAGAGGGAGGGAACAGTGGAAGATTTGATGGGAACTGTTGAAAGACTTTGAGTGAAGACAACACTTGGTTTCCATGCCCGCCATATCACTGAATCGTATATATTTGGCTTGTACTCTCTTACAGATAATCTTTATGGTTGGCCGGGGTTATTTGATGCCAGATATCAGTAAAGTGCGCAATAATTGCCCAAAAGCAATGAAGAGGCTAATGGCAGATTGTCTAAAAAAGAAGCGAGATGAGCGTCCCCTCTTCCCTCAGGTTGGTGCTGCTCTCTTTCCCTCCACCCCTTCCCTTTGGTAATGTAGAACCATATCGGAGGTACTGGGTTGGAGAAGTTCATTGCTTATGGCTGACAGTGTTTCCTTCACTGAACTATAGATATACAGACAGTGTTGCAGCACAGAAACAGGTCATACTGCTCAACAAGTCCGTTATTGTATTTCATACTTCACAGAAGCTCCCACTCTATATTCCTTCCTTCTATTCCTTCCTCCGCCATTAATCTTCTATTGTATGCTTTAATTATCAATAGTAATGCATCCTTCAAATGAGGTGTTAAACTGAAGTCCCATCTGACTGTTCAGATAGGCAATGAAGGTCTCATTGGACTCTGAAGAGAGAAGGGAGATTGTCTCTCCCGGTGTCTTGGGCAATAATCCCTCAAATACAATTGGTTCACTCTATGGCTGTTTCTGGGTCTTTGCTGTGTGCAAAATGGCTGCCAAACATGTCCACAAAGCACAGTCGCTCCATTTCAGTGTCTCCTGTGAAGCATTTTGGGAGTCCGCCTGACATGAAAGGCGCTATAGCAAATGCAAGTATTAATATCATTGTAATAAAAATCTTTATATTTTATAAAGCTCCTTGCACATTGGGAGGATGTCTCAAGGTATAGTGACTGTATTTTGTAGTCAGAACACGTGATATGATGTTTATGAAAATAAATTGAATGTTCAGAACCCAATGTCCTGCTGCCTTTGTTTCAGATTTTAGCTTCAATTGAGCTGCTTGCCAGGTCCTTGCCAAAGATTCATCGCAGCGCATCAGAGCCCTCATTAAATCGGGCTGGTTTCCAGACAGAGGACTTCAGCTTATACACTTGTGCTTCCCCAAAGACACCCATCCAGGCAGGGGGATACGGTGAGTGCATTGTACAGGTTGGTAAGGAATGGTCTTTATTTGACTGTCATATCAAACCCAAAATCTTTGACGGTGGCAGGACAGGTAGATAAAGCTGTTTAAAACAAAAGCTAGATTTTTTCAAAAAAATCTCCCGCCTATTGTAGTGTTAGAAATAACTATCACGTTTAGCACTGGAAAAGCTGTGCTAAGAATAATGGCCTTAATTTGTGGCAAAAAGAAATTTCACTCTGTGGCGACTGCATAGTTGACTGCATTTTCATAGCTGTTGGTGTCAGTAGTTTGTAGGAAGTCTCTGCGTTTGTTCATGGCAAATGCCCCTTCTCCAGGTTAGCTGCTTCCTCCAGAATCTTAAAGGCAGTAATATCCTTGCGTTGGTAGTGCTTCACAGTATCCATTGTACAGTGGAGTGACTGTATTTTGTAGGCGAATAAAGACCGTTTCCACTGTACTTAAGGAGGCAGTTGTACATAGCGATCTGTTTGGATGATATGGAATGCTCAAATCATAACCTGTCAAGTGACCAAATTTTCAAATGAGATGTTTCAGACTCATTGGTTGCAAAACTGTCCCTTGCGGTTGGCTCAGTGTGACCTCCAGTGGCAAAAAAAGAGCATTGCAGGAAAATAGAGAAGTTGAGTGTTGTCTGTGTACCAATCAATGTGTGAGAATCATGGTTCTGTTCTGCACAGGCTTACAGCAATAATAATCTTTGCATTTGATATAGCATTTTTCACATCTTATTGATGTCCCAAAGCTTTTGTAAATCATTGGCCAGATTGTTGAGCAATGATTCAACGAGCTAATGCTCTTCATTGTTGAGAGAAGATGTCTTAGAGGGGACCTTGTACAGGCTCATAACATTATAAATAGGAATATAAAAGTCAACAAAGATTTACAAAGATTGTACTGAACAGAAACAGGCCCCCTTAGCCCAACCAGTCCATGCCGATGTTTATATTCCACCTATTCCTTTACTCCTTCCCACAACCTTCACTTCTCCATCATGTGAAGATCTGGCTTCCTCTTGAAGGCATCTAAACATGCTAAAGGGCCTTCTTCACCCAAACCGTTCTTGTGAATCTGCAATCTTATCGCACACAAAGGTGTCACTGCCAGCATGTTTAGGAAGTGGACAAAATGATTAAGAACTCCCTCCTTTGATTGTGATGAAGAGATTTCCACACGTGGACAGTACGTGCTTCCCATGTTTTGAAACCTTTAATATTGTGTTTGATGCCTGGAATCACTGATCATTTCTTGCAGCCTTGCATCATCCTCCCAATGGATAGGAGTGTGAGATTTTGCCACAGTAAATACAGAATCTGTTGTATCCTGTTTGTTATGGCTATAACTGAACAGAAAGCCCATATTCCTTCCTAAATGCCCACACAATCCTATATAGCCTGGCTTTAAATCAGACCTCTCACAGATATGCTGCTGCAGATAGAGATGATTCAGAAAGAGGAGCTGAGCAGTGAAGTGCAGTTGATTGAATGGAGTTCTTGCTTTCTTGAATAATCTAATGAGGGAAGAGGGTGTTTCAGCCAAATAAATGTTGCATCCACTATTCAACGAGACAAGCCAAAGAGACAAGCCTTGCAACCAGCAATCTAGATTGTCTCGATCGAGGGATTATCCACTGTCTTTGCTTTATTATCCATGGTGTTTAGACAGAAATTTTCTTCTCAGGGCTTCAGGGGATTTCCTGAGGAGGCTCTTTGACAGTGTAAGTTGTTGCATTTGATGGAGCTGGCTCCTTTATCCTCTAATGTGTTCCTGTGTTCAAGCCGCAGTGCGCCCTGTCACTTAGTCCTGCTTCTCACAGTCAAAAGCCAGCAAGTTGAGGTTTTCGGCTGATGTGGTAAAGGGAGCCGTGGTAAAGAGAGACGCTGCTGCTCTGAAGGAGGTGTTGGTTGAAGGGGGGAATTTCTATGTGAAGATACTTTCCTGTTAAGATCTCTTGGAGAGGTGACAAGCTTGGAGAGGTGCTGCCCTCCAGTAAATGGAAGCAGTGCAAAGTGTAAAGAAAGTGATTTCTCTGTTAAAAATGATATCACTTGGTGGTGGGCAAAAGTAACCTTGTTTTCACTGTGAAGCACAATGGTTCAGTTCATTATGAATTATTTAGTCTCAAACGGAAGTTTGTGCGTGTTTTTCACCTGATGTCTTTTACCTTCAACAGGAGAGTTTACAGCATTCAAGTAGACGGGCCTCACATCACAACTCATCCCAGCAGGTGTCAGTTCTTGTTTTTCATGACTCTCTGGTGGCTCTGAGGTTTAATCTACAAAACTAAGAAACAAAAAAAGCTGTTCATTCACAGAAGAGTCAAGCGCGTGGATCAGACTGAGTTTCCTGAAACCCATTTCTATGAACAAAAAACCTCTTCCACCATTTCTGACATTTTCAACACAAACAACTACAAACGGGGGCGGATGCTGCTGCCCGTGTCTCCCTGCGGAAGAAGCCGAGATCACCCTTTCACCTTTGGCGCAGAGGCGTGAGGGGAAGTGACGGCTGGGGACTTGTCGCGAAGACTGAGTGGCCGTCATTCCCTTCAGGTGAAGAGCATTGGGCGCTCCCTGGGAAGGAAAACGAGGAATCTCCGGCGTCTGGGGGTGTTTATTTGCAACAGGAATTTTCTTTTGTGGTGTGTGTTACCTGCAGTTTCCCCCCCCCCCACCCCACCCCCTCGGCCTCTCTCCGGCAGGCATGGTCACTGCTAACCTCCTATACAACTGCCTGGTCGGTTGTAGTGTGTTTAACCCAGACGGGCCTACCTTCCTTGCTCGCCTGGGTGCTGGAGTGGAAAGACAAGCGGCAACCCCAAGCCGCCCTCTCTAATTTATTTATTTATTTATTCTTGTGCTGAGGGCCCAAGAGAACTGTCTGTTCCCTTGGTTTGCAAACTGGCTGGCGTTTGACAGCTGGTGGCACGGTGCAATCATCTTGGCGAAACAATGCAATATACGCTAGCAACAGATTGCCGCAGAAAAGTGCAGCAAGTACCTTACTTTAAGTATTTTATGGATTTTGTCCAGTCGGCTGGGGAATTCAGTCCTGCTTTCAAATGTCAGTGACTAAACCAGGAACCAATTCAGACCCAATCGTGGAATCAGTGTGATGTCACTACTCGCCCTTTTTAAGCCTTAAGTGAACTTTATTTTTACCCCCATGGTTCCCTTCTCCATTGCTCCGCAAACTATTCAGGTCAGGCACTAGACAGCATCCTGGATCAACCCCAGTTGCTTGGGATGTTGGGTGGAACTGGATGATTCTTGAAGTTGTACCAATTTAGAGATGGTATCATTGAATATAGCTCGCTTTGGAGTAAGGTTATCAGAAGAGCCTCTGAAGTGAAGATGGAGTGATATGCACTATCGTAACCGCCAGCAGAGTTACTGGTAACCTCATTCACTCATTTACCTGACAGACACGTACATACACATGCATATTGTGCATCACAAGATCAATGCAAACCATTTCAAGTGATTAACGTGAATTTTTTCACGCTGGAGACTTACTATAGCACAGCAGTTCACAATATCACGCAGTTCCCTTTTTTTAAAAAAGAGTTTGGTCTTAATTATTCAGTGTCGCTGGGTCATTGAGCCAATTTTAACCCGAGGTACGTATCCGCCACTCGTTTCATTTTGGCTCCCATGAGAGAATATTGTGACATCATCCGGTACGCAATAGAGTTGTGGTCACCTCATAACAGCTTCCCGTGTCCAATTTTCAGGGAGATTTTTATTGTCAGGAAAGCAAATCCAGCATTCAGGGCTGGTTGTCTGCCATTTTGTTATGTCCTTTAGTCTGAAGTGTGGCATCAGTTGTACTTCTCCTGAAATTTCCACTTGGCCAAATGGAAATTGTCTTGGAGCCCAGTTGCTCTTCAGTTTACAGTTGGGGAAGTTCAGCGTATTTTGGGGTGAGCGGGGAAGGGGAGATGGAAGGAGGTGTGAGGAGGGAGGACCAACTCTCTCCCCAAGTGTTTTTTGAGCAAGCAAAAAAACGCTTGGGGAGAGAGCATCAAATGGTGATGGGAGCATCGCAAAAAGCACTGGGTCGATTGTGCTCAAGATGGAGTTTCAAACATTCAACAAAGAGATCAATACACTCATGCAAATCAAGCCCCAGGTAGTTTATTCCATGTGCATGTGCATTACTGTCTGCTAGCAACACTGCCAAATCAAGCCAAGTTTTAGCTTGTATGCACGGATGAATGTCGGTGCAGTTTTTACGTGAATGCACTCTGTTACATTCAGCAGCTGCTGTGAATATTTCGATGTTTCTTTGTTCAGTGAGGTGGTCAGGCTAAGACTGGTATTCTTTGCCTTGTGAACGCATGCTATTTTCAGAAATTACACGCGTTGGAGGCAGGACAGGCAGGGTAAGAGGTGATGTGATGGTGTCGTACTACGTTGAGATGTGAATGAAACTCCCAACTGTAGAAAGTGAGTTTGGTGAAAACAGGATTTTCTTCAAAGCTTATTTAAGTAGCTTTCACTGGTACGTACTAGGCTCTACTATTGATCAATTGAATGATGCTTTAAGAGGAGGTGCATTGACAGGGAGAAAGCACTATCTTTCTGGTGAAGCTCACACACACACACCATAGTTCTGGGTTGTCTCGGTGAGCATGCCAAACAGCCACAAAGCATTCTCCAAACTAAACCCAGTGCTCAACCCCCTCAGTCAAATCGATTGATTAACAATGTGTTCCTTCCATTTTAACACAGTAAAGTTGCATCTTGAGAGATACTCATATAAATGGGTACCGTAACTTGCTAAGAAGGTGCAATAATAGCACATCGACTACTTTGGGTCAGGTATTGATCTCGACTGATTGTCAACATCAACTCACTTCTGTCGGTCTTGAAGTGACATGTGGGTAGCTTTGCTGAAGCTAATTCAACTCTGATCGACTTCATAAAAACAGCTGAGAGTTTGAGGGCCAGAGCAGGAATTACACCCTGCATTTTATTATAATTCAGTGTTGTCAACATTCATGTTACATCTTCTTGACTAGGGACCATCCAACCCATGCAATGCTGAATAAACTCAACTCTTATTTTTCCAATCATCTTTGTTGAAATGTGATATGCTTATCTGGCCCCTTCACAGAAGTCCTTCCGCTTTTGTCTTTCTCCTTCCGCCCCCTCCCGATCATCACGAGAATTTACGTTTTTAATTATTATTTATCTTTGTGGGGTGACTTTCGGTTCTCACCTGAGCAGCAAAATGAACCTTTTGATCGTGAATGTTGGCAGGCCATTCAACCAGTGTGGGGGTGGTGGTGGGTGGGGGGGGCGGCAGGGTATATGGTGTGCAGGTCAAAGCAAGCAATTCAATGATAGGGTGTGGGTTCAACACAGCCCTTCACTGTTCTCATGTGCATCTTTGCCTACATGGCCAAGTCTGTCCACTGTGGTAAGAGTGATATTGAGGCAGAGAAGTGTTGTGGTGCATCAGCAATCTGCATTCGTTAGCACAGCATCCCCCCCACCTTGTGCAGCTTGACAATGATTGCCTTGGCCTGGCAACAGAAGGCGTTTCTCCTCTCCTCAAACATTTATTTTTTTACCAAAGAGTGTAAATAAAGTGTCGAGATTTCTCCTTCGGGAACCCTCAGTACCTTGCAAATGGAAAAAATATTGTCCTTTGTCGCCACGAGATGACAGGAAGTGAGGTGAAGGGTTTGGCCTCAGGTGTGATTTGTCTACCAGGGGAGAGTTCAGGAGTGCTTTCCGGGCACAACAATTGCTTATTGTCTGTGTTGTGTGGATAAACGTAGTCGGTGCCTGGAGGAGAGAATGTTGGCATGTGGTGGGAGTTTTTTTTGTCTTTTCTGATTCCTGCAATTGATAAACCATGAAGCGTTACCCCGTACAAAAGCCATCCTGTTTGGATATATTTGAGCCCTCCATAGACCGAATGCTTTCCTTTTCCAGTTTAGAAACAGTTGCTTTTGTAACCACAGGCTTGTAAGGAAGTTTGCAAAAAAAAAGATGCCGATTGTGAAGCGCTTTCAAGGTGCAAACACTTCTGTAACTGTGGCCAGTTCATTGCAATGAGGTCAAGAAAACTACATCCCGCTAATGACTGTGCAAACCCATGCAAATCAGTTGCACAAGTGCAGAAAATATACTGCTGCTAACTGGACTTGGGAGGTTCAATGGAAGGCGTGCTTAATATATGCAGGAAAGGGATGTGCAACCAAGGATAATTTTACTTTGCAGCGATGAAGGATCTGGAAGATCCCAGCATCTGCTGTACTCCTGGAATTTGATTGCACCAGATATTAAAATGTCTCTACTTTTGGTTGGTTGCGGTCTTGACTTGTAAAGTCAACAGCAATCCTAATGGAATTATATAGGGTGCTTTAGATGATAAGTCTAGGTCAAAAGTAAGGTTTGGACACACTGGCTCAGAGATTACTGTGAAATGCAGTTCTCCTCTGCCAACCAAATATTTTGCCGTTCTGCATCAGAACCGCTGCTATAAGAATCACAGGCAGAAAAACAAAATGTGAAAATTCATTTTACAAAAAAACGCACACATCTATAATTCTGAGACTTCAAAAGCAGGCATCCAGGTTCTAGTACACCAGCCTGTGCCTTGGGCCAAAACAGCCCCTTGTGTGCAAGAACATTGAATGTAAGCTTTTGGGTTTAAGTGTTGCTCTACTTGTTACTGGGAATTCACACCTCGTTTCCTCGACAAAGTATTGTGACCACCCTGGCTTTGGCCAATAACGTTTGCATTTTTAATGTTCATTAGCACTGCTTTATTGTCCTTTTTTTTATTTAGTTGTTGGTTGTGAAGGATAATTCCTGCTACCTCCGGTTTGCCCCTTGAAATGAAGGTGTGACCAAGTTCACGGTGAACTTTATGTGGCAAGAGCAACCCCAAAAATATACAAATTTTAATTCCCCGCCCCCCACGATCTCAACACACATACACTACCTTACTTTTTAAGAGGAGATTTTTGAAAGACTGATTTGGCCCGAAAAAAAGCAGGAAATCTCACTTTCTATATTGTGCCAATGGCACGAAGATATTACCTATTTTGAATCCCATTTATTTTCAATAAGATGTGGAGAAATCACTATAGCCAGCTCTTATGTTAGCCCTGTGGACTTCTGCTCCATTTTGTGCAAGGCAAGTAACAAATGTCAAATCCAAGGTGAGTTCAGGGGACACGGGCATACATACACCTTGGAATTCAGATAACAGTAAGGCTGGCACCTGGATGGCAGTGTGGGGGCCTTTTTGTGAAAGCTGAGTTGCTTTACTTTGCTCCTGTGGCATTTCTGTTTCACAAAGATGTGATGAACCAACACAGATGGTCCATGCTCTCAAGAGAGTTGTTCATCTCCTTAGTTCCACTGCAACAAAAGGCATTAAACACTGAGTATGGTTAGTGATTGAGCAACGTGGGCAAAAACAAAGTGGGTGGGTAAAGGAAAGTTTGGTCAAAAGGTGTTAATTTTTGACCCATGCATGGAAATCATTTTACACCAGAGCCTATTTTTGGTTTTGTGGGGGGCTGTGTTCATGAAGGTCAAGGACTGAAATGGTTTAGTCCAAGAGCCTTTTGCGAACGGGCCGAGGCATGTATGTTGCATTTTGCTGTCTGTTCGTCTGAGATTGTAATTTCTATATTTGTGACACAACTTTGTGTTTGTTTCAATTGGCCTCCCTCCCTTCCACCCCCGTGAATTTTTCCAACCTGATGTGGATCTTCAATATGCCTCAGCCCAACGCTTGTGGATGACTGCACTTGCTGTACTGAGCAGGTGCCCATTGTTCTGTGTCAGAAGAATATTCTGTTTGTGTTTATGTGTGTTTGTGTTTGGATGGGAGAGCCCATGACCAGGTTATCTAGGGTGGTTATTTATCGGATGCCAAAGACTTCTTGATTTCCCCTACAAAATAATAACTAACAATGGCATCCAGAGCAGATAACCACGTTGTTTGAGAGTTGCTCCTCTGCTGGGAAACCTGTCAACCGTTAACAGATCATATGCAAATATTTCCATTATTTTCGCAAGGCCTCACACTCTGTTGGCAAACTGGCAGTGGAGATCAACGTCCCTGCTGTAGCATGGTCTGGCTCAAGTCTTCTCCATTTCAAATTAATAATAATAATCTTTGCATTTGATATAGCGCCTTATCATGTTGGTGAGATGTATCAAAACACTTCACAGAATATTTTGTACAGTGAATTGACTAGTTTGTGGGCGAAACACGGCTCCTTGTTTGCAAGGACTTAGCTGCATTTGTTTGCTACTTGGCTTGAATATTTCCATTGTCAGTGTTTGCCAGTGAGGAAGGTGCAATTCTTCATAAAGGTATCTGATAGGGATGGGTGGTGGTGGGGAGATGTTTTGTCCCCATTAATTTGTCAATGTCGTCCACGCAGTAAGATTTCAGCCTCAGTGTTTTAGGAACATTGAAACAATCTATTTTTTTACTCCCATCCAGGGGACTGAATGGGGTGGAGGTCTGGGTGGGGTTGGACAACAGATATTCTGTTTGAATGTGACTTGGATTCAAATCAAATGACTTTCAGGACACAACATAAAATGTGTCTCAACAGCGTTGATCTTTTTCTTACCAAACGGACTGCCCACAAATATGGCAGTTTTGCTGAGGGAGAGAAACAAGATGAAAGACGAGAGAAATGTGGACCATCTCGTTGATGGTCGAGGTTTAGGTTTAGACCCAAACAAAACCCCAGCATCGAGTCTGATGTCCCTGTGTGACCTGGAATGGGGAAGTGGGTCATTCCCAGCTCCTTATTCAGCTCAAGACGCACGAGGATGGGCATACCGTTCTCCCACATACCACCCCTCGAAAAAATAGCCCAACCTTTTAAAATTAATCTTTAAGTGCAAAACCTACCGGAATTTTTCATGGTTCTTCTTAAACATTTGTTAATCCTACGACCAGCTGCAAATATAATTTTCCTAATGAGTTTGAGGGGGTGTTTAAACTTACCCCACTAGTCTCTCATTCTCTTCCTCAAGAACCACCAAGAACGCTTGAGTGAGTGTGTGTGTGTTTGTGTGTAGGAATGTGCAGTGCTCAGAATTGCTCTGCTTTTTTCTCTCTCTCTCTCTCTCTCTCTCTGTGTGTCCTGTTCCCACTGCAGTTAAATTCAGGTTGTAAGCTCCTTTTCTTATAAAAAATGTTTGTTTTCCCTTTTTCCTCCCCTCGCTTCGGTCATGGCTCACCATACTTCAAAACTATTGATTTTAAATCGGTATGATTTTTTATATACATACAAGAAAGAATTATTGTATCGATGTGATGTATAGAAAAGACGAGCATTTTTCAAATCACAAATCTGCTGCACTGTCGATGCAGGGGGAAGTAGGGTCTTGGGAACCATTCAGTTAATATCCAAAGGATAGATTAAAACATGACTCCCCATCAATTCTCAATATATGCCTCTCCCCCAAACCTTTGCGAATGACCTTTACATCCTGTTCCATCCCCACTTGACAGGGATTATTCACCCGTGATCTGTAAGGCAGTACTGTATTTGACAACATACTTTTGCCAATACTGGTACTTCACAAGCTTCAATTGGATTGTTCATGTGAAGGAAATTTGATGTCCACTGTTTTTTTTAATTAATCTTAGAGAAGGTTAGTTTCAGGTGCACCTCAGCTACTTCCACTTTGGGTCAGTGAGGTAATGTACCTCATTCCTATACAATCAGTTGCGTTCCTGACTTCCTCCCATCTATCCCTCTTGCCCTCTCTCTGCTACTCACTCCTTGCTGCAATCCCTCTTCTCAGATTGTTCTGCTCATTTTGTCCCTCAAGTTCTCACACGTGTAAATTTGTACAGTGGAATATATTGTCAGTTTGCTATAGAGCATGGATACAAATTTTGATAGATAATTCTGTAAAAGAACCTATTCTGTGTAAAGTTATTTAAAAACCTGTATTATAAAGCAAAGTATATGTACTTGTGAATATGGGAAACGAGCTATAATAAAGGAACAACTGCATGGAATTCTGTTCACTCCGTGTGAGTTATTCCCCGTTATCTGAGACATTGTCAAGCTGAGGTCACATCTCTTTGTGGTTGGTTGCACTACTATCTTTGGTCTTCAACCACACATTTGGTCTGGTAAGCTTTTATTTTTGCATGTGAGTTTTTCCACAACCTTGCTGTACAATCTGATAAAGTTTCAGTTCTCAGGCAAGTATTAACACAATGAAGTCAGAATTGAGTGAACCCTCTTGGTGAAGATCTCTTGTCTAGTCCCTGAGCCAGGCAGTTGTGCAGTGCACCAGAGCACTGCCGATGACAGATCAGCCAGCCTTGCTCATCAATGGGACACAGGAGCAGGTCAAGCACTGAGAAAAGTTTCCCCATTTAGCTCCTGTTAAGAACATAAGAATTAGGAGCAGGAGTAGGCCATTCGACCCTTCGAGCCTGCTCCGCCATTCAATAAGATCATGGCTGATCTTCTCACCTAACTTTGATTACCTGCCCTATCCCCATATCCCCTGATCCCTCTATTTTTCAAAAATCTATCAGTCTCAGCCTTGAAAATGTTCGAGGACTGAGCATCTACAGCCTTCTGGAGTAGTAAATTCCATAAATTAACACTAAGTCAAAGCCCAAATGGGTTTTCGGATAGTGCAAGTTGAACAAGCAAATTACTCTAAAAAAGACAAGCTTTGCGTTTTTAGCTGGGTTCATTCCAGCAGTTTCCCCAAAGCACACTTTGAGGTCCCCAAACTTTTCTCTTAACACTTTCTGGAATTACGGGCAGTGAGTGCATATTCTATTCCAAACAGACGCCAGCTGACCAAAGAAAAGTAATGGAGGCCAGGAGAGAGGGCACTCCTAACCTCCACAGTGCAATTAATCAAATCCAAACATTTCTCCCATTCCCCTCAGTCTTCCCTCACTTGTGATCACTGAAACACTTGTTATTGTTCACCGACTAAATTTAGATTCTCCCTAGTGTGTCGTTCCCTCCGCCCTGTACTCAGCAAATGTCAGGCACAGGTGGCCCAGGGCAACACTGGTTGCTCAGAATGGATTCTCCAGCTGAAGGTAATGTCTCTCTTGCACTTGGACTGAGATCGCACGATGGCTAAGAAAAGCAAAGAGCAGAAGCGCTGCCTCAAGTTTTCTATTTGAGTGAGGCAGCAGCATTGCCTTCCAGGACATTTGTTTTGAGGTGGGTGGGGGTGTGGTGGGGCTCCAATGGCAAGCCCATTGCTGTTTTTAATAATAACCTTGCATTTGATATAGTTTCAGATCCAAATCTTACTCCCAGACGCATTCCTCCTGGGGGAGCAGCTTCCAGTGACTTCATTTATAACGTGGTCCTTCCAGAACTGCCCTCTGTGCCCGGTTCTCTTCCAGTGACATCTATCAGAACCAACTCCACAGCTTCAGAAGACATTCATTTTGACAACTTATCTTGTCGATTCGAGGACCTGAAAAAGAAACCTAACTTGCTAATCAAGAGAAGTCTCTTTTTTTTGTGAAATCATTCTAAATTCCTTAATATTTTTTCGACTTTGAGATGACATTGCATTGGGATATAGTTGAGTATCGATAAACCCAAGATTGTTCTTTTCTGATATTGTTAAACTATTATCATTTATGAGAGGTTAATCCCTTCCACTGCACCTGCCTCCCTCCCCACTCACCCAGACTTTAGAGGTCACAAATGCTTTGATAAAAGGGTGGGTAATCCCTCCAAAAGAAACATAATAATAAAAATTGGTCATTTCAATCCACAACTGTTTGTGGGATACTGCTGTGCACAATTGGCCGCCGCGTTTCGCCCACAAATATACAATCAATTTACTTTAGAATATATTCTGTGAAGCACATATGAGACCTCTAGAAAACGTGAAAAGCGCTATATCAAATGCAAGGATTATTATTATTATAGCGCATTTCACGTCTTCTAGGCGTCTTAAAGCGCTTTACAGAATATTCTGTCAAGTGAATTGCCTGTATATTTGTAGGTGAAACCTGATAGCCAATTATGCACAGCATTGTACCACAAACAGCCATGGATTGAAGTGACTGATTTATTATTGGGGAGGGGGGAGGTGGTTTCTTGATGCATTATTATTAGGCATGTGGAGTATGGAAACATGTCCAAGGTTTCGCCCTGCCAAGAATTGAATCCAGGTTTTTGCTTGAAAGGTGAGTGCCTCGAACCACTGAGCTACAGGACACAATATTCTTGATTCTGGATTGGTATCTACACCAGGCCATAGGATATGTAAATCCCTTACCCACAGAAATCACTGGAAAAAATGGAATGGATAACACCCTCACTCCTAGAGGCACCTTCTACTTAATTCCATAGTACCCACCAGATCCTTCTGTTTTCTCTCTCTCCTCCCGACTGTTAAGAGGGGCAATTTACTAAATATCATCCTGGTCTTAGGTGTAAAGGGCATGTCATTTTGGTAGTACTGTCTATAGAGAAGCAAATTGATAGAATACCTGCATCATATTAACTTTAATAGTTTGCTCAGTTTTTAAGTTGTTTTTAAACTTTCCTAAATTGTATTTAAACGTTATACAATTTGGCTTACAGAATTGATTCTTCACTTTTTTTTTCAAATTGCTCTCCAATTGACAATATTGCACTGTACTGCATTAAGAATTTACATGTTACAGGGAGAACAGCAGCCCATCATTAATGGTAAATCTGATAATTTATATGTTGTTGTGCATGTCTATCATTGACTATTGCAAATCTCAAAATATATTGTAAAGTGACTTAACTGTATATTTTGAGGGCAAAACATAGCAACCAATTGCATAAACCGTCATAGATTGAGTGACCAATTTTGTTTTAATGGATTATTACCTCCCAGAAAGCAACCTGCCAATCAACTAACTGGGTCCCTACTTACTACTAGATAAACAGATGTGTGGGTAAGGAAATTTGTCTAAGATTTTGCCGTGCCTGGGGAATTAAGTCAGTCCTCTCCATTGCAGATCCTGTAGCATCTTGGTTCGCGCTCTAACCAACACAATACAGGTCTCCAAAGTGATCAAAGTGTTTCTTTGATCACTTTCAGTGAACTGTTTCATTGAACTGAAAATCTGGAATTTAAGTCTTTACTACTCATTTTTGGTCTCAACGTTTGGAAAGAGTAAGTAATTTTGGAGAATAGATTTTGCGATAGTGCCTCACATTAAACTTGAATTAAATCTCTTCACACCATTTATTGTGAATTACAATGACTGAATTTTGTGCGTGGACTGAGAAGCCAATTTTGCACACACAGGGTGAATCACCATTTTTATCTGGGAAATTGTCAGCCAGGACACCAAGAGAAATGCGATTTTCAAATTGTGCCATGAGATCTTCAACATCGACCTGAACAGGCAGGTAGATGTTAGAGATCTCACATTTGGTGGGACCTGGCAACTTTGTAAATGTAGCAATAGAATTGCATTAAAACAGGTTTTATACACCTCATTTTACTCAACAGATACAAATATACAGCTACTGTACGTTGGTAGTTATGATTTTTCTCTGCGTGTTTCACCAGACTATTCAATTGTGTTTGGAATCTACGTTGCAATATAACAAAGTAATACTGTTCTAATAATATTTGCATTTGATAAAGCTCCTTATATCTTCATGTTGTGGGCAAATCGTGCAGCTACGTTTATGTCATCCACATAAACAGTCGAGGATTCAATTACCAAATTATTATCATCCGCCAATCGATTAACAACCGGGTTCCTACTTATAGCGAGGTGAAAAGAGTAGACAAGTTATTTGCAAGAAATTTAAAACGTTTATTTACATTAGAATTCTCCATATCAGGAATTCAAGGCGATTAAAATCATTGAAATCTGGAGCTGTGCAAGGACGTAGCTAGGCCTATTGTTCAACACAGGTGGCTGTTGTACCAAATCTCACTTAAACTCAGACCTTCCAGTTAGGTTTTGTTCCTCCCACTATAAGTGCTGTTCCAACCGAAAGGGCTGGTGAGGTGGTGGTGGAAAGTTACTCAGTTTGAAAGCCAAGCTAACGGTGTTTGAATATTAAAAACAATTCAATCCTGCTTCCTCCATTTGCTAACACACTCAGTTGCCGTTCATAACCCAGAAATATGAACGCACTTGCTCCATTGCTAGGAGCAGCATCTCCTGTAGATTTCAACTGGAATCTTCACAAAAAGATAAATTTAAAAAGGTGTTTTAAAAAATAAAAAAAATTCTGCAACAATTCAGGCAGAGAGAGGCATTTCATTGGTGTTTCACTTCAGGCACAAAACCTAGACAGACAATGAAATAGATTCTAATTAATAGCAGAGTTCACAGCACTTGTGAGGTGCAGCTATTATGTACCAGCTTTAGATATAATGGTTCTCACATAGGCTGGCACAGGATCAACAAATAATGTTCTGACCTCCAAAATTCATTCATGCTTCACTCTATGAAGCTAATAGATCACATTACTGCTTGATCAAAGCCAGAGAGTACTTTATGCAATGCTGCATCAGGAATTTTCGGTCTAAAGGATCATGAAATTTGCTTTTGCATTAAGGCACATGAAAGAATGCACCCTGGGCTGTACCCAGACTGAATCACCAGCAGAATTATGGTTGGGGTCAATGACCCCGCACAAGTAAATTGGTTCATTAGGTTCAAATCTTTCCTGAGAGCATTGCACGGAGATGGCTTCAGTAGCCACCACAGTTGAAGCTCACTGACCGATTGCTTCTGCCTCCCACCAACCGTTGGTTCTTCTTCCCTGGTAGGTCTTTCTTCCAAGGGTGGAGGACTTCTGTGAAGTCCGTCTGAGAGAAGGCCTGTGACAATCGAGCTTTCATCAGCTCCCTGAATATTGGTGCGTGGGGAGAAATTGTACAAGTTGCAAACAGTTTATTAAATCTTTAAGAGAAACCCACATTGTCCACCATACACATTGCCCAATGCCACTCAACACTTGTCTCAACTGAGTATTAGATAAAGATGCGTTTTGCTGAAGTAACAGAATGGGAGAAGTGCACTATCTGAGCTGGTTGGGAAGTTTTACGCATCGCTGATCCCTACAGGCAGTTGAATGCACTTCTAGATTCATGGAATTTTACAGCACAGGAGGCTATTTGGTCCATCATGCCTGCTCTTTGAAAGTCAATTTTTTTATTTTAAAATACCTATTTAATTCCCTTTTCAAAGATACTATTGAACCTCTTCCACTATCCTTCCAGGCAGGACATTTCAGACTGCAACAAATCGCTGGATTAAAAAAAATTCTCCTGGTCTCCCCTCTGGTTCTTTTTCCAATTATCTTAGATCTATGTCCTCTAGATACTGACCCACTTGCTAGTGGAAACAATTTCTCTCTATTTATCAAAACCTCTCACCTTCAAAGACCTTGCTCCTTCCTGCTCTGACCTGCTGACCTCTAACTTGTCAACTTGTCCGTTCTCTCCACCTATCAGGCTGCAGCCTGCTGCATGTCCCCCATCTAGCCCACTCTGGTTCACGGAGAACCTTATCAGAAGAGTTCTCCATGTAGAAATAGCATTTGCTTTGAACATTTTGAAGTACCTTTCCAACATCGCAGTCCTGAAGCGTTCTACATTGAGCTCCTTACGGAGCTGTGCTGCTGATTTTCCCGTTGTTCTGCGGAGTGTGGGGTGTCTAGTCAGGGCAGCTGCTGAAGGCCTCTCGATTGGATTTGGATGAACCATCAACTGTAAGGGAAAAACATTCAAGGTCAGCTGAATGCTCTGAGATTGATATTAGATTGTATAATGACAAACAACAAAGGACAGGAAGTCATTCAGCACGAAGATTAAACTGGTACAGTCTCAGTCAATGGAGAGAAGTGCTCTGTACCCAATAACTGCTTTTTCCCTGTATTGATTGGGGTAGATCCTCCCAATGCAAGTTGCAGATGAAATCTGCAGTCCACATTCTCTCTAGCAGGTTTGTGGAGCCTAAATTTCATATTTGCTTAGCTCCAATCACTCCAAGGTCTTGCCTCACCCTACCTGTGCTACCTCCCAACAACATGCTTCAAGTCCCAACAAACCCCCACTATCAGTGGATGAAGATTCAATCATTCAGCCCCCATTCTTTGGAATCCCACAGCAAAATCTCTTAAATCCATTCCCCACTTTCAAAGTCCACTTTGTGACTCCCCACCACCCCTTTCTCTAAGCTCAGTTGCCCAGCCACAACATTACATTTGTATAGCACCTTTCATGTTGGACAGTCAGTGTTTCAGAACAACAACAACAGACTACAACAGCTTGTGTAAAGCACTTGGAGATCTTCCTTTGGCACCTCCCTAGCTCTTTGACCTGCTTCCTCCCCACTCCAGCACCCGTCGCCTCCACTGGCTCGCTTTGACTGTGGTTATCATTACTTCCACCATGCTCAGCATAAGGTTTCTACTTTAACTGCCCTGGGATGTTCCTCCTCATGAAGGCGTAATATAATTACACGTTGTTGGAGGTCCTCCTGATTTGAGATGTTCAATATCATATCAAGGCAATCATTTACCTTCAGTAGACCATAAAATTCAGATGATAACTGCAAAGGTATTGTAGGAAGGTTGCCTTTCCTGATGTAATGCCAGGTCATGTCATTGTGAGGCAGTTGTTCCACTCCTGCAGCCAAGGTGATGGTCAGACTCAGGGCAAAAATATCCGCTTTAGGCAAATTAGAGTAGTCCTGAGGATAAGATGAAAGTACAAATAAATTTGCAAAATATTTGATCATGGACTTAGAAAGACTAAGTTTCATGGGCTTCTGACTTGCCATCTACCTAGCGAGGGCTCAAACCTACTCAAATGAATGATCAGTGATGATTCTCAGGGGGAGGGGTTGTAAGCAGGGTGTCCTTGGAGCTGAACTGGCTCCAAGGTGAGATGCTTGACGGTGAATGTCAGAATGGACATCCTCTGCGGCCATCTCAGAAGTTCAGTGTCCATGCCGAATGGGTGCTCACCACTACTCATGGCAGCCCAGCCAGCCTGGCTTACTAGACAGTACTTCCATTGGAAAGCTATGGGGCTTTTGCTGGTGATAGCATTGTGGTAGATTTCCAAATGGGTCAAACATCCAGCTAATCAAAAAAAATTACCTCTTGTAATATCTCATTGGCTAAGAAGCGGCAGTCTCCTTCCTCCACTTGGGGATTTGAGATTGAGGTCACATGGCCAAGGTCACCTTGGGAAAAATAACAATAATAATCCTTGCATTTGATGTAGCACTTTACATGTCTTCTAGACATCTCAAAGCGCTTCACAGAATATACTGTAAAGTGAATTGCCTAAATTTGTGGGCGAAACCCGGTAGCCAATTACACACAGCAGTGTCCCAAAAAGAGTCGGGGATTGAAATGACCCATTTTATTATTGTTTTTTGAGAAATTATTATTAGGCATGTGGAGTAAGGAAACTTGCCCATGGTTTCGCCCTGCCTGAAATTTGGAATTGAACCCAAGTCTCTTGCTAGTAAGGCGAGTGCTCTAACCACTGAGCTGCAGGACTCCACAATAATAATTGGAAGTCGAACTGGTCTATGTTTTCCAGCCTCTGAATGAAAGCACTGAGAATGTCAGATAACTGGCATTGATCAGCAGCGTGGAGTGTACTGCTGAGAGTCAATGAGAAGTTTGGTTGCTAATACTCGTTAGTACTTTCCATTGTGCAGTTATCCTTCTGAGACTGAAGGATCAAGGCTGAATTAGGACACAATTGAATCGGACTCTACAATGAAACCCTGAGACGGATGTTAAGTACAACCTGGAATTTGGTTGAATTCAATTGTGACTCAATTTTCACCTTGTTAAACTCTGAATACTCATTTTTCCCTCTATCTTGCCTTGTCCTTCATCTTCAGGTCAAGCCTGAAGACCTTCCTCTTCAACTGTGCTCATAGTCACCTCCACCCACCCGCTTAATCTCAGGCTCCTCCATAGTCAAGCACTCTGAGCCACTACCGTGCCAGACAGGTGTTAAGTAAATGCAAATTGTTTTCAACACTTAGAGATGTTCTCACAGTGTAAAACGTGTGGCATCAAATGTACCTTGTTATGTTCGTCTGACCTTTTCTATAAAGGTATTTCAACGCTTCCGCCACCCTCTGAGGAGTATTGATAATTTACCTATTTTGTACAGTACATTCGTGGTCAAAACACCATCCTCATCAATATCACTGTCTTCTTCCAAGCATCCAATCTTAGCATCGGTCATTTTTTTACAAATGAAAATATTGCCTGAGGGAAAAAAAATGACATTCAATGCTCCTTGCTTAATAAACACACATAAAAAACTCTCAGCTTCGGAAAGAAATTGACTGGAAGACAGTCACACATAAGTATTCAAGTCCCTGATCTCAACCACTTCCAAAGGAAATTGTTTCCACCTGGGCACGTGCCCTGGTTGATTGCAGCAGTTGAGATTAAGCATCTGCAAACTTGCTTTAAGCTTCCAGTGTAAGCAGAGTTATTGGCACAGCAACTTTGTCTAATATTCAATTGGAATGGTAAGGCTTGTATTGATTTGCATACCTTAATTCCAGTCAGTCAGTCGCGTTACCACGCACCCAATGTACATAGTCTTTTTGGTTCATAAAGGTTTAGCTTACCTATGTAGGATGATGTACGTACATTAGCACTCATTAATAAATTAATTATGAATTTCACCCAGACAGTAATTACTTGCAGTCAGTCACTCCCCAATTCTCATTTCCATTGAGTTCACTTACTCGGCTTCATGTCCATATGGACCAGGCCAGAGTTGTGGATGTATTTCAGGCCCATGGTCACTTGCAGCAGAATCTCCTTCAATTCTCCTTCAGAAAGTGAAGTTCCTTCCCGCATGTTCTCCATCACCACATCTGCCAGGCTGCCACCTGCAGACATACAAAAGCCAATTTTGTTTGCCCTCAACTGATTGAAAAGTTAAAACACAATCAGAGTGTGATAAAAATCTAATATTCATTTCACAAAATAATAAAATGATAATTTCAATCCCTGACTATGGAACACTGCTGTGTGCAAGGCTGCCATGTTTTGCCCACAAAACACAGTCACTACACTTTACAGTATAATCTGTGAAGCAGTTTGAGCCACTCAAAGATGTGATGATAATAATAATAAGGCACTATATCAAATGCAAGGTTATCATTATTCATAAAACACAAAGTACTACAGATGCTGGAAATCTGAAACAAGATTCTGTTCTGACGAAGGGTCGTGGACCCGAAACGTTGACTCACTTGCCTTTCTCTATGGATGCTGCTCCAACCCCACCTCAGGCACAGAATAATGTCTGTACAGTGCCTTGACGTAAAAGGTGCTATACAAATGTAATTTTGTTGTTGTTATCTTATTCCAATGTATTTTTTACGATGCCATTGGGCCTCAGAATTTTAAGCAAAGTTGGATTAGTGTGCATATTAACCTTTAAAGTGAAATTTGCAAAAAGCCAATGTTTGTTTTCTGTTCCTAATTTCAGCACTCCAAGATGCTACTGTAAAAGGTACTAAATAAATGTAAGTTCTGTCTTATTGATATTCTGCATATTAAAAGTTGCCACTTGGAAGAGACATTTCCAAGACCAAAGATTCAGCAAAGAGAATAAGCCAAAAGTGATGAAGACAATCATTGGGTTTTTGAAAAGCTTTGGAACAAAGTTAAGACTCTTCGACATCAAGACCCAGGTAGGGAGGAGTTTATGAATGGACCAGGAGGATTTAATGCTCAGGAAGAAGGAAAGAGAAAGAAATATCACAACACCAAATATAGCTATCAAATATGTTTATATAGAGGTCAGAGACTACAAGCGATAAGGATTAGGCATTGCACAAGCCTTCTCCAATATCCTGCTCACAATTGCATGGATGTAGAGTTCTGGGTGATCTGCAGCTTATGGAAGGAGGAATTAGGGGACAAGCAGGACATTGGCATAGTCGAGCCTGGACATAATGAAGGCATGAATGAGAATTTCAGTGGCCTGGGGGGTAAAGTAGAGGCAGAGTCAAGCAATGTTGTGGAGGTGAGGGAAAGCAGAGCTGGTCAAGGCATGGATATGTATCTGGGTGAACAGGCCACAGCGTGTGTTATAGATAACGAGTTGTCATTTACACAGGAGAAACAAATGCAAATATTTGCAAAAATTAATTTATCAGCCCATAAGCAGAAGTTTGAAAGTGAGTTTTAATGCAGTCATTAGCATCTGTAGCATATGCTTAAAGAAACTTCCTTCACTCCCCCCACCCTCTTCCAAAAGTGAGGTGCTTCAAAGATCAAAAATTATATTGACTCATTAGCAGAAACCTACCGTCTCAGTGATCTTACCATTGCAGTACTCATTCTGAATGAGCATGTGATCATCCTCCGCCCATGCCGAGTAGTAACGCACAACATGGGGGTGATGTCCCAGCACAGCATGTGCATACACTTCACGGAGCGCTGTCTGTCTGCAAAGGCAAAGGTGTACGGACTCTTGAGGTCAGGACAGCACTCAACACAACCCGATCTCAACATTTCAGTCTGAGATGCACAAGTCACAGTCATCCCCCCCTGCCCTGTTCCCAACCTTGGGACGTTGTTGTATTCTGTGAAGCGCTTTAAGACGTCGATAAGACGTGGAAAGCGCTATATAAATGTAAGGATTATTACTTTATTATTATTATATCATTATTTTAGTGGACCGCTCCCAGTGCATGTTTTGCAGTGAGGACAATTTATATTAAAATGGATAAACTATTCATCTGAATTGCTGCTGCTGCTATCTCACATATTCCAGAAGAGGTGATTATATTTTCAGTTGCTCGGACGAATTTGGGGAAACAGCAATCAGTTTATTAAGGATGAATACAGTTGGCTTTCCATGCATCAGTGGGGTACAGGTATAGGAGGTAACAATACACATGTATTGTTAACACATGTGTTTCCAGGCAGTCTTTGATCAGTAGTTTGGGATGAAAGGACAGGATTCCAGAATCAAGCACCAATTAAGAGGTTTTAAATTTCACTTCTAAGGTAGCTCAGAGTTCAACACTGCAGCTCAATACTCACTCATCAGTCGACCCAGACAGAGGTCTTTTCAACCGTTTGATGGCATATAGACAGCCATCCAGGCGCTTGACACATTTATGCACAGTGCCAAACTCCCCACAGCCAATTTTCTCTAGCTCGTAAAATTCTGTGGCATAGCGGGAAACCATGTTTTCTCGGAGGTTGAATCTCTGAATGAAACAAAGGTGAAAAAAATACAACCAAGTCTTAGACATTTGTGCAGGTCATGATCTTCAGGTTTGCATAAAGGCATACATTAGGGTGCAGGTTGTCTGCGGGGGTGGTGGGGGGAGAGGAGTGGGGGAAAGGGGAGGGGGGAAGGGGGGAAGGGGAGGGGGGATCACGAGGATCAGCACCATACAGCCTCTTATCTTTTTGCCTCTCTGTGCAGGAATTGCACAACTTACTTTAGAATGTACCAGTAAATCATCAGGCATCTCATCCTCTCGCAATTCAACATCTTTCCTAAGGTGACAAAGTACAGAGTGCTCAGTTAAACAGCAGTTCTCGGGATGCTTGTGAGTGGGGGGTGGGGAGGGGGCGGGGAGGTTCTTGTTGGCCCAGGAAATAGCAAGAAGAAATCATGGTTTATCTCATTTGCCCCAGCCCTTTAAAGTGCTTTATGTGCCAGTTAATTTTTAACTGGGACATTAAGCAGTTTGAAAATAGCTCATTGCTTTTTGGGTTGAATCTCACTTGGGTGTTAGCGGCATAGTTAGTGGTACTCCCGCCTCAGAGACAGAAGTTCACAAGTTCAAGGCCCAGGTCAGAGCTTCGAGCTCATTGTTTGAAGCGAGGGCCACGCAAAGAATTGTCAGAGGTGCAGTAGCTCAGATAAAATATTAAACTGAAGTCCCGACTGCCTGTTCGGGCGAATGGCAATAATCACATGGTGCTGTTTAAAAAAGAGCCGGGAGTTTCTCCCAGTGTCCCGACTGGCAAGTCCCAAGCTAAAAAAAGTCACCACATTTCATATTGAACATGAGAAATGGCTGTATGTAATTGGCTGCCAAGTTTGCCTCCAAAAACACTTACTACCCTTCACAGTAAAATGGAATTATTTCATAGTCCTTACCTGGATCTTTCCTCAACTCTCTTCCTTCTCTTCCCACTTTGTCCAATGCCCAGCTCATGGTACAGCGTTGGGGTGAAGGGATTCACATTCACTGATGGAACCTTGAAGTTGTCATAGTTGGAAGGAAAGCCTAATGGTCGTTGTATTCTTGAAACAGGGCCCTTGTTGGCAGTTGAGAGTTGGGCAGCTTTTGAAAAGAGACTCTACGAAAGAGAGCAGATAGTTCATCAAACCCTCAGAGTGCATCAAGACCACCAACAACAAATCACATTATAAACCACCTGTCAAATCGAGAGGACATCCCAATGCACTGGACAGTCAAGGATTTGCACACAATCTGTGGTTCGGAATCAGAAGGAGACAAGGTAGAAAAAAGACCACAGTGAAAACAGTTGATTACTTTAATTCAAGGAATGCAACAGAAAAAGTGGTCGGCTGGATTTTCTAACAAGATTTGACGCCATTAAATTGATGGATCAACTGCCAGATGATTGATATTAAGGTCTGATTTCAATTGTATTTGCTGCGTTAGGGAAGATCTAGTAGGCTTTGAGCAGAGGTTTGGTGTCAGTTGTTTGAAAGACAATGTTATGGAATATTTGAAGAGTTTAACAAACTGTGACAAGCATCTGGTGTGGAGAGGGAAGCATTTAGACTTTGATTTCCCCATACTGTATATTGAAGAATTGAGTCCTTGGTAATTATAATAATAATCCTTGCATTTGATATTGTGCCTTATTCGGTGAGATGTGTCAAAGTGCTTCACAGAATATACTAGAAAGTGACTGTACATTTCGTGGGTGAAACATAGCAGCCAATTGCATATCACAGTGTCCCACAAACATTCATAGATTAAGTGCCCCAATTTATTTTATTTATTAAAAGAAAGGGATTATTAACCTCAAAATATGATCCGCCAATCGGGTTCCTACTTACTGCTAGGTATACAAAGGCATGTGGAATAAGGAAACAACTGCTCTAACCAATATGCTACAGGACTCTACTGATAATAATAATAATCATTGCATTTGATGTAGCGCCTTATCACACTTTTGAGACATCTCAAAGTACTTCACAGGAAAGTGAATTGACTATATTTTGTGGGTGAAACTCGGTAGCAAATTGCACAGAGCAGTGTCCCACAAACATGAGTGGATACAGCAACTACATTTTTTGTTAAAAACATTACAAATGGGAATAATTTTGTGAGACAACAAAATGTGCACGCACACACTCATTCCAGATATGAAGAAAAGTAAGTGGAGTCAAATAAAAGTGGTCAGCAGAGGGAGCTAGCCCCTGGGTTACTTCTGGATGAGGATCAGGATGAACAGATAGATATGAAATGGAAGCACCCACCTTGGGAGTGTAAGGAGTGTCACACAGTCGCAGCTTCTGGCAGTTGTTGCACTGAGGAGGCGTCCCAGGACACTGCTTGATGCTGGTGTCTGGGATGCGGAGCTTGGCAGGGCGAGGAGTGCCCCTGTCCACGGGGGGAGGAGCCGACATGGTCCCCATCGGGAAATGGCTGAAGGGGGACAAGGGCTGACGCCTGAATGATGTGTCCAGCTGGGGATCTCCCTGCATACTCAGCAGATCCATATGGCTCAGTTGCTCCTCCATCTCCTCGTCTTCCTCATCGCTGGAGAAGTGCAGTTTCTGGGCAACGAAGCTTAAAGCCAAGTGACTCATGTTCTCCTCTCTGCTGGGCTGGGCAGGGGGATTTCTTGAATGATTAGAAAATTTCCCTCTCTCTCTTTTCCCTCCTTCTCCCTCGCACTTCGAACCAGGCTCCTGGATTTGGAAATCTGCTGATCTAGGCCTGGGAAAGAGAACAGTTTCTAACAAATATTCAGTTCAGTGAGCGATACTATCCACTCATTAACACACGATATCTAAAGTCAGGTTCAATGTAATTGGAGGAAACAGAAACAAGAGAGATTCTCACCAAAATACTCCTCCTCGCCACTCAATTCTCCGCCGAGGTGAAATTTGCTCCTATTCTCGTCAGATCTCCCTTTTTATATCCAGTCGCCACCTCCCAGAAAAACGTGTGAATGTTTGTCCAGCCTGGGAAACAGCTGGGATTTGTTGATTGGGAACACGGAACACTCCCACCATGGGGAAGGGAGAAAATCCAGATAAGAGAGTCCAAATGTAAGCACTGAAACCCGGCCACATTGGGTCGCTGCAAATAACACGCAGCTTCTTGCTTTTTGTCAGGTAGGTAATAGTAATAACTATCATCCTTACTGTTGTAAGATTCTGTAATTAATGTGTTACATACTATCTCAAATTATATTTATATATTAATATATATATTTGAGTCATTTGATCAATCAGATATGATGGGAGCTGGTTGTGACTAGTTACACAGAAGAACCAAAAGGCTGTTTTATAAACAACCAACTCTTTTCAGTCCTTATCACTAAATTTCTCAAGGAAAATGCTCTGCAGCTGGAGTGGGAGCTTTGCTGCTGCATTTGTTTTTACTAAGGAACCATCTTGCAAAAGACAATAGGTCAAAGGTCACCCCTCGAATTATAAATGGAGATCGATTCGGAAGAGAATTTGAAGAAAGAACCGAAGGAGAGGGATCAAATTGGACGTGCCATGACACCTGGATACTTTCGGACGACTGAACATACAACACCTAGATACTTTTGGAGATCAAACTGGAAACCGTACAACAATACTTGGATACCTTTTGTTGGACTTAAATTTGGATCGAAATGGACATTAAATTGAACATTGCTACTCAATCTCTTCCACAGCATTTGGTTAGGTCACTTTATGAACTAATGATTAATGAACTAATTGGCACGTTTCGCCCACAAATATACAGTCAATTCACCTTACAGTATATTCTATGATGCGTTTTGAGACATCTCAAAATATGTGAAAAGTGCTATATCAAATGCAAGGAATACAGTATTATTATTATTAACTATGCATCAATACATAAATATTATTGTGATGTATTCTTTGAATTACTTGTAATTATTACTAGTCTGAATTCATAAATATGTACAGTATATTTTTGTACAACATTTGTATCAGTCTTTACTTCACCACAGGGTCATAAATTTAAATTAAACCTTACAATTTGTTACAGCACCTTGCACACCCAGAGGACATCCCACAGCACTTCACAGACTGTGACATGGAACGACTTTGTGCTTTGTGGGCAAATGCACCAGCCAATTTGCGCACAGAAATGTCCCACAAACTCTGCTGATGGGACACGTCCATTTTAGAAAAGGGTAAATCGCAGAATTTAGTATTAAGTATCCTGACTCTTATTTTGCATCCAATTTACACATAACCATACCCTACAAACAGCCACAGAGAACGAGTGATCAATTTTATCTGAGGGAATCTATCAGCCAAGGAAACTCTCTTCTTTTCTCCAAAAGCACTGTGGGATCTGTAACTTCCTCCTGGACAGGCACAGATGGGAGCTCGGTTTAATGTCTCATCTGATGAATAGCATCTCCGACAATGCGGCGTTCACCCCAATACTGCACCAGAACATCAGCCTGGACTGGGAGCTCAGAACTCTGGCTCAAACTCAGAGACGAATGCTGATGACTGAGTGAAGCTGGTTTTGGCTGTGTTTGTACCTGTTTTTGAGCCAGGCGGTGTCTCTCAGAAGCTTTCTCAAAGTTAGTAAAGAGGTGTGTTGTAACATTGACAGGCTGACAATTGGCCTTTCTCTCCACTGCTTATTGTCTGTGTAACATGAAGTTCCTGTGTTATCTATGATCTGATGTGACGTCTACTTGAAACATAGAACAGAATCTCTACCCACCCCTTTGCTGAGCAATGTCTCAGATAAAAAAAAGCTATTGGCTCTCGCAGTCACCTACAAGATACACCGTCACTAAATTTAATATATCCTGTGACGCACATTGAGATGTCCTCCTTACGGGAAGGCCATGAAACAGGCCAGAGTTTGATGACCAGGACAGTAAGACTGTAGGTGTTCAGGCGCAGACGTGGGGGTGGATTACTCACCAATAAATGCAGAATCACTACACTTCACAGTAATTCCTGTGGAGAGCTTCTAGACAGCTGAACAACAGGATTGATATGAATGTAAATTATATTGTACCTCAAATCAGTCAAATGGATCATAAAGATTTTAAGGCACTGCTGAGATGTCTCTTTTCAAGACTGAAAAAGCCCAGAGTGTCATAATCAGAATGAATGATAGATGCAAACAAGGAGAAAACAGAGGGTTCATTAAGTCCTTTTGAAACAGTGGCAATCAGGAAATCAAGGGAAAAATTTTGAAAGCAGACCAAAGCTCTGGTCTCTGCTACTGACTAATTTTAAGCAAATTTAAATGGGGGGAGTAGCTCACAAACAAAGCAAAACACAGGGATTAATTATCACCCGAGGAGACAGGTGAGTGTATGCAAAAGGGGAAAGAAAGTCTGAACGAGAGTGGAAGTTGATAGAGACAAGAGAAGGGAACAGACAGACAATAACAGCACAGGGGAGTGTTGATGGCTTTCAGAAACCAGTTTATCCAGTTGAATGCAATTCTTTGCTTTGATTTATACAAGGAAGCTGTCCTGGGGAGTGAGGTGCTTGTTGCTCGCTTTACTTCCCCTCCACACTGACTGCTGTGCTTTCGCTCTTTCTGTCTGTCTCATAAGTTACGGTCCTCTCTGTTACTTGCTTTCCTCCACCCCCAGCATTGAGGTTAGCGTGGGGCGAGCTGAACTGGACACATCATGGACCTAAAGAGGGAACTGCTAAAATCCATCTGGTTTGCCTTCACGTCCCTGGACCTGCAGAGCAGAGGAAAGGTCTCCAAATCTCAACTCAAGGTAAACAGGTGGAAAGTGAACCAAAGGGAAACAAAAGTTTTCAGGGGCGGTGGAGGTGGTGTGCGTTTGTGGAAGATAATAATAATAATCCTTGTATTTGATATAACGCTTCATCTAGTACTCGTCTTACAAGTGAGTAAGAGCAAGAGAGCTGGGTTTAATTCCAGGCAGGGTGAAACCTTGAGCAAATTTCCTAACTCCACAAGCCTGATAATAATCCCTCAAATAAAATAATACATTGGTCATTTCAATCCATGACTGTTCATGGGACACTGGTTGGGGTTGGGGCATTGGTTGGGGTTGGGACATTAGCTGGAGAGTAGGGATGGGTTCAGTGAAGATTTTTTTCAAAATGGGGGTGATGACAGCTGCTTTTAGACAAGTGCCAGTGGATAGAGAGGTGATAATGTCAGTTAGGGAGGGAGGGGGTGCTAGAAGGTGGAACTGGGAGATGAGGAAAGAGGTAGGAATGGGGTCAAGGGAACAGGTGGTGGGTTTCATTCTTCAGATGAGAGCAGAGAGGGTGGAGGGAGAGACAGGGTCAAAGGTGTGCAGTGGGGGGTTGGAGGGGAGAGGTAGTGGTGGACAGACAAAAAATTGAGGTCACTCAATTCATAATAGAGGTGGCTGAATGGATTCCCCTCAATTTGGATTCGAGGAAGTTCAGTATCTTCTTGCAGTTAGGGAAACAGGTAGTTCCAGAGTTCTAGGGCACATTGGAACAATAATAGCTTGCAAATATAATAACTCATTTAGAAGCTGTGATGGGCGAATGGCACAGAAGGTATCATGGCAGGATGAGATCAAATGGACCTTGCTTATCTGAACCTATTTTGTGATGCAATTTCCTTCCTTCTTCACCAACATTGAGCATTTTTGTTACAGATGCATTATTGTTCTGTTGCTTCCTCCTCTCGCTGCAGGTACTCTCACACAACCTGTGCACAGCGCTCAATGTCCCACACAACCCTGCCATCTTGGAGGAGCACTTTCAGGATGACCACACTGGACCTGTTTTGAGTCACGGCTACATGCCTTACCTCAATAAACACATCCTGGACAAAGTAAGCCCAGCAAATTAACTTCAGTTTATTTCCAAGACAAATCGCCTGACATTAGCTGGCTTCCATCTCGGGATATTGTATAGTTTAGCTTGCCTCACAAGTGGGAGGACCTAGGTTTGTCTCACAGCCACTGTGATCCTTAAGCAGCTTTCCTTCCCCTCAAACCTGTTAACCTAGCAGTAACTAGGAACCCAGTTGTTAGTCAATTGGTGGCTCCATTTCTGGGGCATTAAAAAAATTGGGGTAATTCAATTCATAATATTAATAATCCTTGCATTTGATATAGCACTTTTAACATCTTCTAGATGTCTCAAAGTGCTTCACAGAACATACTGTAAAGTGAATTGACTGACTATATATGTGGGCGAAATGCGCAGCCAATTGCTCTCAGTAGTGTCCCACAAACAGTCGTGGATTGAAATGACGAATTTATTATTAATTTTTTTGCGGGATGTTTATTAGACAAAAGTGGAGTAAGGAAACTTGCCCAAGGTTTCACCCTGCCTGGAATTGAACCCAGGTCTCTAGCTCGCGTCTGAAACACTGACTGTCCAGTGCCTTGGGACATCCTCCTGACGTGAAAGGCGCTATACAAGTATAATTTTGTTGTTGTTGTTGTTGTAAGGTTTGTGCTCTAACCACTGAGCTACAGGACTCCACTCCAATTCATGACTGTTTGTGGGACACTGCTGTTTGTCATTGGCTACCTTCATCCCATTTTGCAGATAAAAATACAGTCAATTCACTTGTCAACATATTTTGTGAAGCACTTTGAGGCATTTCAATCATGTGTTACTGTTAAGGCACTATATGACTAACAACCAGGTTCTTACTTGCTACTCGGTAAACAGAGGCGGGTGAAGTCAGGAAACTTGCCTAACATTTTGTTCTGCCCAGGAATCAAATCCGGGTCCTTTCGTTTGCAAAGCGAGTGTTCTCACCAATAGTAGTTCTCACTACAGGACTCCATATATCTATATCTATATCTATATCTATATATATATATCTATATCTATATATATATATATATACAGTCAGAATCAGCAAAAGGAGTGGGGGAGGAGGGAGGGGGGCAGGAATTGCTGATGCAAAGTTGTGGAGGGAGGCAATTGAAAGTTAGAACAAGAAGATTAGAGAATCTCATTTGAGTCTCATTTCTCAGCCCTTCATTGCCATCTCAAGAGCTTGGAAATATGTCCTCGGTGATGTGTGCCTCTGTGATTCCAGGTTGAAGAGGGACGTTTTGTCAAAGAGAATTTTGATGACCTTTGCTGGGTGCTGACAGCAAGAAAAAACTACAAGCCCCAAAATGGAACAGGGCTCCTCTCAGAGAGAGAATCCTTCAAGCTGTGGTGCCTGTTCAACTTCCTATCTGAGGACAGCTACCCATTAGTCATTGTCAAAGAGGAAGTGAGTTGCTTTCAAAGCCCTCCACAACCTCTCTCCTCTCTCTGTGTCAACTCCATCTGCATTTTTTAGTTAAGTTACAGCCAGTGACAGCGTGAGGATTATTTTATTCTCTTTTGCATGTTTTTCAGAACTATAGGCTTTGCCTGACTAAGCAAAAGGCAATAATAAAATAATAAACCTTTTATTTGGTACGGTGCCTTTCACGGGATGGAAATGTCTCAAATGTTTCACAGGATTTATTGTCTTTTGTGGGCAAAACTTGTAAACGTAAAGAGTACAGACAGAGCAGAAGAGAGGAACAAGGCTAAAGTAAGAGTAAAGAGCTATGAGCAATTATTAGACAAGCGTGGACTCTTCAGTCTTGAAAGGAGATGTTTCGGAGGGGATCTTGTATAAGAATTTTAAATGGGATTTCAAAAGCAAACCCAGAACAAAACTTTTGGAAATGGCAAAACTGAACAAGCAGACAAACATTTGAGGTTTGGAAAGGACAATTTCTGGATAGACATCAGGAAGTATTTCTTCACCCATTGGGTAATTAGGACTGGAGATATGATATTAGGAGGGGTAGTTAAAGGCAAACTATTTGATTCTCTCCTAGACATCTAAATCCTCAGTCACATCAAAATCCAGGTACCCATCACCCTGGCCCTCACTAGTCTCCCATTGCTCCTTCATAACTACAGCCTGTACTCCAGACCCTCAGTGGAGAAAGGACTTCCAGCTGAACTACTCTGACACACACTTTACCTTGACTTTACCTGTAGGTGGGATACTTGCTGATGAAGTTGTTCCTGGTTTTGGGGAGAGAGTGGCTGGAACACAAGGAACTGGAGGAATATTTCAAACAGAGTTCAATGCTGGCCTGTGGCATCTCAGTTTGGCAATTGCTGGAGACGATCGACTCGGGAAGATTCACCCGGCTGGTGAGCAGGGAGTCGCTCTCTTTCGCCATCGAGTCAGTGTATCAGGAAGTGGTGCTGGATGTGATGGAGAAGGTGAGTGCTCACCTGTGGTTGGGTGCCCCCGTGGGGTTCTGACTAAGGGGTGACAGTGCGATCTGAGCCAGTGTACACAACACTCAGGGCCTCCTATCTCTTTTGCTGACTCTCCTGTAGGGTTACATGTGGAAAAAGGGCCATGTGAGACGGAACTGGAATGAACGTTGGTTTGTCCTGAAGAGTTCTTGCATCTCGTATTATGTTAATGAAGATCTCAGGGAGAAGAAGGGAGAAATCCTCCTGGATAAGAACAGCACAGTCCAGGTAAAGACCCAAGTTCTGTGGTAGGAGGGGAGACGCCAAGCTGCAATGTAACTGTATCCAGGGATCATCCTATTTCCTGTATCTTTTCACCAGAGCAATTAATAGTCAGGACTCTTGAGGAACACTCCTTTCTCTTTCTGAATAGTGCTATGCCAGGCATAGGCTCTGAAGGTTCCTCGATTCAACGTCTTATCTGAATGATAGTGCCTCTGCCAGTGCTCTCTCTCTCTCTCTCTCTCTCTCCCTCCTGTTTAAACAATGGAAGCAGGTGGTTTCCCGTGTCACTTCTTGAGATCTGAATTGAAATGGAACAACAGAGCCTGAAAGAATCCAAGACCAAATTATTATCATTATTGCTTGGAGGAATTATTTCCCTCCAGAAAGCTATCCATCTGCCAATTAACAAACAATTGACTTCCTACCTACTGCTAGGTAAGCAGAGGCGTGTGGATCGAAGAAAGTTGAATAAGGCAATGGTCACTCAGTCCACGACTGTTTATGGGACACTACTGTGAGCAATTGGCTTCTGCATTTCACCCACAAAATATACAATCAATTCACTTTACTGTATATACGGTCAATGTACATATATAGTCAATTCACTTTACTGTATATACTGTGAAGCACTTTGAGACGCCTCAAATATAATGAGGTGCTATATCAAATGCAAGGATTATTATTATGGTTAGAATTGACTGTATGACACTATAGTAATAATAATAATAATACTGTACTAATAAACCTTGCATTTGACGTAGAGCTTTACCACATTGTTGAGACGTCTCAAAGTGTTTCACAGGGTGTACTGTAAAATGGATTGACTGTGTGTTTTGGGGGCAACTCTTTGGGGAGTTGAAAAGGGAAAGTGGTTTCTCCTGGTTACTCAGTCAACAGTAAACAAATTCACTTTGTGGCTCTTTGTGGAACGTAACTGTGCAATTATTAGACAAGCGTGGACTTATTAGACAAGCGTGAAAAAAACTCCACAGTGAAATCCCGTGAAGCGCTTGAGACATGATAAGACACTATCATCAGATCTAGGGATTATTATTGTAGTCTAACAATAAACTGTTGTTTCTGTTTCTCCAGCCACTAGCTGACAAAGAAGGGAACCGATGCCTCTTTTGCATCAGAACATCAAACCGCACATATGAGATCAGTGCCTCGGACACCAAGCGCAGGCAGGAGTGGATCACCTGTGAGTACAACAACAACATGAATTTATATATCACCCTTCACGCTGGGTAGTGTCTTGGAGAGGGTTCAGCAGTGTCAGGATGTTGAGCTCTGAGTCAGGCTGACACTCTGTACTCATTGCTGTGTGCAAATTGGCTGCTGCGATCATCCATAAAGTAAGCAGTCACTGCACTGTACAGTGATTCCGTGTGAAGCTCTACGAGATGATAGGTGAGTTACAGGCTGCATTACAGGCACTGTGTTAAATTGCAAGGGTTATTGCATTTGTATCACTCCTGTCTCTGCAGGCATCACCACAGCCATTCAGCTCCAGGCGCTGAATAAGCCCTCGCTGCACAAAGAGCAGAAAGTGCGACGCCGGGAGCAACGTGAGGAGAGCAGCAGGAAGCGGCAGCAGCTGGAGCTCCAGCATCTGAAGGAGCTGAAGGAAGCAGAGGAGATGCAACTGCAGCACCTAGAAGAGCTGAGACAGGTATGTGCATCACTGATCCCCGCTGAGCAATCAGTCAGGCTGAGCTCAGGGAGAACATTGTGAAGTCCTGTAGCTCAGTGTTAAGAACATTCGCCTCACAAGCATGAGGACCCAGGTTCGAATCCCGGGTTTGGCGAAACCTTGGGCAAGTTTCTTTACTCTACATAATCCCTTCAAAATGAATAATAATAATGTGGTCACTCAATCCACGACTGTTTGTGGGCCACCGCTATTTGTGAAACATCCGCAGGAACAAGCAAAGACGGGACCTCAGTTGAATGTCTCACCTGAAGGACAGCACCTCTAACCAAAGCCACTGTTCATTCACTAAGTGGTACCTTCCTAGAACACTTGTTCTCTATTTTGAGATCACAATGTTACCTCCAGAGGTCAGTGAATACCTCTCAGCCAGTAAAATGTATATATACGTCAGGTGGTCTCAGTGACACTCTCTCGGACTTCAATCAATGAAGCATTTATTTATAGTTATCATGAGACAATAGTCAAGTTAGCAAGGTTTAAATATTATTCCAACAATAATTTGCACTTATGTAGCACTCACCACGCTGGGTAGCGTCAAAGACTGCTTAGATTACACCTCAGGTTTAAACATATTTCACCAATGAGCAAATACTATAGAAGAATTCTATTATAATAGCGCTAATTGCTTTAGCTGTGCTGGATGTGTTATTAAGAGGTGTATCTTTCTGTACATGTGAGGCAACTACAGCATCTCTAACCTGCTTCAGGAAACCCCACAACTGTCCTAGCATTTAATTCTGAGCTGGTTCAGACTCACTGCTTGTACTATATTCCCAGTCTGGAACTATCCTCATTAGGATTTCCTGGTTAAAGGATTAAGGTAAATTCAGCAAACCAATTACAGTAAAAGCTTTGCTATATCTGGCACCCTCGGGACCTGACCGGTTAATCAAATATGCCAGATATTTGAGTGGCAAGTTGCCGAAGATCCTACATAAAAAATAAACTTATTTTAAAACATACCATATTAATAATAGACTAAATAATAACAGAATATTGTATGGGTACTTACCAATAAAGTATATGTCAATAATACAGTCAACCCTTGACAAACACTGGGGTTACGTTCTTGGAAAGCAGCGCTCTCGGTAAAATCGCGTTCGGTAAGTTTAATAAGTGCGCATGCACACACATTCGCAAAGTGAGCATACATGCGGGGAAAACCTTGTATACTCAAATTTTATTTGTATTGTGAGATACCGGTTGGTTGAGCATGCCGTTTGGTTGGTTGCTGGATAACCAAGCTTTCACTGTGTATGATTACCAGGCATTCACATACACATTCCAGTATGGGATAGGCCCTAACTCAATTCTTCACATGTGTATAATACCGTAGGGCAGTCACTGATACAATACAGCACCACCACCCCCTCCCCCCACCTAACCTCAGCATTGAACTGGAGTCCTTTCTGTATGTTCTCAGGCACAGTTGGATGCTGAAGCACTTCAAGGGGTGTGTGAGATAGAGAGGCGGAAGCAGCAGGAAGAAGTGCAGCGAGCCTTGCAGACGAAACTGCAGGAAGCTGAAGAGGTGAGAAGTCTTGTTGGTCCGGAACATTATCACCGACGTACACAACAGCGTTAACATTGCTGTGACAACCATGAGTGACCAATGTTGTTATTATTTTGGGGGATTGATGCCCATCAGGCTGCAGTGTCTTTCCCAGTTCCCAGTTCCTGATCAGGCCTCCAAAGCCTGGTTAGGCCCGGCCTGGCTTGACCCTGATGCCCATTGCACAGCCCCCAATCCTGACATGTACATGGAGAGAGTGGCACATGTATGTGTGTCATTGTGGCTCCTCTGTACCTTGTTCAATCCGTGGCCGCCTTTGATTGTTTTCTCTTCCTCCTTGCCTTGAGGCCAAGGCCACGATGCAGATGGAGTTGGCACAGAGAGAAATAGAAGCAGAGAAGCAGAGCCAGAGGATCCGCGAGCTGGAAAACGTGCAGCGTACGTTGGAGGAGGCCTTGGAGGCTGAAATCCAGGCCCGGGCGGATGAGCAGGCTGTCCGCTCAGTGCAGGCCAGGTCAGTTCATGTGAAGCAGCAGTGTGTGATAAGCTGCCGTGTAAAGTATGAAATACAACAACCCTATCGCCGGGCAATCCAGGCAATAACGTCAAGCAGACGATTCCAGAATTGAGTTCCAGATTGTGGGGCAGAAAGACTGAAGGCCTGATCTCCAATCGTAAGGCAGTCAGGGCAGGGCATGTGGAGTAGAACAGTGCCCACTGAATGGAGCGAGTGGATGGGTTGGTAACATTTTAGTAAGCCGCAGAGGTAGTGTGGAGCAAACTCAGTCCAGAGTGAAGTGGCAAGGAAAGAGATTAAGAACAGAGGATTCATACTCTCACAATGTAACCCTTTTCTCTTCCCATTTAAAAAAAATATTCAAACCCGATGCAACATGCAAGATACCTAGAATCAGGAGCTCGATTGTTGTACATTCTGGAAGATGCCACATCCAGACAAGACATTTAACCAAGGTCCCATTTGTCTTTTTAGATTCCCATGGCGCAACTCAAAAAGAGAAGTGAGTTTCTCTCTCCTGGTGCACTGGTTAACAAACCCCTTGACAAAATCAGTCACTCATTTCATGCCTGTTTGTGGACACCGCCATTTGCAAATTGGCTACCATGTTTGCCGAGAATACTCAGTCACTGCACTTTACAGTACTATATATCAGGTCTGCTTGTGTGTGTGTCTGCAGGGGTGTGTGCGGGTCTGCGGAGGTGCGTGTGTGCGGGACTGCGGGAGGGGGTTGGGGGGATGCGGGACTGCAGCGGAGTGTGTGTGCGGGGGGATGCGGATCTGTTTTGTGTCTGCGGTCTTGTCTGTTTGTATGAGTTGATGATGATGGAGTGTGATATCCCTCCATTCAGCAGGGACTGTCCTATGTCCCCCCTCCATGTCCCCCGCCCAGCCTGCCATACTACTGGCATTCGGGTCTTCAGCCTCGTTGCTCCCACCCTCTGGAACTCCATCCCACATTCTATTTGCCTCACTAAGGATCCTCGATCCTCCTCTTCCACCACACCGTCAGCCACCCTCCTACCTCCTGCAGGACTACATAATGATGGCAATGCTCTGTGTGTTTACAGTGTGCGTGATGATGATGGTGATACTCTCTGTGTTTGCAGTTTGTTGCAGGAGGAAGAGGAGAAGCTGGCGGAGCTGATTAAGCTGAAGATGGACCAGCAGGAACTGAGCTGGCAGGAGAGGGAGCAAGTGGCCCTGGAGCAGGCCATGGAGGGGCTGAGGGAGAGCAGGCAGCGTAACGACCAGAACCTCGCTGTGAGTAAACGCACAGGGTGACTAGCAACCAGAGGAGATGGGGATTCATCATTAGAGACCGTGAATAAATGTCATGCTCTTCTCCTTCTCTGCTTTCACAACCCAGCTGAAGACTTGTTGAAGGAGGGAGTTCCAGAGGTTTTAAGATTTGGGGTTGTAGATTTTGAAAGTTTGGTCTCTGATGGTGGCACGCGACGGGAAAGGGTAGACTTGCAGGCAACCCAATGTGACTGAGTGGAGAGGATGAGCAGAGGGTTAGGATTGTTCCTTTCCCACAGGTCACAGAGGGGGTGAGAGGGGTGCTCCGCTGTTTGCTGGTTTTGATGTTTATTGCTCTTTTTCTCCAGACGGCCCAGAAGAAACTGAGGTGTGCATCTCACTACGTCAAACACTGGAACATCCAGTTGAACCGACTAATGCAGCCAATATCACCCGGGGGTCAGTCATTATAAAAATAATAATAATAAAGCCATATCATATTGTCGAGACAACTCAAAGTGCTTCACAGGACATACTGTAAAGTGGATTGACTCTATTTTGTGGGGAATGTCCCATAAAAGTCATGGAATGAGCGAGCAACAATATTTGGGAGATTGTTGGTCAGGATGGCGGAATAGAGAAGATTCTTTCTCTTTTCTAATTGTCGTTGGATCTTTAACGTCCACCTGAACAGGCAGACGGGACCTCAGTTTAACATCTTATCCAAAGGACGGCACCTCCGACAATGCAACACACTCACAGCACTGCATTGGAGTGTCAGTTTAGATTAGGTGATTCCGAGTCGTGACCTAAGATTTGAACCCATAACCTTCTGACTTTAGATTCAAAAGTGCTACCATTGAGCCAGATTGAAACAACACTGAGAAAGAGTGGTTTGGGAGAGTGAGCAGTATTCAGGCCCTGTTGTTTGAGGAAGCCAATGGCAACAAAATACAATTTAGATTTCAAACCTACTTTGCATGAAGAGTCTTGCATAAATGCAAGTTGTTGTTAATTGCGATAATGCTTTCCAGTCAATTCAATTTGCACTGCTGGCTGATGGGGGTTACCTAAGGTGGGAGTGAGAGGTTAATAGGGAGGGGAGAGATGATCAAACAAACAACAAGAGAAGTTCATTTTGAGCCGAGCTTTGAAAATGAGGAGGGAGAGAAAGAGAGGCAAGGAGGCTGAGGGAAGGAGCGAGTTCAAGGGCTCCAGGATGGAGGTTCAGAAATGAGGGAAGAAAGGCTGAAAGCCGTCAACTAAAAATAATAAGGCAGCTTGGGGGCATTGTGGGTTTAGCAGTGGATTTACTGACAGGAGCACAGAAGATCAGGGTTAACAGGAGCTGAATGGGGAAACATTCCTATCCCTGCAAGTGCAGATGAGCCAGGCTGTTCTCTGCAGTGCGGACCCTCCTGGCTTTAAAAAACGGTGCAACCGAGACGTTCTTCACAAAAGATGAACTTGATTCTGACATTCCATCGCTAAAAGGGTCACCTTGTTTCATGAGGCAGTCAGCTCATAGGAGAGCCTGCTTACCACCCGCTCCTACCCTTCAGATGGGATGATAAACCGAGACCTTGTCTGAGTCAATTTTGTGTAATTTGTGTCACTACTGGAAAAGAGAAGGGAGGTTCTACTTCCCAGTGTCCTGATCAATAATCCTCCAAATAAATCGGTCGCTTATCTCCATGGCTTTGTGGGACATTGCTATGTGCAAATTGGCTGTGGAGTTTCACCCACAAAATATACACTTTACAATGGATCCTGTGAAGAGCTTTGGATGTCTTAATTCAAGTGAAAATGTGGATTAAAGTTATGACACTGTATGTATTGCAGTTGCCCACAATCCTCAGCAGATCAGCGACCTGTTCAGCCACCGAGGCGGAGGAGCCTTCCTACCCAAGGAGTACAGCATCAAGAGGAGGCTTCAGAGGGAGATCAACAATGTGGATAGTAACCAGCAGCCGACCATCGAAAGCTCAGAGTCCTCATCCGAGGAAAACATCAGGGAGCAGCTGAAGGAGGTCACTTTGCGAGATGCCACCTCCCCATAGTTCCAGGGCAACAAGCTTTTTTTCAGTGCCTTGGAATGTTCTCCCTACGTGAAAAACGCTATACAAATGTAATTTTGCAGTTGTTTATCTGAGGACAAAAGACCTGAAGTCAGGACCTCAGTGAGGACACTATAAACCAGCAGGGTGCCAGCCAGCATGGTCTGTTTCAGCGTCAAACCAAATGCTTGTCAGCAGAATCAGGTTCTTTGTGGTTGGCTGAAGAAGATTTACAGGATCTTCTCACAAGGATGCACATGTGAAAACTTGTAATCAATTTAAATGCTCCAAGATGTCACCCTGCTATCATAAATGCAAGTTGATGAATATATTATAACCCGTCTTCAGTTGTAGTGTTTTTGTTTGTAATGTGGATTTCTTTAATGCGTGGACCACTGGGAAGCTCACAGGGAAGGGTACCTGCCATCCACCTAGTCAGGGCCTTTCCTCGACATTTGATCCATTCTCTGTGAGGCGCTCAGATGTTGCCCTACATTGGGAGACCAACTAGTCAATGGCAGGGCAAGGTGCAGTCTTGTGAAAGCTCAATAAAAACAAAATTACACTTGTATAGCACCTTTTATGTGAGGAGCATATCTCAAGTCGCTGAACAGTCAGTGTTTCAGAGCGGGTCATGGCACGAATGTGATGTATGAAAGACAGTTTCAGGATGCCAAGGTTCGTATTGGCTCTGTGAGATGTAGACTGCATTCATGGAGGGAGAAGCTGTCACTGCCTGAGGTATGGAGGCAATGATGGGAGCCAAGCAGGAGTGCCTCATTCTTATTGATATTCAACTTATCCTGGACTTGATGTCCCACATGAGGTTTGTGAGGACAGCAGTAATCCTGGAATTGAGGGTGGAGGTGGAGAGGTAGTTGGGTGCCATCCGCATACATGTTGACAGTGGATGATGTCAACAACAAAATCAACAACAACAAAATTAAATTTCTAGAGTGCATTTCATGTCATGAGATGTCCCAAAACTATGTCACCAAGAGGGAGCATATATTGAAGATGGGGCCCAGGACAGAGCCCTGAGGGACGCCACAAGTGACGGTGTGAGGGCTGGAGGAAATTCCGTTAGTGGAGACAAATTGGAGACAACAAAATTATATTTATAGAGCGCTTTTCACGTTGAGAGGACTTCCCAAGTAGCTGAAGATGGTGCGATGTAGGATTTGAACCAGGCAAGTGCAGATATGCAAAGACTGAGCTGAGAGGATGGGCAGAGTAGGATAGAATTGTCCAGTGTCAAAAGCAGCAGAGAGTTAGAGGATGGCAAGGGCAGATCTGTGAAAGTTGAGCTGAGAGGATAGAATGGTTGACTCCAATCCCTTTGCACCATTATATACTTACTAGTCTGTTAAAACATCAATGTTCCACACAAAATGATTGTAGTTGTGATTGTGTTTCATGCTTGGGGTTTTGAGAGGAAGAACAGTGTGCAAAATACCAAAGGTGGTTTTACACATAGGATCTATTCATTTCTATGCTCTCTTCAAATATGCAATTTAATTATGTTGCCTTTGCAACAATAAATGTTTCTACTTGTGTACAATTTTGATGCAAAATTACTTTGTACCTATTTCTGCATATAAATCTTTTTTGTATAATCTTGTTGATTAATGTAAAAAAAATCTGTGTGGGGCCACTTAGACATCAATGGTTTATTTTCAAATGGGTTTAGAATGTTTATTTGTACAAACACTGCAGAATTAATAATAATACTTCTTGATAAATTGGAACTGTGGTTATTTACAGTCTCTGCCTCCTTTAATGTGAGAAATGCTCAGTTTATTTATCAGTTGGAGAATATAAATAGCCTTGTTATAAAATTCATAATTTGGTTCACTGAGCAGATTTTCCCCTGCATAGCTGTTTTCATTGAGGAAATATGCAAAGATAGTATGCATAACAGCACATGACTGATTTTGTGGGGTGTCCAAATAAGAACATTAATAAATTCAAAGAGGATTTAAGTTTGGAAAAATATGTTAAATCCAACTATGCTGTAAGACTATATATTTATTATCGAATTTATACAATACAACCTCATGCCAAGAATGGGGCCAGGTGTGCCCCAGAATTATTCTTTTAAATTGATGTGATTTATTTTCATATGGGTTTAAAATATTTATTTGTACAAACACTGCAGAATTAATAACAATTCTTGGTAAATTGGAACTGTGGATGCATGTTTAATCTCTGCCTCCTCTCATATGAGAAATGTTCAGTTTATTTATCAGTTGGAAAATAGCCTTGTTGTAAAATTCATGATTTGGTTCGCAGAGCAGATTTCTCCTTTTTTAGCTGTCTTCCAAGGCTTCCAGTGGCCTTTCCACTCCCTACCTCCGCAACCTTCTGACCCCATATCAACCTGTCTGTTCACTCCACTCTGCAGGCTCTGGTCTGCTCCGAGTCCCCCACCCAGCTGCCCCACCATCAGGGGTCAGGCCTTCAAGTCTTTCTGCCCTCACCCTATGGAACGCCTCCCACATTGCATTTGCCTTGTTTTCTCCCTTGCTTCCTTCAAGGTGTCTCAAAATCTTCATCAACCGAGGCTTCGGTTACTCTCCCCGATCCTGACCCCAGCTTGGGTTCAAATCTCTGACTGTCCACCGTCCTCCCGACATGAAAGACACTCTACAGATGTAATACTTTATTGACTAAATATTCTCATTCTGCACAAACTATTTTTGAAACTTCTTGTTGTTTCCTCTAGGGGTAGTTCCTGCAGCAGCAAGCTTTAGGCACCATCATAACAGTTCTAACTATAAGGTGGACCTTGTTGGAAAAGAGTACATTTGGTCATTTCCATTAGCCATGATTGCAGCAACAATTTATTTTAATTCTCCCGTCCTTCATCAACAAACGCTTCATTAAAGTCACAGGTAAGTGTTATTCCATGGCAGGTTTATTTTTGAAAAGGAGGAAATTTCTAAGCTGGTAATTAACAGGTACGGTCAAATCACTTTTGAGGATGTGACTGGATACAGCACTTATTTGCAGATCACCCAACCCATTAAGTTTTCACTAATGTTTTGACGAAGAGTCATGGACTTGAAACGTTGACTCACTTTCCTTTCTCCTTAGATGCTTCCTGATCTGCCGAGTGTTCCCAATGATTTCTGTTTTTGTTTCAGATTTCCAGCATAGGAAACAAGAGTAACTGGTCAACTCAAAATTCCTGATGATAAATGCAGAATGTATTCTTCGCATACAGAATATTGTGGGACACTGCTATGCACGATTGGGTGCGGCACTTTGCCCACAAAATATACACTTTGCAGGATATTCTGTGAAGCGCTTTCAGACGTCTCGGAGACGCTGTATCAAATGCAAGGATTATGATGATGATTATTACTATATACAATCATTCCTTTGACGTGGCAATTGAACAGCCTCCAGCGTGGTGAAGAAACATTTCTTAATTTTCTCCCTCTTTCTAACCCCCATACCCAACAATGCGAGAATATTACAGTTGAACCTTCCCTGACACATGGGAATGAACAACACCGCAGTCGGGAGAGTTGGGGGGTAGTTTGTACATAAACTGATTGTGCAATGTGGAGTAAGCGTGTTGGATAAGGTAGAGGGTAGGTACACGGACGACTGGAATGAATACACTTTACAGTAGGTTGGACTATATATTCTGAACCTAAATATACTGCACTCACTCACACGATCCAAAGCTACTGACATCTTTTCCCCCCATTGCCCTTAATCCCACTTCCATAACTGTTTGTGGGACACCGCTGTGCGCAATTTGGCTGCCATGTTTTGCTCACAAATATACAGTCAATTTTCCTATTCTTCTTCATCCTGCCCCGATCCCTTCCCCCCACCCCCCCACCCCTCGGCTCTTGTCCCTATCTGACTGTACCGCGCCTTGGGACGCCCTCTCGACGTGAAAGGCGCTGTATTAATGTAAATTTGGATCGATTGACTGAATGAGCTACTGCACTACGTGACCTCTCGAGAGGCTTGCCCGCGCATGCGCAGCTTGACCCCCTGTGTGATGGTTGAGGTGCGCGGGCCTGCGCCGGACAGTGTGCAGCTGCGCGGCCAGTGTGACGGTTGGGGTGCGCGCGCGGGACCAAGATGAGCGACGATTTCGGCACCAGCCTTCTGCAACTGTGAGTACTCCCCCCCCCCCCCCCCCACACCCCCATCACTCCATTAACCCCCTCAACTGTGAGTACTTCCCCCCCCACACCCCCATCACTCCATTAACCCCCTCAACTGTGAGTACTTCCCCCCCCCACACCCCCATCACTCCATTAACCCCCTCAACTGTGAGTGCCCCCCCACACCCCCATCACTCCATTAACCCCCTCAACTGTGAGTGCCCCCCCACACCCCCATCACTCCATTAACCCCCTCAACTGTGAGTGCCCCCCCACACCCCCATCACTCCATTAACCCCCTCAACTGTGAGTGCTCCCCCACACCCCCATCACTCCATTAACCCCCTCAACTGTGAGTGCCCCCCCACACCCCCATCACTCCATTAACCCCCTCAACTGTGAGTGCTCCCCCACACCCCCATCACTCCATTAACCCCCTCAACTGTGAGTGCCCCCCCACACCCCCATCACTCCATTAACCCCCTCGCCAGCCCCCTCAACTGTGAGTGCCCCCCCATAACCCCCCCCCGCCCCCCCCCCCCCCACACAGAGCAACAATAAATACCCACTTGCCAGCCTGCTGCAATAATAATAATAATAATAATCCTTGCATTTGATATAGCGCTTGATCAAGACATCAAGACGTTTCAAAGCACTTAACAGAATATACCGTAAAGTGAATTGACTATATTTTGTAAGCGACACTGTGAGTGACTTGCTGAAACGCCAGCCCCCACAAACCCCTACACTTGTCTACACTGGTACTGTCAGTGTTCGGCCCTAGCCCCTCACAAATACTGCCCCCCCCCACCAGACAACCCTGACCTGACCCAAGTCACCCAGCCCTGTTGGTCGTGCAGGTCACTGACTCCAGGTACTAAACATTGCCCCCACCTGCTTAAACGTGAAAGTGATCGGACTGGAAAAGGAAAAGCATGACAAAATCAACTTTATATTTGACGTGTTCCATGGATGGCATAGAATGAGTTACGGAGGAGGTTGAAGGGTATTAATTAGGTTGTTCACCTTTGGAAAACAATGCAAGGCAACAATTAATGGGACAAGATGGATGTTGTGCTATATTGCCAAATCAGCTGAGTTCATATCCCAAGATATGAGAATTCAAGCAATAACATGCTCTGGCCAGGCCACACCTTGAGTAATTGCACACAACAATGGTTCCTGTGACATATGTGGGCTGCTCCCAGAGGGGAGTAAAACCTATCAGTCGGGACCATCATTTTTAAGATGACTTAAAGGCAAAGTCTGATTTACAGGCAAACCTGTATAAATCGTATGCAATCTGATTTGATTAATAATCTCCACTGAGCATGTGGAATTCAGTGCGTCCAGTAAATGCACGTACGATATTTTGTCACTGCAGCCATGATGTGCACATGCATGTCAAGGATGGATGTCAAAGCCTTGAAGCGGGTACAAAGGAGATTTCCCAGAAAATTATGTGTGAGGAGGGGCCCTTCCAGAGGTATAGAAGAACTTAAATGGAATTGGTAAACTAAACCCAGAAGAATAATGTTGGCTGGACTGATACAAGCAAAGGATGCAGGTTTGTGAAGAGGAATTTCAGAAAGTGTTTCTGGATGAGAGATTGGGCCTTCGGGAAAGATAAGAATATTTAATAATCTTGCATTTGATATAGTCCTTTTCACATCTTGTTGAAGTCTCAAAGCGCTCCACAGAATATTCTCCCTGATCTGCCTGGATTCGAACACTGGTCTGACGCTTGTAAGGCGGGTGCTCTAACCACTGAGCTACAGGAGCTCCACCGGTTGAAGGGCCAACTGTATCTGAACCTCTCGTGATCTCATCCTGCTGGAACTATGTTGTCCTCACCCTGGACACTAACCCCCAGCCCACAACAACTCTAAAACCAGCACCAGACTGTTGGATCTGGAAGTGGCCTGGCAATCACAGCAAGCACATCACCAGCCTGATGGCCCCAAACCCAGCACCGGCATGTGAGAAGAATTGTGAGAAGAACCCTGGCCCAGCAACTGCTTGCTGGAACTATGAGTGCCCTCTTTTTTTTCAACCTTCAATTCTCTCATCTTCCCCTTCCCACTTTCTCTTTCAACTCACAAAATATTTGTTTCCATTTGGCAAATATGTATCCGTCTTGGTCCAAACAATATCAAATGTGAGATGCGGTTGATGGAAAATGAACATCCAAGGAGGGGACAGGAGAATAAATATCAAAGGAGTGAATAAGAAAATAAACATAAGGAGGGAGTGAGAATAAAAATGTATGGAGTGAGAAAATAAACAATGAGCTTGCTGGAAAATAAACAAAAGAGTGCAGGAAAATACAACAATAAATCACATTTAATAATAATAATAATAATTTTTGCATTTAATATTGTGTTTTTCACATATTCTAGACATCTCAAAGCGCTTCACAGATTATGCTGTAAAGTGAATTGACTGTTGAGTTGACTTGTGAGCAAAACACAGCAGCTAATTGTGCACGACATTGTCCCATAAACAGTCGTGGATTGAAGTGACCAATTTTTTTTTGCGGGATTATTATCAGGGGTGTGGAGTAGGGAAACTTACCCAACGTTTTCCCTGTCTGGAATTGAACCCAGGTCTTTCGCTTTCAAGGAGAGTTCCCTACCCACTGAGCTACAGCACTCCACATTTGTATAGTGGCTTTTACATTGGGATGACGTACCAAGGGTGAACCATCAAAAATTTGCACCTGAGCTGGGAGTTGGGATCAGGAGTGGTGAAGCGTAGGTAGAGTGGGGATAGGAGGGTGACTGAAGGCATAAGGCCAAAGGCCCGACTGCCAATGGGCAGAGCGGGGGACATGGAGCAGGCCACAGTCCGTCGAGTAAGTGGAAAGGCCGGCATGGGTTAGCAAGCGACAGAGGTAGCAAGACCATGGAGGGCTTTGAAAGCGAGAATGAGGATAGTGAACTCCCTTCTGGAGGATGGAGAGCCAGTGGAGCCTGGCAAGGATGGGGTTGGGGGGAATCATAGGTTTACATAGCTTGGTGCGAGAGTGGACCCGAACTAGAGTTCTTAATAATATGCAGCTTATGGGGGGAAGAATTAAGAAAACAAGCAGGGAGTTAGCATAGTTGAGCCTAGATATGTTAAACTAAAGGAGAGGGTTAGAAAATAAACAAAACCAGATTGCGAGACAATAAAGAAAAGGAAAGTGCCAGAAAATCAATAAAAGATTCCAGGAAAACCGATAGGAGAGTGGGAAAATAAACAAAAGAAGAATGCGGGAAAATAATAACAATCCTTGCATTTGATATCATCACATAAAGACGTCTCAAGGATTTACTGTAAAGTGAATTGACAAAATTTTGGTGGGTGCAACATAAAATCTACAACTTTTATCAAATACAGTATACAAAATCTGTATTTTTATATTAAAATATGTATTAAAAATGTATAAAATATAAAAATATTTCATAAAAATATATTAAATATTCAAATTGAAGCATGAACCTTATCAGTTCAGTCATCTGATTGTTTGATGAGGGAGATCGTGTGCATAAATTCTGTATCCTAACTTTCTGAATGTTTTGGTACAAAAGAGAAGTAGACATTTATTTGGGGCGCGGTTATGGGGAGAGCTGGGGAATGGGATTAAATTGCTAAAGAGCCGGCACAGACTCGATGGCCGAATGGCCTCCTTTTGTGCCATAAGATTCTATGATTCTATGAAAGTAAAATTTACTGCTACATCTAGCTACATCATCTAAAGATTGTTTGTTTTACTACTGTTCAATTCACTGGAATGCAGTCTACTGGTGGTCTCCTGTGTATAAGGCCTTGCCATGTTCAATGCAAAGCATTACAAATATTGTGCATTTAATCACTGGGCTGTGCTGAATTCAGCTGGAAGAGGATTTGTGAGGCACAATAATTCGCCTCAACTTCCTCGGTTTGAGAGGCAGTTGGATTACGTTGCAGTTGACTATGGCATTGTTTTTCTTTGAATCGCTCACAAACAGACAGGCACTTTACAGTATATTCTGTGAAGCACTTTGAGACATCTAGAATATGTGAAAAGCGCCTTGGGACATCTTCCCGATATCAAAGGCGCTATACAACTGTAATTTTGTTGTTCTTCAATTTTTTTAAAAAAAACATTAATTATATAAAAATACTAACTGTACCCATTACAGCTTCACTTACAACCAAATGATCCAATATGGAATGTACTGATGCAGAGACAGACATTTCATCTTTATCTATACTCATCTGGGAGGTCTCCTGTGGGAGGACTCCTTGTGTGAGGACTCAGCCCTTTAAAAATGTAGTTTTGTTGTTGTTGCTGTGACTTAGCTTTGTCTATGTTCTTTATTTTGTTCCACCTCTTGACTATGTGCACGGTCTGTATCTGCAGTGGAATGCTCACTTTCTCTCTAATGGGACATATCCTGCTTCCTTTATTCTAGAGCGTATTAAATGTAGTTTAATGAGAAGTAAAGCTAAGGAGTGTTCATTGAGGTGGAGTTTCATTAATTAAAGTTGCAAGCTATTGGGAACACTGTCTGGCCAGCTTCCTGCTGCTTGATCATTCAACCCCAAAAGTTGTGGCTTGAGGTAATAGAGCATGAGAGGGACTTGATTGGTCCACTCCTCTAAGTCCTGCTAATGAATCAGACTCACTGCTCTGTTCAGCAGCTTACCCATCCCCCTCACGAAAGATACTACCCAGATAGATGTTTGACTTAATTCTGACATTCCACTGCTGAGCATATCACCTTGGAGCCAGGTCAGTTCCATGGAAAATCCATTGAATTCTACTTTTGATCAAAACAATGTATGTTTTATGAAGAGCATTGACAGTAGAAACATGGGATAAGTATAAGCAAATAAACCATTGCCATTTTTGTCTTTTGTTGCACAGCCTGATGTCTGACAGATGCGGAAACCCATCCCCATGTTTAAAGAGTATTCAAACCAAACTGAGATTTCTATGCATCCATCTTCACATGGAAGTTCCAGAGATAGATTGTTGGAATGGAATGCACACTCTCTCCTTGGAGGGATGCATCCTGCTTACCTAATTTCGGAAAGTATTAGACGCAGGTTGACAAAAGCCAAGGCTTGGCGTCCCCAGTGTGTGCGTTGGGGAACTGCTGGAGTCTAACCAGCCAAACCCCCATAGCTTTTGCCATTGATATCGCTGCCTGGAAAGCTTTTCCGCTGCTTGTTTAGCTAGGACCCCCCCCCCACCCACTATTAGGGCTTTTGTTTGCAGGAGCTGAGTGGGATGACTTCCTGCCACAGTGACTGGTCTGCCCTTCAGGGTCCTGCCAATGAGCCAGGCTGACTGTGGTGTTATCAGGAATACCCTAGAATACTGTGGACCGTCCTAGCTCAGGAACCAAATTACAGAGACCATCACAGAGTTGCTTGATTCAACATTCTATTGCTAAGCATATCACTATCGAGCTAGTTTTTTAAGGCACTCCCCATCCACCTGGACAATAAATGTCCAACAGCTAATTATTGCAAACATACCCTAATCCAGTACGTTTGCAATCATATAAAGCCATATGTAAGTTACACTTGTGTGAAGAATACGGTTAAATCCCAACTTTGGCATTTGCACATTATTAATTGTTTTGTGTTGTGGTGTTCCATTTCAGGTGTCTTCACTGTTTGGTCAGATCATTTGCTCGATATTCCAGTGATGTGCGGTCTCTGCCACCAAACTTGAAGGACAAGTTGCTTAAAATAATGAGTGTACAGGGTGCTGTTACAGATGAGAACATAAGTCAGGTGAGAAAAACTAAATTGGGACAGCCTGCAATTTTGTTAAATTTAAACTGGTGTTGGAAATAAAAGAACAGTGTTTCGAGATGTCGTGCTATGGCACATAGTTTCTTGATAATAATTACTTATCTCAAAGCAAATTATTTTGTGTTGTGTTAAATTTCCTAAGCATAAGAAAACGTATAAGGCAGCAGCAGCCAGATATTGGCATGGAAGGATCAATTTTGAGACAATCAGGTCCAAGTCTTATTTCTTTCATTTTTGTAGTCCGTAGCGCCTTGCAAGTGAAAGCACCTGAGTTCAATTCCCAGGCTGGGCGAAACACCAGGCAAATTTCATTCATCCACATACCTCTAACTTACCAAGCATTAAATAGGAACCCAGTTGTTAAAAGCCATACTCATTGGCTTGCATCAATGACTTCTGTCCTGCAGCTCTGACCTCCTCCTTCAGATTCACTGAACTAGTGCACAAGCTAGCAGTCAGGTTTGACCTACAGCTAGCTGTCCTTCCTTCTCCACTATCAGTATGGTTGCCAAACAGCTAACAAACTTAAGGTAAATAAATCTCAGGGGTCAGATAAATTGCATCCGAGAATCCTTCAAGAACTAGGATAGAAAGTCGAAGAAATGTTGGCACAATCTTTCAGAAATCACTGAGTGCTGAAGAGGGGCCAGGGGACTGGAAAAGGACAGCACTTTTTATGTTCTTAAGCACATCAAGTCCCTGACCAGGATTGCCTTCCTCCGCCTCCGCCATGTTGCCAACCTCTGACTGCACCTTACCCCAAGACACATGCATTTGTCACCTTCAAACTCAACTTCTTAAATGCCCTCTTTGCTGGTCTCTGCCCCCACACACTCGCCCATACTAAAGTTTGTACCCCCATCATACAAGTTCTAGGCTGGCTTCCTATCCCCGAACATATTGATTTTAAGATCTTCATACTCGTTTTCAAATCCCTTCATGCCCTGCCACCCCCCTAGCTTTCTGACCGGCTTACCTCCATAAATCGCTGCCTCCACTCAAATGGCTCCAGCCTCCTTCATGTCCCTCGTGCCCACTGTGGCCATGCTTTCGGCCAATATGCCCAGAAACTGGAACACTCTTCTATCCCTCAGCCTGGCCACTTTCCTTCCCCATTTTCAAGTTGTGCTTGAAAATAATAATAATAAAATTATGTTTGTATAGCACCTTTCATGTCGGGAGGATTTCCCAAGGCTCTGAAGACCTTCCCTTTCGACAGGATCTACGTCACCTCCTTCTTCCCCTGGCTCGGCATCATACTCTGCCACTGTCAAGCGTTCTAGAACAATACCCTATGTGAGGGGCACTATATCAATACACGTTGTTAGTTGATTGGCGGATCACTTTTCTGGGATAATCCTTCAAATAGTCTGTAAAAATATATATATAATTTGGTCACTCCAGCCATGACTGTTTGTGGGACACTGCAGTGTGCAATTGGCGCAAAATGTAGTCAATTCACTTTATGGTATATTCCATGAAGCGGTTTGAGACATTCTCAAAGACGTGATAAGGTTCTATATCAAATGCAAGGATTATTATTATATTAGTTCTGTCTGGATTCAGTCTGAAATGTGAATGAGGACTCATGACATCACATCACCCTTTCCACAAAGTCTTCATGTCAAATGAGGAAATGTTAATCGGGAATTGGCGGTCTGCCAACATAACTGGTTCTGTGGAAGAGCCCCTTAGCCCATGCCTTATCGCATGAAAGGTTTTCTAGCTGAAGCTAGTAGGCGAGGTACAAGTTCATTGGTTTTCAGATGTTTATTGACTGACTTTGTGATCTGAATGCAGGTGTTACATCCAGGGCTCCAGAAACTGGACCTTCGTGACTGTAACATTTCAGATGATGGATTGATGCTGCTTCAGGTTTGCACACAACTGCGGAAAATCAATTTAAGTTCCCGTCAGTACACGCTCTCCATAACCTCAGAAGGTATTAAGATATATTTATACATATTGATCACCTCTTTTGAAAGGAAAGCGAGATAAAGGCATTAGGGGCAAAATAAATGAATTAATCATGTTTGCTTTCACAACTCAAATGTCAGGGCGATATGCAGCTTTGTGCAAGTCCAGCTAACCCCTAAAATAATGATATTATGAAAAAAACACAAGCTCCCAGGGTGACGAATAAATGATTTTTTAAAATAAGATAGAAAGTATTGTCTTTCTTTGCCAGCAAATATGACCTAATTTTGCTCACAGTCATGAGATGAAAGCCATGACAGCCTTGAGATGAAAGACTTCTCAATCTAGTTCATTGTTAACCAGGACACTGGGGGAAACTTCCGTCTCTTGTGCAAGCCTGAACTCTTATTGGTAGCTTGGAATCATTTTGTGCAAATCAAACAAAACAGGAAGAACTTGCACTAAACGAGAAATTACCTAATAGAAAGACTTAAATTAATTGAATTGGGTAAACAAAATATGATTTGGCAAAGTGCTGGAGAATTGTTGATCAGAAGTGGTTTTGTGAAAAGGGGTGTAAGATAATTCATTTGCATTGTATTGGCACACCTAACTGCCAACACAGATTTATGAAGGTGTTTCAAGTTGCTGGTGGCACACAGATTTGTTTGTGGCCTTATGGTTCAAAGGATGGATGAGAGGTCATGGAATGATAGAACGTCTCTCATCATAGATTTGGCTTGTTGGAAATAATTTTCCTGTGGGTAAAATCTGTTGGTCAAATTGCAAGTGTGGAAATGCTAATCAGTTGATTCAACAGTATGCCCTGTTCGTGAAGGTATATTTTGACTTTTTATATTTGATGGGAGGACATTAGGGTGGGTATTGTAGAAGTTTAAGATCAAATGCTTTTTTTTATCTGAACCGAATTTGTGAAGCATTTACACCTGCAAGTAATGTGAGTTGAACAACTTGCTACCACTTACTGACTGAACTGTACGAATGCTACATGCAGAAGGAAGCTCTGATTTGCCTTTCTGCTTCTTTACAGGTTTAAAAGTTGTGGCATCATCCTGCTCTCATTTGTCAGAAGTATGCCTCAAACGGTGTAAAAATGTTTCAGATGAAGGGATAGTTGCCCTTGCACAGCAGTGCAGATTTCTACAAATAGTAAACATCGGAGGCTGCCTGGGTATCACAGATGTCAGCTTAGATGCACTGGGAAAGAATTGCAGGTTCTTGCATAGTGTTGACTTTTCAGCAACCAAGGTACAATGGGCAGTTTCAAGCAGATGATTAATCATAATTATGTATTTGAGAGCTGAAGACAAACTTGTGAATGAAATATATGCTACCTTTTTCCTCAACGGCTTTCTCCTTCACCCTGCCTTTTATGAATCAGGTTATTTAGAGAAAATTTAGAAGTCTGAAATAATCTCCTTTAAACGTTCAATATTTTTGGAAAATTCTGCAAGCTAACATTTTAAAGAGATTTTCGAATGTCTGGTGTTAAACTGTCGGTGGCCCTTTAATAATTTCACCCAAGTGATTATTCATAAGTGTGGACCTGCTTTCCTAGAGGACAGGATTTTGCACAGGATTGTGGTGGGGTGGGGGGGTGGTTAAAATGACCCAAATTAGTCTGATCATATCCATAAAATAAGTACATCAGTGGGTGTAGTGAATCACAGTTATGATTGGGAACTCATCCTAAGGAACTCATCACTCGACATCTGAGATCTGCACATACACTAATTGTGTGTGTTATGCTTGGGATCTTATTCTGTATGGCTCACACTGTGATATACTGTACTGTATTTATCCTGCGAATCATGAAAAAGTTTGATCAACTTATTTTCATTCATGAAGTGACGGTATTCATTCAGTTTCACGATTAAATTAAATACACAATCGTGCCAACTGAAGCTCTTGCCTAAAAGTTTATTATGAAAGTGGGATTGCATTTGTTTAAATTACACATTAAATACACGGTGCATTGCAACATTATTTGCCACGTGGACCCCAGAGATACTGCTGGAATGAACTAGCTCAAACCACAGAGCTTTACATTGGGAACATTGTCTGGCAAGCTTCCCACTACTGGTGGGAAGCTTGCGCACTTGTGAAACCCTAACAAGTGCGCAACCTTGCGTCCAGGTTGCGCACTTGTTAGGGTTTCACAGGAGCCTAACAAGAAGAATTTCCAACCTCCAGTAACTGGTCTGCCCCTCTTAAGTCCTGCTGTTAACCCAATCCTGATGATATTCCATTGCCAAGTAACTTAAAAACAGCTCAGCCTTAAGGAGGATTTTACATTCTGTGCTTTTATTATCAGGTTTCAGATGCTGGTGTGATTGGATTGGTGAGTGGTGTGTGTTCACAAATAATAAAGGTAAGGCTTTGCATTATAGTTCACAACTCTTATTTAAAACCTTGTAACGTCTGATGGGGATAGCTTGAGTTGCTTTCGTTTTTTTGGGAACAGAAGAGTTGATGAACAACACTTTGGTGATTTAGCTGTTGCAATTGTTTTATGTGTAGTATCTTGCTCCTCTTTCTGCAGGAAATTCATATGAACCGATGTGTAAACCTAACGGATGATGCTGTTGAAACTGTGCTCATCAATTGTCCTCAGATTTTTATTCTACTTTTCCATGATTGTCCGCTGATAACTGGTTAGTCAATGCTTTCTGCTAAAATATCCATAGCCTAAGAGCAAGCAAAATTAGATGGTGAAGTGTACAATCCTGGTGGCACTCTCACCTCTAAGTATAGTCAGTGTGAAATAGAAGCATATATAGAAGTAATGAGTCTGTTACAACAGAAAATTCATGCCCATCATCTCACCGGTCACCCAACTTATTAGTGAATCCGTTTTATAATTAAACTCTTGGTGATAAGAAACCAGGACGTTTCCCAAACCAATTCTAACGAGTGCTGCTGAATTTTGACACTGAATGCCAACTCACTGGGTTCTTCACTGGATTGTCGTGGATGAATTGACAGGGGAGACAGACTTGAGCACAAATGTATTTATTTTTTCGGGGTGTTTAACTTTTGATGCGATTCAACAGAATATGTAAAATAGTTATTCATTTTGTTACCTTTACTCTTAACTTCAGTTAAGCATAGTGAAGGCTTTTCATTTCACATTTTCATTTTTGCACATTTTCTCTACCTGCGCCCCCCCATAACTAAAGTGCTTTCACTTATCTTAGATATCACCTCTCATCAAGGACACTTTATAAATACAAATCGTTGTCAGTTCCCCTTGCAGCTCTATGATCTTATGCCATCATACTATTTTCTTGCATTTCTCATATGACAATTCTTGCAAGCAAACAGTTATTAATACCAATTCGTCTATGTATCATTTCCTATGGCCTGTTGGGATATATACGTTGATCTCTTGAATGTTCTATATACCTTTTGAACCACAAGCTGATATTGTGATATGACAATATATGAGCTTGTCTTATTTGATAACGCATTTGATAACGCATCTTTGTTTTCCAGTTAATCTTGTTAATCTTGTTAATCTTGTTCTCAAGAGAGCAATTTGTATTGTGTCAGCAGCATCTTGCTGTGCCACAAGCCCAATTTTCTTTGTACTGTACTTGGCATAACTACCTTTTTTCATGTGTGAGCCTGAACAGTGAGCATAATATATTAATGAGCCTCAACATTGAGCTATTCCTGATTGGGCTATTAGTCATTAGTCATTCACTTCATGACTGTTTTGGGAAACTGTTATCCTCAAATTGTCAAATACACAGTCACTACATTTTACAGAAAACAAGCATTTTGAGACTGTTTGACATAAGGCGCTATATCAAATGCAAAGATTCTTGTAACACTCCCTAATTAACATGAATGAGTTTTGAGCACTAATTAGATAAACTGAATAAAATTTCATTCTTTAATTTTTTTTAATTAAAATTTTAAAATTAGATAAACTGAATAAAATTTCATTCTTGAGAAGAAGTGTATTTAGGATATTGTAGTATTTAAGATTTTAAATGGGATCGAGAAGGTAAACTCAGAATATAATTTTTAACTGAGATGAGACAGCAGAAACAAGAGGGCACAGGTTTACAACTGCAAAGAATAATTTCAGGATAGACACAACAAAATATTTCTTTATCCAGAGGCAAAAAAACAACTGGAACAGGGTCCCAAAAAGGGAAGTTGAGGCAGGACCTGGACTCAGTTAATAAACAGCCTGATTCTGTGCTGAGTAGTTAATCTGGAAGATGAAATCAAATTGGCCCAAAGGGCCTCTTCATCCACAGTAGAAGTCCCAGATATAAACCCTTGTTGACCTCTAACTGTCACTGTAGTCCCTTTAAACCTCTAGTCATGTTTTTTTTTGCTTCCTGACATTCAACCAACTTATAATGTTTCTCCTATCTGCCAGAAGCTTTTGTAGGCTCTTTAACCACACATTCATATCAGGTCAACAAATAACTTTAGATTCTGAATCAAACACAGTCGTTAACAGGCTTTATTTTGTAATGACATCGGTTGAAAGATGAAGAATTCTTGTCAAATGCATTTAGTGGTTCAAATGCTTACTTTTAATTTAAGATTTCAAATAAAAGAAACTTAATATTTCCTATGCAACTCTGTGCCACTAAAAACAGAAAAACCTGCCATGCCATTGAAAATACAAAAACAAATTGGATTCTACATTGTGTTCAAATCCACTCACTCCCACCTCCCAAACCACCAACCGGCGCTCCCAATCAACTGACACCGGCCGCCTGCTCGTCCCATGCACCCTCCGCCCCACCATGGGAGGTTGTGCTTTCAGCCACTGCGCCCCAAACTCTGGACCACTCTCCCGCAATTCCTCTGCCTTGCCCCCCTCTCTCCCTCTTCAAGTCCTACCTGAAAATCTTCCTCTTCAAGCATGGCCAACAGCTCCCACACCTGCTCAGTGTCAGGCTCCGCCACTGTTATGTGCCCTGAGACACTATCTGGCATGGAGGGCGATATATAAGTACGAGTTGTTCTTGCTGCATGTGTGCTCAGGTTAACAACATTTGTTTTTGATCAACCGGGTGTCTGACACATGCAGAATCCCACCACCATGCTTAAGAACATTCAAAACAAACAGAGAATTTCCACCTATGGAAATTCCAGAGATAGATTGTTAGAATTAAAAACCTATTAAGCTGTAACAACTGTTGTCAACTCTTGGTACCCTTTTGTTTCTCTTTTGGTAGATCGTTCACGAGAAGCTCTAGAACAGTTAGTTGGCCCCAACCAAATCAAACAAGTGACCTGGACTGTTTACTAATGATCTTCTCTACACTACTTGTCGTTCAGTAATTTAAAAAGTACCGTGTGGTAATGTGCAGCCTATCAACTAATATTTTTTGTACACCAGAGTGAAATTTCTGTTTGGGTTAATTTCAGTTAAATGTTAACCATAATCCATGTATTGAAATTAGTTGCATCTAGCACATCCATTGCTTATGTATGATGTATCAATGCTGTCCCCCTTACATTTCTTATGATGTGAAAATAAATCTTACTGAAAATGCATTTGCGATTTTGATTACAAAGCAGCAGTAATTATTAAAAAAAACTGATGGGCTTCATTTCAGTGTTGATTCATCATTTAAACTGCAGGCAGCGATCGCCGTGAAATTGGAAAGCATATAAAAGAATCATGGACGTCTTTTTTTCCCAACAGCAGAGCATTTCTGGAATGGGGAGCAGATTTGCTTTCACCTTTTCTCTTGCTCGTATGCAACTAAATGTGTCCAGAGCTCCTTGAATTTATTTTTGTGTTATGTTCTTGAAAAGCCCAGAGGACGTATAAAATGAACATAAGGGTTAGTGAAGACAAATGTTAGTAGATTTCCTTTATGTGGCAGTTTGTAAAGTCAGTTCTTTGCAGATTATGATTCCATTTTTTTTTACTAATATTCTTCTAGTTTACCCCCTTCCACTTCTCACGAACGTATTTTGACTTTTCTTCCACTGGGTAAGTCTCCATTCAGCCATTTGTCTTCTTGCATTTTTCCCAAGTGATCAATCTTGATGTGATTGGCAACCTGTTTAACTAAAGAGCCTGATTTTGTCATCACCCAATGTACATTTGCATTTTTCAGCAGCGCAAATCTGAATAGTGTAGGAGAACCCCATTATAATGTAGTTATCTGGGTCCATTGTCTCAGGTCTCATATAATAACTGAGCACAGAAAAATGGCCAACTTCTGTGTCATAGGATCCCTATTTGAAGTCATACCTTCAGACCTTTCTATATTAACATATAATCCTTGCATTTAATACAGCGCTTTTCACGTCTTCTAGACGTCTCTTCACAGAATATACTGTAAAGTGAATTGACTGTATATTTCTGGGCAAAATATACTATACCTGAAAGCATATCTACACTGAGATCAGCTAACCCAGCGCATATGAGAATCCAATATTACAGTCTGCATCTGTATGCTCAAATTTCGACGGGGAAATAAATTGAAGGACATTTCTCGTTGTGCTTCTTTCAATCTGCATCCTGAGTGTTGGGGTTAACTTTAAAACAAATCAATATATAACTGATGATTTCAAGTTAAGTGCATTTTTTGTGCCAGTTCATACAAAAGGATACACCTTAGAAATATTCCATATGAGTATGTTGGAAGTAATAACTTGCTGTTGTTAAGTCTTCCACATCCAAATGCCCAATTACATCCCTATTGTTTGTGGAGTTTGAGCCTATCCTATCTATAGACAAGAATATTTGGGACCAGCCAATTCATTTATTGTTGAAAAAACTGTAAGGTTACACTAAAATTTTATATACTGTACTGTACTTTGAAATATGAAATTTACAACATTTTAACTGTACGCCAACTAAGTAATTTGGGATCAATCTTGCAAATGGCTGGGTCACTCAACTGTTATCCAGTTTTCTGATTGTTCCAACACCCAGCTGCCATAAAAATATTTTTAGCTTTGAAGCTGTGTTTTATCTCAGACATCTCCCTGTAAGTTTATTTATGTCCTGTGGTATATCTCCAGACCCCACTTGTGGTCAGCCCATAGTTCTGTTCTTTAGTGGTTTGGAGAAGTTCATATTCTGCTACTTTTTCCAGCTGATTCTTCGCTGCATATTTCAGGAATTGTGTTCTTCCAGGATCCCCAATCAAAACGTTGGTTTTGCGAAAACTCTTGCATTTCGTCAGCCAACCATGGAGACGAGCAGCAAGTTCTTCATCGTAAAACATATCACCCAAAAGAATCAAATCCCATTTTTCTTCACTTTTCTTTCCAATCATGTTCCGTGTCACCACTGGCAGTGATCTTATGGTGTTGAGTTTGCAGTTCATTTCTATGGTAACTGCTGCAACTAAGAGGACAAGAAAGCAGGAAATTAACTGTACATTCTGAGTCCGTGAGCTGTGATGAGCAAACAATTATATAAGCATGGACTCTCAAGTCCTTAGAGAAGGCAACTCAAAAGGGACCTTATAGAGGTACAGTATATAACATTTTAAATGGGATTGAAAAGGCGAACTCAGAACAATATTTTAGCATGCACCAGGACAGTAAAACAAGAGATAAGTATGGTTGGAATTTTCTGGACAGAAACCACCAACAAAGATACCAGCATTTTTTTCTTTCCTCTGAGCATAATTAACAGATGGAACAGGTTGCAAGTAATGGTGGCTGAGACCAGGATACTGGACCCATTTTAAAATGCAGCTTGATCCTGTGATGGGGAGGACAATAATAATCATTCTGCTTTTTTATAAGAACATCAGAATTAGGATTAGGAGTAGGCCATTCGGCCCCTCGAGCCTGCCCCGCCATTCAATAAGATCATGGCTGATCTTCTATAGCGGCTTTATATAGTGGCTTATCACATCTTCGAGACTTCTCAAAGTGCTTCCCAGAATATACTATAAAGTTAATTGATTATATTTGGTGGTCGAAATGTGGCAGCCAATTGTGCACAGCAGTGTCCCACAAACAGTCATGGATTGAAGTGACCAATTTTTAAAACAATTTCTAAGGAATTATTGCCCCCCCCCGGAAATGCGATCCACCAATCAACTAACACCCGGATTCCTACTTATTGCTAGGTATACAGGTGTGTGGAGTAAGGAAATATGCCCAACATTTCGCCCTGCTGGGAATTGAATTCGGGTCTCGCTTGTGAGGTGAGTGCTTTAACCACTGAGCTACAGGATAAGGTGAGTGTTCTGGAGGCATGAGATCAGATGGGCCCAAGGACCATTTTCATCCAGACCAATCTTATGAAGTTGATGATAGTTGAAAACAAAACTGCAAAATTTAAAGATATAAATAGCAGAAATGATAATAATAATAATCTTTCCATTTGATATACTGCTTTTCACGTCTCCCTATGTTTCAAGGCTCTTCACAGAATATACTGTTAAGTGAATTGAATATCTTTGTGGGCAAAACATGGGAGAATGGGGCATAGCAGTGTCCCACAAATATTTAGTGAATTGAAGTGACAATATTATTGGGGGGTTTTCTTGAGGGATTACTGTCAGGCTGGTGGAGTGTCCAAGGTTTCGCCCTGCCTGGAATTTAACCCAGGTCTCTCGCTTGCAAGATGAGCGCTCTAACCACTGAGCTACAGGACTACATAATTACAAAATACAAATTTCCAGTCTATTTAATGCTTCTGCAAAACTTTAGAAGTTCAACAAATGACAACATACTGAAACAAAATGAATGAACAGAATAATGAAATCCCACTTGTAAATTTTTATCAACTGTAACTTCTCCTCGTCTTCACAGGTGTTTAAAATGTCATGTGAAATTCACCAACTTAAATATTACAATTTCTCAAACCAACACCCATATTGATGTTTATCTTTTTTTTAAAAATTTAGTTTTGTGCAATTTCAAATATTAAACTTAAATTGAAACTTGTAACTTCTTTGCATAATCAGATGAACACGGTGCATGAGAAAATAAGGCACCACTGCTCTCTATCCAAAATTTTAATACCATATGTAACGTGCATAATTGATGGTTGGGAGCTTAATGCCAAGGTCTGTGCGACTATGCTTCATTCAAATCTGTCTGAAGAAAGATATTGTGGAGTAGAACTCCCAGAGTACTACAGATTAGAATATTCATCTGTTCTGAAGCCAGTCTTTGCTTTTCCATCTTGGGAACTTCCAAGCATTTACTGCAGTATGGGAGAGGAACCATTTAATGGGAGAAGTGGGAGAAAACAGATTCCACCCCACTTCAGAACTGCAGCTTATTGTGGCAAAGAGTTTAGTTTGGGTCTATGATATCTAGTCTCAGAACAGACTGATGTGAGGCTCAGTCAACACAAACTGGAAAGGGATAGACAAAGAGAGATATTTCCTTATATGAAGACAAAGCATGGCAGAATTAACTCGCTTACTCAACAGTTCCCAAGCTATTCTGCTGAAAAGTCTACGGGTGACAATTGGAACTCAAGTTTCTGAACTTTGAACATAAGGTTTGATGTTTTTTTCCGCTGAGATATTTTAGCGAATTGCCCAGAAAGAACATTAGCAAGGAACAAAAGAGTAGCAGAGAAGTCAAGATAAACTGGGAAGTACTAGTTTCGTCTTAAACACCTGGAGATTATAAACAAAAAGACAGAAGAGGGTAAGGGAGTCCCAAACTTGCAGTTTTGGGGATAATTGGACAGGAAGCTGGTTGATTTCAACATTATGAGGATGAAGGAAGAGAATGTGAGATATTTAGAACTTGGATGGAAAGTTAAGCAAAATGACAATGCATTTTAATGGCTGTTGTGGTTATGATTATGAGAGTTTCTTAACTTTTCTACTTCTATAAATGGTTCTCATTGTATGAATATAATTACAGAAAACAATGTCACACAAAAATGTTTGCGGAAGAAGGAGATTGGAGGTTACAGGGATTGAGCAGGAAATTGGGATTTGGCTAGATGGCTTCATTGGAGAAGCAAACATTGTCAACAACAACAAAACAATTACATTTGTATAGTGGCTTTCACATCGGGAGGACGTCCCACATCAAGTCAGTGGGTAGAATGACCTCCTGCTGTGTTGTTGAACTATGGGTGCCTTAAGGTAAATTGCTAACTGAAATTCTTCTATCGTATTGTTTCTTGGTTCAGAACAATAAAAACCAGTAATAGATTTTCCGTTGTTTCCTTCTTTGAGTCTGGTTGAAATTGTTGCCTTTCTCCATCTCAGGTATGTTCCATTTCAGCAGATAATTAAAATAAGCGTTCTCACTGTGTTTCCACAGATCTGGTTCTTGCTGTTTGAATTCTGGTCATGTATAATTAGTAACGGACTCCATACAATTTCAAGCCATATTTACTTTGTTTGATGTTACATTATACAGTCCAGATGTCCCTCTCCTGCTGTTTCCTTAAATCAACACAATGGGTTTTATTTGGTTATAAGCTTCACAAAAACTTCAAACCTTCCAGTATCGACATGTTGTCAGGTGTATAGAAGAGGTGCCTGTTCAGGTTTAACTTTCCATGATATATTCAGTAAGAGAAGCTTGTTTCTCTTGATGTCCTGGTGAACTATCTTGCTGTTTTGTAATTCACCTCATTGCTTTTTGTGGGATTTAGCTGGGAGCAAAATAGCTGCAGCCTTTCTGTATTCAACAGTTCCTCCACTTGACGATTATTGCTTGTGAGGTGTGTTGAAAGGTTTTATTGCAATGTGGTAATATAAAAGTACAAATTTCTTCTTTCATGGTTTCATTCAGTTCAATGTAACAGAAAATCTGAGTCGGTTTAAATAAAAGGGATGAAAAGTTGGTGATTGATATAACTGATGGATCAAATTGGACATTTTATTCTAAGAGAAAACACAAAAAGCTGTTAAGTAATTCACATCTGAAAGAACAGGTTCTCATGTTGGGTCACACCGTTCAGCTTCTGTTTCAATGACCTGCAGTGAAATTACTTAGCGTTTTCTGAAATTAATTGTATTTCAGATTTACAATAGCACTTGCAGGTTTTATTTAATCTCTGTATTCGCCCACAAAATACAGTCAATCCTCTTTACAGTACTGTATATCCTGTGAAGCGCTTTGACACATCTCAACAATGTGATAAGGCACTACATCAAATGCAAGAATTATTATTTATTACTATATTTCCTGTCACGTTCCTGTCAATCCCAAAACAGCTGACAATAACCAATTGGTTCCATGCTCCAAGACACACATGCCACGCACGTCAGGAACTTGCTTCAGCTTACTTGGATCTGTGTCGTTCGCCAACACACTTGCTGCTTCACTCATGGATGCTGCAATTGCAGAGGCACCACACCCACTTCCAAGATCCAGCACCGTCTTTCCCTTTGCAATTTCTTGATTGTCCAAAAGGTATCTGAAAACATGAAATGCAATTAATTAGGTAAGTTAACAGTAATGTAATACAAAAAGATAATTATGACAAACGTTTGGCAAACTCCGATAGCCATTTTTTCTTATTCCTGTTATTTCATGCCAAATGGACGTTTTCTGTAACATTACTACTCACCAAGAGAGTGTGGGTGGGTTGCACGAATAAGGCTTGTCAGCTCATTTGATTTCATCCTTCCATAATATTCAATTTATTGCGTTCCCATTATGGTATCAAGCTGTTTTTAAAGAAGTCCAGGGCCATGGCTTCAATCACCGTTTCACTAAACTATTGAAAACCTGAAGAAAAACCTTGCACCTCCTGGTGTCTGTCAGCAAATCAATTGTCCTTTGCAACTCTCACCTGAGTCTAAAGTCTGGTGCATCCTAACAACAAAATTACATTTGATTATCCTAAAATTATCCTTTACTTTTTGATGCCATTTAAAAGGTCATTCATCTCTAGGACTGAAGAGCTCCAGCTTGTCCGATCCCAAACAACCACATTATTGTCATGATCCGTTACTGTGAAGCGCTCTGAGATGCCGTCCGGCGTGAAGGGCGCCATATAAATCAAAGTTGTTGTTGTTGTTGATCCAAGTAATATCCATGCACAATTCGAAAACTACAGTAAATCTCATTGATAAACAGAATTTAGGGCTGCTTGAAAGCATGTAGCTGCTTGCCAAGTTGAAGCACATTAATATTTTATGCCTTTTGTAAGCCAAAAAAAGTCATTGAAAGTGAAGGAGGACATGCAGCATCACTCGGGTTTCATTATTGATGGGCTGAGGTGAATTCCAGCCCCTTCAGTCTAATCCCAGTTCCTGTGGGAACGCATGCCACTGGACTTCATTCGCTAGCAGCATTCAAGAACAAAAGCCTTAACATGAAGATTTCACAAATATGCAAATGATTTGCCCCCAAAATATTCAGTCAATTCACTTTACACCACATTCTGTGAAATGCTTTGTGACATTTCAATGACGTAATATGGCACTTTATCAAATAAGAGTTATTATTATCAATAGATCAGAAGATTTGCAGGGTTGGTATTGCATTAAAAACAATACAATTGGAACAGGAATCCGGGGGATTTTATTGCCTACAGCACCCATAATGGACATGGTATTTCTGATTTTAAAAATGTTTGAAATTTGCTGCTTTGACATAGGAAGAAATCCCTTTGGGACGTCCTCCCGATGTGAAAGATCCTATCCAAATGTAATTTTGTATTGTAAGTACACTACAGTACTCGGTATTTCATGTATGATCAGATTTCCATTTGTCATTTGAAGAAGCTGCCAGGTTGAGCAACAGAGAATCTGTAACAAAAACAGAAGTTGCTGGGGAAACTCAGCAGGTCAGGCAGCATCCATGGAGAAAGGAAAATGAGTCAACGTTTCGGGTCTAGAACTGGGGCTTGTTTGGAGGGAGAGGTTTTTAAGGACATTAGAGTGGGAGAGGCAGAATATGAAAGACAAAGGAGACAAAGAAGACAAAGAAAAAAGAGTGTTTTAACTGATGGGGTGAAAATGTGATACCGATATAAGGGGGAGAAACAAAAGGGGATGGGTTTAAAAAAAACTGGGGAGAAGAGATGTTTAGTGGTGATGGAACAAACAAAACACCAGAGACAAGGGGTATCTGGAGATATGATTGTGATGGGGGAGGAGTGGGGGAGGGGAAGCTCTTATGTCCTAAAATCAATGTTGAGGCCAGACGTCTATAGGGTGCTAAGTAAATAGATATGCTGATCCTAAAGCTTTCACTATGGGTCACTGGAACAGCGCAGGAGACAATGGATCGAAAGATCAGCCTCTGAATGTGAGCACAAGTTAAAATGGAGGGAGACGTGAAGATCAGAGTTGACCAGGGAACCTGTATTCATCCCATCGAATAGGTGAGATGTGTGAAACTCCAGGTCTGGACATGATTTGATGCAAATAGAACTCGAGGACTTTGAACTCCTAATCTTGGCTGGCATTGTAATGCACTACAAAGCTCTATTATCTTCAGATGAGCCATCAAGCTGAGTTCTTGTCAACCTGTTTGGGGGATGTTAACGATCCCACGACATGATTAGAAAAACAAGTGAGTGTCTCCTGGGGACAACCCAACAAGTCACCCAGAAAAAAACAGTAACATCCCACAGCCAACAACAAAGGGTAGGCGAACAGTCAAGTCAGGAGGACATCCCAACAGCCAACAACAACAACAACTTTGGTTTATATCGCGCCCTCCACGCCGGGCGGCGTCTCAGGAGCCATGGAGGGAGCGATCAGTCCCTATCAACCCCCTGAACCTTCAGGCCAGTGAGTCTTGCGATGCACCCCTGGACTGTGAGGCCATTGAGAGTGGTTAGGTGTTGGGGAATGAGGCCTGTGGCTCAGTGTTGGGGGCTGTGTGTGTGTGTGTGTGTGTGTGTGTACAGTACCTGGACAGAGCTTGTCCTCCCGGCCAGTAGATGGCCCAGTAGGGGTCGCTAAAGGGCCACCGATCGGCCCTTTCAGTCCAGAAGCGGCAGCGGGGCGTCAAGAGGCGCAGTTTGATCTCCGGCGTTAAGTGATCGCTCACCACCTCCGTGTTGTTCTCGATGAACAGCCTCAAGTCTCTCGCTGAACAACAGCCGCCGCCGCGATTCCCATTGGAGGAGAAACGCAGGGCATCGCACCAAGAGCTGCCAGGCCTCAGCCACGGGGCTCGGGGCATCGCCGCCGCCGCTCACCAGCCTGTGATTCCGGGAGGAGGGGGAGAGGGGGGGGGGGGGGGGGAGCTGGCATTACAGCAGCACAAGATCTCATTGGCTTTGTCTCTGTGTCAGTTAGCCTTGTCTCCCAGGCCAACCCCAGGCCCAGCGCAGGCCAGGCCAGACCAACCCGAGGCCAGACCAACCCCAGCCCAGCCCAGCCCAGGCCAGGCCAGGCCAGACCAACCCGAGGCCAGACCAACCCCAGCCCAGCCCAGCCCAGGCCAGGCCAGGCCAGACCAACCCGAGGCCAGACCAACCCCAGCCCAGCCCAGCCCAGGCCAGGCCAGGCCAGACCAACCCGAGGCCAGACCAACCCCAGCCCAGCCCAGCCCAGGCCAGGCCAGGCCAGACCAACCCGAGGCCAGACCAACCCCAGCCCAGACCCAGCCCAGGCCAGGGAGAGAGAGCAATAGATAAACAACCAAACCACAACCTGACAATTGCACACATACACAAACAAACACACACACACACACAAATACATACACAAACACATATCAAACATACACACACACTCAAACACACAAACAAATACATACACACAAACAAATACACAAACACACACTCAAACAAATGCACATATACAAACACACATAAACGCGCGCATGTCTGTTCAGCTGCTCTGATCTACAACAACAACAAAATTATATTTGTAGAGCGCCTTTCAGGACATACCAGACCTCAGCTGGGTGGAGGGCAGTGGGGGGGGGAGGGTGGAGGGCAGTGGGGGGGGGGGGGGGGGGGAGGGCAGTGGGGGGGGGGTGGAGGGCAGTGGGGAGGGGGGGAGGGCAGTGGTGGTGGGGGGGAAAGGTGGTTGATCGAAAGTACGGTCAAAGAGGAGAGCCTTGAGGTGGGTCTTATGGAGGCAAGGGATGGAGCGAGGGGGAGGGCCTACGGGATGGAGTTCCTCGCCAGACTT
>CM068746.1:35303205-35305391 GCA_035084275.1 Hydrolagus colliei
TCAGACAGTGTTACAATCGACTCATCAGCAACAGAGAATAAAAACTAATTGTAAGAAATGGGGGTAACATGATCTTGTGAACGCCCTGTACAATACTCTAGGAATTTCAGACTCTTCCTGCATCTGTCTGAGTTGTCTTTATTCTTTATTCACTCACAGTCCTCACAGCAATTCACAATCTGTTGACAACCGTTTGGTTTCCTGAATAGCGTGCATTTAGCAACTTCTCCAAATGCCTTTTATTCCTTTACTCTGTCGACACTTCCCCTTCTTGTGTTCCTTAACGGTGTTCCCCAGATTGATGAATGACGTAGTGATGAAGTGATTGAGTTTTTCATGAATTTCCAGCCTTTTGGGTTTTGGTTCTGAACTCCAGCATCCCCATTTGAGATGATGCAGTTTCCCGTGTAGGGGAACTTCCCTCAGCCTCGGCAACAAGAAAATAATTTGATTTCAGTCAGTTGGCAGTGAGGGTGCCAAACAGCAGCATCAACTATTACCTGAATGCGAAGGCTGCAAGAGCTGTATACGGTGATGGAAGGCGAGATTCTAACAACTCCCCTTTTCCGCTCTCCCTCCTCTACCCGCTTGTAAAGAACACAAGCAATACGACAGCTGGTTGCCCATTAACAGATTGTGAAATGCAAAGATAGCAGTGAGGTGTGAATCAATGCTGGGTTTGCACTCTGGGTTCTCCCACCAGTGAAGCTCTTGCGAGCATCTCAAGCCAAAGTGAAACCAGGTTGTTTTGATGCACCAGTAGCTGGATTACTGCTGTCCTTGGTTTGCTGAAACAACAGTGGATTTTCAGTCCAGCTGTGAATAAAAATATGACCCATAACAATAGTAAATACATTTGATATCGCGCTTTCACATCCTACCGACATCTCAAAGCGCTTCACGGAATATTCTGTAAAGTGAATTGACTATGTTTGTGGGCAAAACGCGACAGCCAATCACGCACAGCAGTGTCCCACAAACAGTCGTGGATTGAAATGACCAATTTTTTGGGGGACAGATTATTGTAGGCGTGTGTGTGGAGTAAGGAAACTTGCCCAAGGTTTTGCCCTGATCTACCTGGATTCAAACACAGGTCTCACTCTTGTAAGGCGAGTGCTCTAACCGCTGAGCTACTGTGTACCCACCTCTCCCCTCTGCCCTCTCTCCACACTCCCCCCATCACCCAGAGCAGGGCAATAACAAGCACTCAGTAACCAAACAAGCATTTATTTGCCCATCACTACTCAACCATTCTTGATGTTAGGCTGTGTTAATAGTTCCTACTCTCCGTCTATGTTCCAATTAACAAATGGCTATAAACTGCATGAGAAATCACAGCACAGCAATCTACTAGTTACAGATCATAAAGCAAATTTGATATAGCGCTTTTCACATCTTCCAGACGTCTCTAAGCGCTTCATGGAATGTACTGTAAAGTGAATTTTCTGTATATTTGTGGGTGAAACGCAGCAGCCAATTGTGCACAGCAGTGTCCCACAAACAGTTGTGGATTGAAGTGACCAATTTTTGAAAAAGAATTCTGAGGAATTGTTATCAGGAGTGTGGAGTAAACTTGCCCAAGATTTCGCTCTGCCGGAAATCAAACCCAGGTCTCTCGCCTGTGAGGCGAGTGCTCTAACCACTGAGTTACAGGACTCCATTTTACCGAATACCTACGGAGGGCTTTGAGATGTCCTCCTGATGTGAAAGGCATTGTACGAAATGTAGGGATTATTTTATAATTATTACTGATTGGGTTTCCAGAACCAGCCTCTGTCTCCGGTGAGATGGAGGCAGGTCGTGGTCGTGTGGGTTCACGAATGTGCTTGTGATTTTTCCCTCTGATGCCGGGGAAGTGCCTGGTTTCTGCATGACGCAGCCACAGAAACCACCGGGAGAAGAAGTAGGTTAAACTGCGCATCTCGCAAACCACACGGCATTCTCCACGACTGTCCTTCCTCTTCCATTTTGTCACGTTGCGTGAAACACAATGTTGTGCTTTTCAGCTATGGATGAAAATGTATCTGCGCCCTTCCACCTCCCATTCCATCACCTGGCGTCTCTCCTTGGCCTGGCCTGCTGCTTGTCCCCCATCTCCTCCATCCCACCGTCCGTATTGGTGCTTTCAGCCGCTACACCTCAAAATGCTGGAACTCTTTTCCCCCAGTCCCTTCACCTTACCCCCA
>CM068746.1:35905591-36090160 GCA_035084275.1 Hydrolagus colliei
AGTGAGTTGACTATATTTTGTGCATGAAACACAGCAGTCAATTGTACAAAGTAGTGTTCCACAAACAGTCGTGGATTGAAGCGGCCAATTCATTATTTTTTCATGGAATTATTACCTCCGGATAAACGATACGCCAACCGACTGACAACTTGGATCCTACTTAGGAGTTTAGGTCACAAACCAACTTCTTCATCAACAATATAAATAGCAATATGTGTCAGATTATTATCTCTTCATCACTCAGAGCTCAAATGCCACTTCCGCATTTGTTCAGTCTTGCAGTTTGCACTGAGGCAGAGTGTTTAGTAACAATCAGCAGTGCAAAGGAAGGGTGGGGTTACCGTGAGATGCACAGCTTGATAGATTCTGCTTGAAATGAGAAGGCAGGTCATAAGACTTGTTTAAGTGCAGAAACGGACCATTCAACCCACTGGATCTGTGCAGTAGATTTTCTTCACATAAACCCCCTTAAATATAGAAACTGCATCAGGCATATTTCACCCAGGATTTGAGAAAGTATTGTGACACAGAAAAAATTATAGATCCTATTCACCTAATCTAACAGTTCACCCAAATAACAGTAACTTAATAAAAAGTCAGGAAGAGGGGTGAAAATGTGGAGTCCTCTAGCTATGTTAGAGAACTCACCTCGCAAGGGAGAGAGACTTGGGTTTGATTCCCAGCAGAGCAAAACGTTGGGGAAATTTCCTTATTCAACCTCTGTTCACCTAGCAGTAAGTAGGAACCCAATTGTTAGTTCTGTGAGGCGCTTTGAGGCATCTTGAAGACGTGATGGCGCTATATCAAATTCAAGGATTATTATTAAAATTAGAAATGATTACAGGGACATGTTGTGCATGGGTTTCAGTTGCAGATTTTGAGCTGTACACACAAAAAAAATTGCTACTTCAATTGCTCCATACTATACTGTCTCAGGAATTGAGATTAGAGCAAGGATCCTCATCCTCACTTTCAAGGTCATTCACGGCCTTGCTCCCTCCTAACTCTCCGACCTGCTGTCCCCCTATGAACATGCCCACCCCCTCCATTCAGCAAGCTCCAGTCTGCTCCTTATCCCCCGCCTGCTCCTTATTTCAGCCTCTCCCTCATACTCTGGAGCTTTCAGCGGGTATGATGCCTCTTTAGGCGGACCACCTGCTCCGCCGGGCTGGGGAGAGTTCTGGTTTTCTCTATACAGGTATTTAACAAAAGACAAGAGCACAGCGCACTCAAACCCTCCCATTTTTATGATTTTTTGCATTTCTTTGGGGCCCTCAATATGAGGGGCCCATCGGTGAATTGTACCAATTGCGATTGAGTAAGGAATCGCTCTAACCTGCCTGGATTCGAACACAGGTCTCATGCTTGTAAGGCAAGTGCTCAAATATAGTCTATTTACTTTGCGAGTGCTCGTAAGAACATAAGAATATAAGAATTAGGAGCAGGAGTAGGCCATTCAGCCCCTTGAGCCTGCCCTGCTATTCAATAAGATCATGGCTGATCTGCGAATCTAACTCCACCTACTATCAGCTCAGTGGTTAGAGCACTCGCCTTACAAGCGTGAGACCTATATTTGAATGCAGGCAGATCAGGGTGAAACCTTGGGCAATTTTCCTTACTCCATATGCCTAATAATAATTCGTCCAAAAAACCCCACAATAATAAAAATTGGTTATTTAAATCCACGACTGTTTGTGGGACACTGCTGCGTGCAATTGGCTGCCGCATTTCACCCACAAATATTCAGTCAATTGACTTTACAGTATATTCTGTGAAGCGCTTTGAGACGTCGATAAGATGTGAAAAGTGTTATATCAAATGCAAGGATTATTACTATTATCCCCATTACCCTTGAAATCAATCCATTTGGTGTTTGGGAGCCAGTAGAGCCTGACAAGGACTGGTGTAATGGGGGTATGAAGATTTGTGCGGTTGAGTATCTGGCCGGTGGAGTTTTGAATTAGTTAAATTTGGTGTCCAGTAGAGCTGGGGAGGATTTGAGGAGGCCATTAGAATAGTCCAGCTGGGAAGTAAAGACGTGGACAACCTGCTTTGGTTGTGAGGCACCACCCACCCACAGGGAAAACCCACACCTTTGATTTCAGTTAATTTTTTTGAAATGATACTGTGTTTTTAAAATCACACAAACTCATAGCATATCTCACTATTTGTAATTCTGGGCTCGTCTGCCAATCATTGTGACATTACTGCAGTTTCTATAAGATGCTAGAGTCTGATTAATCAACCCACAAATAACTTGCTAACTTTCAGGGAGTACAGCCTCCAAAACAAGCAGACTGCAAGGAACAGTGCTCAGATCTACAAAGTCAATCATCCGGGACATTTTGGCACTGGTGGTCTCAAAATGATAAGGAGAAACAGCAGATAGCTGAGCGGCAGATTGTCGTACAGTATGGTGATCTAATGTTGGTAAATATGTGTCTCTTGCCATTACAAGAAACGTAATAACATTCACCATAAGGATTATAACTGTTCAGCGCCTTGGGACGTCCTCCTGACGTGAAAAGCGCTCTATAAATGTAATTTTGTTGTTGTTGTTGTATGCATTTAATGCAAAGAAACAGCAAATGATTATTAAACGTTGGAAGGTGATCCTTTTCTTCTTCAGCTTTTCCGCTGCATAAATCATGGACGATTAATTGGAAGCATTCCCTGACCAGTGTTTGAGAGAGGAAATACTCTCCCAGAGATGTCACACTAAGTGAATATGACATTTTCCAGGTGTCCCACTGTTTGGGAGAGTTAAAAGATAATAAATGCTGAGGAATGGAGCATTTTCCATTGAGCGGTTCCAGGCAAGGCAGGATTTCAGTGTCCATTTTGAGGCAATTAAGACCACTTTGGTAACTAGGAGCTTTAATCTTTTCTGTTCTCAATCGCTTCATGCCCTTGCGCCTCCCTATACCTGTCAGACTTGCTCACCACCTGCTGCCTCCGCTCGGTCAGTTCTGGCCTCCTGTTTGTCCCTCTCCCCCTCCGCTCCTTCATTGCCGGCCGTGCTTTCAGTTTCTCCCTCCCTCCCTCCCTCCCCATTTTCAAATCCTATCTAAAGACCCTCCTTTCTGATCGTGCTAGCAGCCCTCTCCCACCCTTCCCTCTGCCACTGACTTGGGGTCAGATTTCACCACTATAAGTGCCCAGGGATGCCGCCCAGCGAGCAGGGCATTAGATAAATGCGAGTTGTTCTCTCTAAAAAGCATAGAAACATAAGAGAATACCAAGCAGGAAAATGTGATTTGAGCTACATGGAGTTTTTCTTGTGAAGGCCTGAAGATTATGGCTTTGTGCTCCACGTTATGATTTTGAACTCACTGTCTAGGCCATTACTCCAATACAGTGCTGGTGTGAGGGGAGAAGTTAGAGGTGCATCCATTGGTTGCAACATTAAAACCGAGATCCTCTCTGCTTGTTCAGGTGAATGTTAAAGATCCCAAGGCACTATTCAAAAAGCGAAAGGAATTTCTCCTGATAACCTGGGCTACAATTACTGTTAAGTTGATCATTCATGTCATGGCAGTTTGTGACACATTGTTGTGCGTCAATTGGCTATCTACACATATACAGCCTCTACACTCTATATTAAAATCTCTGTGATGTGCTTTGAGACATTTCGCCAATGTGGTAAAACACGATATAAACTGCAAGGGTTATTACTCATAAATACCTCTTCTTCATGTATATGTGGTTCATGTTTCCTGTTCCAATTAGCATACTTTCTCATTTATATTTAATTTAAAAATCCATCTGCCATTTCTTAACGCATCCACTTAATCGTCTCAGATTTCTTTCAGTGAAATTGATATTGCTAATGCTTGTCACATAAGCAAATAACTTAATGACAACAACAAATTGTTATCGTTATATTCTTATAATATCTCTTTCGGATCATCCCATATATTTCTGTCTGTGTACTCTAACCAGGAATGAGGAAATGTAGAAGTACTGTATAAAATTATACTAGTCTCATTTTTTTAAATGAATTGATTGGTGTGATAGAACCATATGCACCATTCAGTCATGTTCATGTAACCCTTCTTCCAGATTATTAGCTTCTTAAAGTGGCTGCTTCATCACTCTCAAATTTGCAGCATTTCTGGAATCTCAAAGCTGACCTGAAATATAGAGTCACACATTTCATCAACTTACATTCGTTGCCCAAGTTCTTTTACAATGATTTGCAATAAAGGTATCATGCTCTCTGTGTCAGGTTTGTTCCTTTACAGATTTGTTTAGTGTATCTAAAAGGACATTTTAGAAAATGTGGATGATTTGTAGGTATAAGTTACATTAATAATAATTCTTGCATTTGATATAGTGCTTTTCACGTCTTCTAGACGTCTCAAAGCTCTTCACAGAATATACTGTAAAGTGAATTGACTGTTTACTTGTGGGTGAAACGCGGCAGCACAGCAGTGTCCCACAAACAGTCATGGATTGAAATCACCAATTAAAATAAATAATTTGGAGGGATTATTATTAGGCCTGTGGAGTAAGGAAACTTGCCCAAGGTTGCGCCTCCGCACCTCAGGCACTTGCAACATCAAGGCATTCAAGACTGTACTCTCCACCTCTCGAAGCCAGTCAGGAATCTGGTCGTCTTGTTCAACCCTGAACTGTCCTTCCTCTCCCAAATACGTTCCACCATCTCTACAACATTGCCAGACTCCGCCACTACCTCACCCCACATGCTGCCGAAACACTTATCCACGCATTCATCACATCTAGACTCTACTACGGGAACTCTCTCCTCGTCTGCCTTCCCAGCTCCTCCCTTCACAAACTACAGATTATTCAGAACTCTGCAACTCGTGTACTCTCCCGCACTAGGCTCCGCGACCACATTACTCCCACCCTCGCCTGTCTCCACTGGCTCCCCATCCCCCAGAGGATCAAATTCAAGCTTCTCGTCCTCACTTTCAAGGCCATTCACGGCCTTGCCCCCGCCTATCTCTCTGACCTGCTGTCTCCCTATCAGCCTGCCCGTCCACTCGGTACAGTGGGCTCTGGCCTGTTCTATGTCCCCCACCCGAACTGCTCTGCCATCAGTGGCCAGGCTTTCAGCCTCTCTGCTCCCACACTCTGGAACTCCATCCCGCATCCCTTCATCTTGCTTCCTCCCTTTCCTCCTTTAAGGCCGGTCTCAAGACCTTCCTCTTCAACCGTGCCTTCTGCTCCCCTCCTAACTCTCACCCCTTTCCTACTCTCCTTCCCCCTGCCCCTATCCCGATCCTTCACCCCACTGCTCGGGTCCCGACCTAACTGTTCACCGCCTTGGGTTGTCCTGTCGACATGAAAGGTGCTCTATAAATGTAATTTTGGTGTTGTTGTAGCACTTCTCATCTTCTTGATGTCTCAAAGCGCTTCACGGAATATACTGTAAAGTGAATTGACTGTATATTTGTGGGCAAAATGTGGCAGCCAATTGCACAGAGCAGTATTCCACAAACAATTGTAGATTGAAAGGATTCCCTCTCTTGATTGCTTGCCTTCCTGGAAAGTGTACCACAATGGGCAACTTTGATATCCCTCATCGTCAAATAAATCAGCTGAAAGTTCATGATCACAATGAAAGTAAGGTCAAAGTGTCCAAAGGCATTCAGTACTCATGAGTTTATACTCAAAGAAAGAGTGAAGAGAGGCGAAAGTCAGCTGAAAAGAAAAAACACATTTTCAATCTTCTATGAATCATTCTAATAAAGTTGTAATTGTACCGATAGTTTTAATCTTTCCAGCAGCAAATCTGAAGATTTTTTTTTCCTAATCTTGTTACAATCCTTGTTAATGGTTTCTCCCAAGCAGTTCATTATTGCAATCTTCTCAAATATCTTCCACGTGGGAGGCAGGCATGTATTTACATGTGCAATCGTCTCATGTTAGCTCATATAGTTAAATTTGACCACAAACATTCAACTGGACACTGAAGTCAGTATTTCCAAGCATGAGTACTGTGTTTTAGATTATAAATAACCTTGTGTCATCAGTATCCAGCACCAAAGTAAATTTGAATGTACATTTGTAATTACTGTACAAAATACATTTATTTATTCACCTGCTTTTGCCAGAACAAGTGCCCAGTTAACAACAACAACTTCCACTTATACAGCGCCTTCCACGTCGGGTGACGTCTCAGAGCACAGATAAGATACACTTGGCAAACAGCTGGAAACGTGTGGCTATTTTAGAAATCAAAGAATTCAGTAATGTCATATATCATCATAGAGTATCTCTATTATCTTAATTTATGATGTTTTCCTTCCATGAAACACAATCATATTCTTAAGATCTATCAAGGAATGTCTTCCAATCTTTCCATCCTAACAAAACAGATGTATAGCTTAGTACAGTAACTATTAGTTACTGGCTCAGTTGGAAGGAGTAGGCCAGAAGGTTGTTGGTTTAAAACCCATATCGAGTCTTAAAGTCACAGTTTATCAGTCCAGTGTGTGTGAATGTCCAACGTGAAAAGCACTACATAAGTGTAATTGTATTGCATTGATGCAACGGATTGTCGCAGAGGTGTCCTTTGCACAAGACATTAAGCCAACATAATAATAATAATCCTTACATTTGGCATAGCACCTTTCACATTGAGAGGATTCTCCAAAGCGCTTCACAGGAGTGACTGTGCATTTTATGGGTGAAAGCGGCAGCCAATTTGTCCAGGGCAACATCCCACAAACAGGTCTGAAGTGAATGACCACAAAATATAGTCAATTCATTTTACTATCCTGTGAAGCACTTTGAGATGTCTTAACAAAGTGATCCGGTGTTATATAAAAGGCAAGAATTAGTATTATTATTATTGTTGGTCAGGACACTGGGAGAAATTCACTTTTTGTTTCAATATACTGTACAGTCAATTTTCCTACTCTTCTTCCCCCTACCCCGACCTCTCCCCCCACTGCTTTGGTCCCTACCTGACTGTTCAGTGCCTTGGGACATCCTCCTGATGTGAAAGGCGCTCTATAAATGTAATTATGATTGATTGATTGATTGATTGATTGAAATAGTTGCCAAGGGATCTTTAATGTTCATCTGAACAGGCAGGAGGGACCCAGGTTTACCATCTCATTCAGAATACGGCACCGCCCAACAATGAAGCACAAACCCCCAGCGCTGCAATGAAGTGGCATCTTACACTATGTGAGTTCAAGTTCTGATGCAGGACTTGAAACCACAACCTTCTGATGCAGAGGCAAGGGTGGTACCACTGAGCCAGGCTGACACACAGATCTTATCGAACTACTCAAATGAATCTTAAAGATCCTGTGGCACTATTTAAAATGATGAGAAAGTAATTACCTGTGAGGCATTTTAATGTGTCTTTACTTTACTGGCTCTGTATCAATTGAAAGTACTTCTGAAACTAGATTAATTTTAAATAGACTAGTCTCTCTCTCTCCTGTTCATTGCTTCTGGGAGACCATTGCTTCAACACTTTCATTGTCAACCACCCAACATATTTCATCACAATGCCAACAATAACAAATTGCATTTACATAGTGCCTTTCATTTCATCAGGTCGTCCCAAGGCACCCGAACTGGGGGAAGGATTTGAGAGTGGTGGGGGCCATTGGTGGAGTGGTTGTGGGAAGATGGCCGAAGGCACAGTCAAAGAGGAAGGTCTTGAGGTGGACCTTGAAGGAAGTAAGGGAACGGGTGAAGTGAAGGGACTCCAGGATGGAGTTCCAGAAAGACTGAAGGCCCGACCACTGACGGTGAGATGGGCAGGGCAGGGAGCCATGTAACTGGCATGTGGAAAAGCTTTGCGAGGTTTCTTCCTACCTCTAAATGTACATTAAGCAAACTCTTGACTATTTACCTTAATTTACAACCTCCTTATTCATCCTCAATGAGTTGTCTTCCATTGTCCCAATAATTTCATTGTCCCACCAGCTCAGTATCTGTTTTCATAGAACATTTAATCACCTTTGTCAATATGTATAGCCATAAACCGTGTTCCAAACTAAATACTGTATTCACCGCTTCTTTTGGTGGATGTGAATAGAACACTAGCATCATTTTTACTGGGATTTCATTCTACTTATAAAGTAAATAACAATCCTTGCATTTGTGAAAACTGGATTTACTATTAAAGCGTAGTGACTGCGTATTTTGTAGTCAAATGAGGCAGCCAATTTGTGCGCAGTAATGGGCCACAAAGGGCCAGTGTACTGATTGACTGACATTGCTTGACCCACATTGCGCCAGCCAAGCCTAAGCATTGTCAGGCACCTAACAGTCACAAGATCATCAAAGAGAGACTTTGGATGAAGAAAGTCATTCAGCCTGTTTGATCTCTTGGTTTTTTGTGCTAGTTAAGACCGGAACTTTAAGCTGGTTTATAAATAAAATAGTCACATTACCAATTGATTTTAGGTCATATTTTTTCAACCAACGTCTATAATTAAAAGGTTGATTTTCCACTAAGCATTTATCATGCGCATTTCGCTTTGAGATGATTCAAAGACATGATAAGGCGCTACATCCTCGCAAATGCAAGCGTTATTATTATTATCTTTCTCATGTGTTTTACTTGATGCTAACTAGGTTGGTCAAATAAAATCATTTTCTTTCTAATGGCAATGGTTACTGCAGATCTGGAAGATTAAATCAATGGCAGTTAACTGTCTCATTTATTGCCCGTATCATAGCTTCAATGACCCTTCCTAGTAATCTGTTCCAATTCTCCAATTGTAATTACCCTTTGGGTGAAGAAACCCTTCCTGGGAGTCGCTGCTTTAAATAGTCTTGTATAAATCCATACAGACTCCAAAGTACATGTGTGGGTCTGCTGATAATTATAACACCTAATTGAACTGTGTTTCCAAAACAGTCTGTCTTACGAAGAAAGCGTGTTATGATGTTAAATAAGGAAGTTTCTGCTTTCTTAAAATAACCATTTTGTTTTACTACAGGAACAGAAAAATATGCAGTGGGGGTAACTCCCCAAAGAAGCTTCCTTCGTCTTTGATTTTTAGGAATATGCTGTGAAATCTGTTACAAGATTGTTAGCATTTTACTGTAATCCTTCACGTATTTTACTGTTCCCAGGTTTTGAATATGTTTTCCATGAGCTCATCCTCAGAAGCCCCGTGAAGCCATTTCATTGACTTTCTTGAACTCCTCTGCAAACAGAATGAAAGTTTTAAAAAAAGTTCGGAAAAACATAGATCACTGAAGCAGATTCAAGCCATTATTTACGAGGATTCCTTGGATTTTCTGTCTTCCGATATATAATAATTACTAGTAATAATATTTGGCATAAGGTTGCAGTAATTACTTTCCTGCAACTTCGAAAGTACAGAAATGTATTATTCCAAATGCAGAGTTCATCCCCTCGGTTTCTCCCCTCCTCTCTTGAAGAAGAATCTTTGCAGTCTAGGCAGGCTGACCCCTTTATTGGACTTATAAAAATTAATTGTGGAGACATGAAACAATGCTATTAATCGATTTGAGCAGTCGATGAACCAAGATGGTTTTAAAATATAATTTCTTCCAGAAAGGCAGAAAATCGATAACTTATTCACTTTCTGCACATAAAGAAATTAATTATGGACAAAGCATATCATGCGACAGATTTACAAAACCTGACTGACTATTATTAGTGTGTAGATTCACGGTCAATGTTATCAACATTACTTGTCTAATCATTATCTTACGAGTCAGATGTTGGTCCCTGCCCAGAATACCTTGATGTTTTATAAAGTTGATGAAAAAATGGATCCTTCCAATGGAAAATAATAATACAGTATTCCTTAAATCATTTCACATAGCGCTTTTCCACATTAGGAGGATGTCTCAAAGCACTTCACAGGATATAATGTACTACAAACTGTGTTTTATAAATGTGCAAACTGTGTGTTATATAAATGCAGGTTGTTGTTATTTTGTAGGTGAATCTGGCGGCCCCATTTGTGCATGACAATGTCCCACAAATAAGATATAGCGCCTTATCATGTCTTTGAGACACCTCAAAGCACATCACACATTATACTGTAAAGTGAATTGACAATATAGTTTGTCAGCAAATCGCGGCAGCGCACAGTCAATACCACACAGCAGTCTGTCCATCCCTCAGACAGTTTTTTTTAATGGATCATTAATCGACTAACAGCCAGGTTCCTACTTACAGCTGGGTAAACGGAGCTTGTGGAGCAAGGAAATGTATCCAACATTTACCCGACCGGGAATCTAACCCAGGTCCTCTTGCTTGCGAGGCGAGTGTTCTAACCACTGAGCTACAGGACTCCGCAAACAGCCATGAAGTGAATGACCAATTGTTATTTGGTGGATTTGGTTGGCCAGGACACCAGGAGACACTTCCCTTCTCTTTTCAAATAGCGCTGTGTAGGACCATTAATGTGCACCTAGTGACAAACGAGACCTTTTTTTTATCATCTCTTTCAAAGGAAAGCAGCTCCGACAATGGAGCAAACGCTAATGATAAACATGCCACAAAAACATCCTTCAGTCAAATAGGCCTCACTTACAGGTTACATTTAAAGCTGCAATCACCAAATGCAAAATAACAAATGCTGCACAAGCACTGATCCATACAGCAGAGTTCTAAAAACAGGTGTTTTGATATAAACACAGAGTATTTCTAGAAACTGAGTGTGCAACTGGGCAGTGTATGTAAATCAACACAATGAAAAGTAGAACTTTAGTCACTGTGACGTACATTGAATCAGAAAAACAAGGGGCTGGGTCGGAAGTGGTTTTAAAAACATTGATGAATAGAGTAATCTGGCTACAATGAGCCAAACGGTTTCACACTGCAATGCTGAAGCACAACCAAGCTCCACCTGGTGGATAATCCGAGCATGTTGGTGGATTTGTGGCTCGCGGTAAACGTTTGCTCCAGTGTTCAAAGCAGCAATATACCTTCGCAGAAATATTGAACCGAATTTTGCATATTCATGGTTTAGCAAAATATGCACAACGTGCAACACTATACAATACACATTTACATCTGCAATCAGTGGCTGTTTATGAATATGATTGAATGCCATTATACTTGGCGGTGAGGAATTTCTTATTTTGGATTTTGGATTACCAAGTGCTATTTCAAATAGATTGTTTACAAGATGTCGTGCCTGAGTTAAAAGATGTAACTATAGCAATGAACTCAGTGAATAGACTTGGAAAGGACTCAGTAAACTGAACCCAACTAAATAATTAAATGTTCAGCATTTCCTTTTGATCTCTCCACTCCCCACCCACCTTATCCCCAGACAATAGGATACATTCAACCACCACTTACTCGTTTACCTAGATGTATGTAGGAACTCAGTTGTTAGTTGACCACTGGATCATTTTCTGGGGGGTAGTAATCCCTTCAAAAATAAATTTTGGTCACTCAATCCCCAACTTGCTTGTGGGAACCTGCTGTGCACAATTGGTCTCCACATTATGCTCACAAAATATACAGTCAATTCACTTTACAGTATACCTGTGAAGCTCTTTGAGACGTCTAGAATACATGATAAGGCGCTATATAAAAAGGATTATTATTATTATTTATCTCGTAAAGGGACTTCCAGTGCCGAATGCCGGAAGTGAAACAATTTCTGAGGTGCAACAGGCAGATAGATGCTGTAAATCTGAAATAGAAACAGAAGTTGCTGGGAGCACTCAGCAGTTCAGGCAGCATCTTGGGGAGAGGAAAGCGAATCACCATTTCAGGTTGATGACCTGTTCGGACGAAAGTTCTTTGACCTGAAACGTTAACTCACTTTCCTCTCTCCACAGATTCTGTCTGACTTGCTGAGTGCTCCGAATTTCTGAGGTGCAATTCTTTAGATGAAACGTTCAAGTAGAGATTAAAGATCCAATTATACTATTGTAAAGAAAAGAATGGGATTCTCCCTGTATATTGGCCAGTATTTTTTCCTTGATCTAAATTCAACATAAATATGTTTTAAAACTTTCATTTGTTGTTTGTGGGACTTTGATGATGCAGGTTACCCGACAAGTTGGTCTCAAAGACAAATGACTCCTTTTGAAAGTAACTCAGAGTGTATACAAGTATTATTATTGCTTGCTGATGTGTGTGAAATGGGCTTTCATGGATGGTGTTTGAGAAGCAGCCCAAACACATTTCTATTAGCTATGAACAATTTATGTTCTCGAGTCTTTTGCAGACTTGAGAAACTGGTTTACAGTGAATCACTGCCTCATTTACATTGTCATTTATTAAGAGGTGTGCATCAGAACCCTGAAGAGCTCTGATCTACAAATGACTGTAAAACATGGATACTACCCCGGCAAAGAGCAAAGAAGTCAGTGTCTGAGTCTTGCGATTAATGGCAGTCTGCAAATCTGCTTCACTTAGATCCGGAATGAACCAGGAAATTGTTCTTAGCCTCTCTGCACCAGGAATCCTAGCAATTAAGTATTAGGTATTTTTAAACATAATTTCATATTAGAGAATCTCGAGTCTATCCGGAAGTTTATGATTAAAACAAGTGAGAACTCCATTGTCACTTACTCTAACTCCTTCGTTCCTGCAACCCAAAAGCTTCAGAAACAGCAACCTCTCTCATTTGCTTCTTCCGACTGCAAATCCACTATTTAATTAAAGCCCAGGCCCTAAGCACTGTTTTTAGATTTATTCTTGCGTGTTCTGTTGTAAATTTTAATGATGTCCTGAAGTGAATCCTTCAGGTTGGATGCAAACAAGGAAACTGAGCAGCTTCCATGACAACTGTTGCTGATGGGATCAAAAGAGGTTTCAAATAGAATAAGATTGGCCATTGTATTGTTTGTACTGTATGTATCATCAAAAGTAATGGATGCTTTGGAATAATCCAAGAGCTGTAATTTGACCTCTGTGTTTAAAAAAAACTTAGACAGAGGAAACGTTATGTTACGCTCTATAAAAGTATAACAGACACTGTGGAGTTAATTTCAAAGAGATGATCTCATTGTAAACATAGAAGAAGCTGGTTATATACTGCTCAGTTCAATGTTTGGTCTCTTGGTTTGTAATCTCACTTGAAAGATTAAATTAGATTTTTGCCTTCTAATCATTCCTGGCTAAAGGTATTTCTTATTCTATCAATTAAAATGAGAATACCAAAGAGTGTTCAACTGTTTTATGGGCACTACATTTGCAAATAATTACACAAATATAATTACTCAAATCTGTAGATGGAATTTAAGCTTCACAAAATAACCAGATGTGCAAAAGTCCTAAACCAACTGAGCAAAGGCTATCTGTGGATGAGTGAGGTGTGAGCAGGTTGGAGAGATAGGGAGGTATCAAGGCATGAAGAGATTTCAAAGTGAGAGTAAGAATCAGTAATGAATAAATCGTTGATGGGAAAGAAGTAATGGCCCAGATATTATCATGAGATTGTTTCCTCAGTTTTTTCATTGCAAACTCTCGATTGCAAAATAATGGTATTTACTTCTATTGGTTGATAGATTGTCATATGTCAGCTCCAGGCCAGACTGATGCCAGTAGATAACTTGTCCCTGACTCATGTTGACTTCAAGAAGCGAGAAACCTCTTAAGTCTCTCCTTAGGTCTATGCCTGACCACCTGGTCCCATGCCTTGTCACCCACTAAGATTCAATGAGAAAGATAATTGAACTTTGTATTGATGTCACAATCCCTTTCATGATGGATTCAGATTAACACAAATGTGGAAGTGCACCCCTCAAATAGAAATACGGTGCAAATTGTGAAGGATAATATCACATCAGGACCTAGGGATGTCCCCGTGAAATGAAAGACGCTATAGAAATGTAATTTTGTACTCTTTTGTAAATAAATAATTTCTGTTGCAGTTGTTTTTAAGATGAGAATCGCCACAAAATCTATTTGCATTATACATTGAATAAATCGGGCCTCCAGAGCCAGAATCTTGCATCATTTACAACTAATTTCTTTCACCTTTGTCAGAGATACTGTAGGACAATAAAGGAATTGCAAAATCTTGAGGTATTCTTAATCCTGAGGTCTCAGTGCTTTCATCGATCCACTCTGCAATGAATAATTGCTGCTGTCTGTGATCTAAGAATTTCTGTAGTCTACAGTGTTGAGCTGAGGGAGGCACGAGTAACTATCAAGGCTCAGAGCATATCAACATTCAAAGCGAAATTGGATAAACATTTGAAGAGGCGCAGCGTAAAAAAGGCGCTGGGAATTGAGATTAAAGTAATTGAAATGGTTGACTCTGGAGGAGGTGTGGGCACAGCAAAGGCACAAGTGAGATCTCTTAAGTTGCTTGTATACATTTATGACTTGGATTCACTTCACAGGCTCAGTGCAATGTAGTTCAACTTGCAGATGGCGCAAAGTTTGCGGATATCACTGGAGACAGGAAGGATTTGCAAAGAAGGTTAGAGAAGATGTACATAATAATAATAATCATTTACATTTGATACAACCAGCACAACTTGCTTTTATATAGTGGCCTTCAAGCTGGATCGCGTATCAGAGCGTTTGACATTGTTGGAGTCTGACTCTGATCTGGTTGTGGTGGGGGAGGTGGCCATAAGCACGTTCGAAGAGGAAGGTTTTCAGGTGGGGGTTGAAAAGGGGGAGAGAAGGGGCAAGGTGGAGGGATTGAGGGAGAGCGTTCCAGTTTTTCGAGGCGCAGCGGCTGAAAGTGCGAGAGACAAGCAGGAGGTCGATGACGGTCGAGCGGAGATGCCAGGTGGTGGATTGGGGAGTGAGGAGGTCAGAGAGGTAGGGAAGTGCCAGGGAGTGAGATGATTTGAACACGAATGTGAGGGTTTTGAAGTTGAAGTTTGCTGATGGGGAGCCAGTGGAGCCTCGGCCAGAACTGGTGAGCCGGGGTCACTACCTTATAGAAAGTAAGAACAGTAAGCAGCTTAATCAGTTCATTAATTGTTTACAGCAACAACTTGCATTTATATAGTTCCCTATGAGCAGGTGGAACTTCAGAGTGCTTAGAGGTGGTGTGGTTTGCCGTCGAGCTCGAATGAGAGAGGTGACTGAAGCTACAGTCAAAGGAAAAAGTCTGCAGAAGACCTGAGCCAGATGAGCAATTGTGGTGTGTAGTTGAGTGGAATGTGAGCAGATTGGCGAGGTGGATAAGTGTCAGGGCATGAGGTGTTTTGAAAGTGAAAGTGGGGGATGTGAAAATAGCAGGTGGCAACAATAAAGAAAATAGGACATTTGAGTTCAAGTCTCCAGATGTCATCTCAAACTGTAGTGTTCTGGTAAATTTGCAATCACAGTATTGCGTACAATACTGGATCCTGTAACATAAGGGTTAAAAGGGAGTCAATGCAGAGGAGATCAGCGAGATGTTAGAGAATTGAGTACAAACAGCTTGTTAGTCGATTGGCGGATCGCTTTCCAGGGGTAATAATCTCCAAAATACTAATAATGTGATCTTCAACGTTTGTGTGACACTGGTATGCGCAATTAGCTGCCGTGTTTCGCCTGCAAAACGCTCAGTAACTACACTTTACAGTACACCCGTGAAGCGGTTTAAGACATCTCAACAACATGATCAAGCACGACATCAAATGCAAGGATCATTATTATTATTGCTATAATTAGATGGGCAAGTGCTGCTCAGTCTTGAAAAGAAAACATCTAAAAGGGGATCTTGTAGAAGTAAATAAGATTTTAATTGTAGCATTAGTTGGCCATTCAGATTTTGTGTTTGTTCTGCCAGTTCATTAAATCCTTATAGAGCTTCTAATTGCTTTTGCTTCATACTCATACTTCCCAAGTATCTCTACACCCCCTTTTAACTCCCAATTGATTCTGCCTCTTTGGCCTTCCGGTGGCTTTTTATTGAGCAGCAATAAATTCTACATGCCACTAAGTACATTGACATGAGGTACACAGAGAAAAGTATTCAGCACATCTTAGTGACATTGTTACATTCCCTGGTTTAACATTAGGAACTGTCCTGGATATCCACCCAAAGGTCTTGAGTTCAAATCCCAGCCTGAAGTACTGTAATATGAAAACTCATCTGTCCCATAATCATAATGGGTTTTACGTTACAGATGTACAGATACAGATGGCGCTTCTTCCATTAAATGCACTGCAGAAGCAAGTTATGAAACAGCATAAGCCAAATAATAATAATTCTAAAAACAAAGAAATATAATTCAGGATGGAAAGACTCCATGCCTCCTGCTGTGTCCTAAATCTCCAAATTGAGGAAATTAAATATCAACTGGGTTGTTGGCACATGCTCCAAGCTCTTCGAATCAATCTTGCCTCCTGTGATATTTGTTACTAGTTCTACCCATTGCAGCTGTGCTTGCAACCAAAGGAGCAAATATAGAATGTAGATTGACACACAGACGGACATACAGACAGACATTTCATCTTTATCTGTACTCATCTGGGAGGACTACTTTTGGAGGATTCTTTTTGGATGAATTCAGTAGGAGAGGTCAGCGGTTTAAAAATGTAATTTGGTTGTGGTGGCTGCAGTCTGTGTTCTTTATTTTGTTCCCGCCACTTGGCTTTGTGTGTTGCTCTATGACACAGGATGCCACAACGCCACAATCAGCTGGCAATTCCACTGGGCATAACTACAGCGTACGCGTACATACGGATGTGCTCTGTGATGCATGATGCCACAGCACCACAGTCAGTCAGTGCAGTCACCAGGATTAACTCCAAACTGAAAATAACTCGCTGCACATTAGGAGATACCTGAAAACAAATATGCCCATGTCACTCCCAGCGGCAAGTCCTTTTTGATGAGGTATAAAGTATGTCTTTAATTCAACCGGTTATTGATATCCTTCTTGCAGCACAGACAAACATTGTTGTTTTATTAGTAGAAATATATATGCATATATAAAGAAGACAGACAGAAGATAAACATTACCAGCAACAAATAGCTGCCATGCGTGTAGCTTTATATCACAAGATTAGTTGCATACTCATTAGTGATAGTTTATCGTTTCCATTGATCAACTCAACACACAGCCACAAAGCAGTAAGAAATATATATCCTGTGAAGAGCTATGAGAAGCTCTTCATGAAATGATTGGCACTGTATCAGAAGCAGGGATTATTTATCTCTGTGTGGATAGAGCAGTTCGGAGCCAGGATAGGAATAAGCCAGGGAAGAAATCAGATGGGAACATTTCCACTGATTTCCCCCTTCCTCACCATGCCCCCCACCCCACCACCCACAACCACACAAACGCGCGTGCATACACACCACAAACACACACAAGCACACACACACACGCATGCACATAGTTAAATGCACAAAACACAAAATATTCAGGCTTGCAATGTCCAAGAAAAGCATCCAAAATTCTGAAACCGCTTCAAATGGATTTTTCTTATCCTATCTGCACCCTTTCATTTTGGGTAATTGAATGCCTGCTATATTGTGCAAGAGTGAATTGCATTTTTCAAAAATGTGCAGCCCTCTCCGTACATCATATCTATTATTATACAGTATCTACCATCTACCAGACTGTAGTAAATTGAAAGTTAGAAAAATCTTCTATTGCGCATATAAATATGAAGTAACTGCTACAGTAGCATAGTCCAAATTCTTGCTTGTAATATATATCACTGCATTTCTGGTGGGAACATAGGATTATGGGGATGGATCACACACCATCTGGCCTGAAATTGTAGTCAGTCTTATCCATAGAGTTTCTGTGATGTGAGATTATAATGGGAAAATCCCATTTGCATCTGACATCTGCAAAGGCTGTTACATGTAATGCTATCTGCAAACTCAGTTCAATTAATGCAGCGTCACTTACACCTTGACTTAATAGGTGTCGCTCTCACTTCTGAGTCAGAAGATAATGGGTTCAACACCGTGACTTGAGTCTGTGGTCTAGGCCGATACTCAGGGGGTTGTTGTATTGTTTGGGTGATCAGTTTGGATGAATGAGTCCAGTGTCCAGGCATCATCAACAACAACAAAATTACATTTGTACAGTGCCTTTCACATCAGAAGGATGTCCCAAGGCGCTGGACAGTTACTGCTTCAACCACCTGGTCCAGGTTTTATTAACCTCTGGATAAAACAGTAACTTTCTGGTGTTCATCTTGAAATTGGCCTTTATAACCCTTTCTGAGACATTAAATGTACACCCAAGGTTCAGGTTAAACATCTCATGACATTCTTTGAAATAATCACAATTCTGGGCACCAACTCCAGGTTCCTTGGTCATTAACCCACAAAAAAAAATCACTACTTTTGAGATGTTTTCACTTGATGAAATGCAAATTCTTTCTTTTCTACATACAATCTGTATTGACATGAATTTTAATTTACTAAGGGAGACAAATAAATACCATTAACATTTGCAAGAAAAGAAAACTGCAATCCCTTATTATTGAAGCTAAAATCCTTCAGGATAGCAATTTAACAGTATTGATTGTCAACCTGTGGCAAGTGCCTATTAATATTTTATGCAGGTATCTAATGGGACATAATAATAATCCTTGTGTTTGATGAGCACCTTATCACGACTTTTAAACATCTCAAAGCATTTCACAGAAAAAGCAAACTGTAAAGTTTATTGGCTATATATTTTGTGTGCGAGATGTGGCAGCCAATTGCATCAGCAGGGTCCCACACACAGTCCTGGGGTTCAGTGATCAAATTATTATTATTTTTTAAGGGATTATTACCTCCTGAAAATCGATCCGCCAATTGACCAACATATCTGGTGAAAGAACAGTCAAAGAGTTCACAGGCACAGGTACGATGGGCTGAATGGCCACCGTCTGTGGTATAAGATACCATGATTCCATCCTTCTATGTTGAGCTTTACGACAAGACGTACACAATATAACATTCCCTACTTGAAAAGTAAGGGTATTAAGGGATATCCAAAAGAGATGGGGAAATGGTCATAAAAGATCTGTGTGATCTAATAAAATATTAAAACAGGCTAAGTTGCTGCGCATGTTCCTGTGAGAGATATACTTTGCTCTAGTCTTTACCCCCCACCAACGGAGAAAGTAGTCCTTGTCCTTTTAACCTTCTCATATTGCACAAGGCCTCTATTCTTCCCCAGGGCACAGCTATGCCAATGTATATCTTTCATATCCTTGCTCAAGCAAACTGATTATGAAACCCTCCACACCGATTATCACAATCATGTTACTATTATATCAAGGAACAATATCAGCTTCACAGAGTATTTGGCCTGAAGATGTAATTCCTTGCGCCTTCCCACAAGCGGTCTTCACACGGGCATTTTGCAACTGCATAAATTTTTGTCAAGCAGAAATTGCATTAGTATTTACTGCAGATTCCTGTGGGTATGTAGAATTGCTTTCAAGATATTTCAAAAGGTTTATGATGGAGGATGTAATTTGCTGGGCAGAATAAAATCAGTAGCCCTACAAATCTGAAATATTTGTTGTTAAAATGATACAAAAGGTTCTTAAGATGATAAATGATGCAACTAATGAAATCTAACTGAAATGATATCACTGGGAGCAAATCACCCTTCAACACATTTCATTTAAAATGGAATTGAGTTACCTGTATATAGTTTTTAAGTTTAATTCTAAAGCAATTCCCTGAGTTATCCCAACTTTTAAATAAAATATATATACACCAGCCTTTAATTTGCATTAATTCCTCCAATATACCAATTCATACCACTGTCAAGGCCCTCTACACCCTTGCCCTCTCCTACCTCTCTGACCTGCTGACCCCCTATCAACCTGTCTGCTCCCTCCATTCAGTGGGCTGCGGCCTGCTCCATGTCTTTCGCCCGACCCGCCCTACCATCAGCGGCCATTCAGCGTCTCTGCCACAACTCTTTGGAACTCCATCCCACAATCCTTCCACCTTGCTTCCTCCCTTGCCTACTTCAAAGTCAATCTCAAGGACCTCCTTTTCAACCGTGCCACCCTTCTAACTCGTTGCCCTCCCTCATCCCAACACTGCCTCCCCCCCTTCCCCTCCCCCCCATCCCAATGCTTGAGTCCTGACACCCCCACTACTGTTCAGTGCTTTGGGCCATCCTCCCATCATGAAAGACGTTCTACAAATGTAATTTTGTTGTTGTAATGTATAGTCATTAACATATACAACTTGTTTTCCTCAGAGCGTTAGTCAACATGTGGATGTGTCTAAATCCAAGTTAGAATCCACACTGCAGATGGAGGCTATTTGTCCCATGGACTATCCTAGTTTAGTTGGTTAGACCCCAGCAGGTTACCCCAACGCACACTCTGGAGTCCCCAAGCCTTGGCTCTTGCCAACCTATGCCTAATACTTTCCGGAATTAGGTAAGCAGGGTATTTGCATCTAGGGAGATAGTGTACATAGTGCATACCATTCCAACAATCCATCGCAGGGATTGCCATATGTAGGTTGAATGCATGGAATTCTGAGTTTGGTTAGGATACTTTAACCATGATGATGGGTTTCCACATGTGTTGAATACCTGGGGGACCCTCCCCCCCAAAAAAAATGTAGTCCATCGAATGCCCCAACTTACAGTCAAGCAGGTGTGAGGTAGTAAAGGGTTGATATGGTGAATTTTAGGGTTTCGGAAGAGAGTCACAGGTGTTCAAAGGTAGATGATTTATTCACATTTGTTAAAATTGAGATATCAATCAGTTTATCTTTCTTCAGGGTAAACTGTTAGTAAAGTGCTTTTTTATGGTTCTTGTGTGAAATTCTGGGAGTTAATGTGTTTTCTGGCTCCGTCAGTTTTCTGGTCTGAACAATAGTGGTGTTTGTGGAGTTAACCGGTTTTATGGGTTTTATGTTTTCAAATTCGTGGAAGTGGGAAGAACTGGTACAAAATAGTCACATGGGACATTAGGGGGTATAAAAAGGAGAGTTATATGGAGGTTGTTGAGGTTTGGAGTTTCAACTAACACGTGACTCTAACATCACTAATTACAAAACTCTGAATCTCAGGAACTTGGAGGAGATGTGAATTCAGGGTATGTTTACTCTATTTGTTTACACCTGGTGGTCCCAGTGTTGAGATTCGGTGGTTAGATATCTTAAGAGTATGGGTTATTAAACCTTGTTAAAATTATATTGATATAATTTATCAATGTGCTATATAGGATTATGTGCATGCTTGCGTCAAATGCTCCGAATGCAGGCATATATATACAGTATACTGTAGTGTATATATGTATATTGAAGCCTGTGGGATTGAATAAACTAAGAATATTTTTACTAATCGCCAAGTGTTTTGGTGTAATTTGTGAGACTGCTCTAACTGGGCACGATTCCAAAACAGTAATAGAGAGAAGGATCACTCCTTTCAGAGTGCACCTGGAAGGAGCGTGTAATTATCTCTCACTGATAAGAATCTTATGACAAAGTTCACTTCAATCTGACTGCTCCACCTTATACCAATAGCCCTTCAAGCACCTCTTGTTCATATACTTGTCTATCTCCCTTTTAAAAGCAATAAAGAGAAGAGAAATGGGGACAGTGATAATCCTTGCATTCGATATAGCACTTTTCACATCTTCTGGTTGTCTCCAAAGCGCTTCACAGAATATACTGTAAAGTGAATTGACTGTATATTTGTGGGTGAAACATGGCAGCCAATTACGGACAGCAGAGTCCTACAAACTTGTGAGCAAGTGGATTGAAGTGACCAATTTATTATTTTTTTAGGGATCACCGGTATTAGCAAAATGAGCCGCAAGCAACGATTAGATAAGCTTGGGCTTTTCAGTTTTGAAAAGAGGTGTTACATTTTGCTTCAAAAGCACCAATAAGTATTCTAGACATATAGGACTGAACTTCATTATTGCTGCACATTATATCTCTACGACACTGTAAGTCATGTCAGGTACTTTGCTCTTGTGCCATCAACACAGATTCATTGCCATGGGCTTATTACTCTTCAGTACCATTCAATAACCTAAGCAGATTTCTTACTGTATGTTTATGAACAGTAATACAAACTACTGTATAGGCATAATTTATTTTTAATGGGATATTCTGCTCCCCCCAAGTGATAATCACCATATCACATACCGCAATTTTGTACCCTACAGTGTTGTACATCATTTAGATTTCAGTGAAACCAAATGCAGAGATTATTCTTTAATGTAAAATGGCAGTGCAGCTATTTATGTGTAGTCGACAAGCTTGCTGAACTTAGCAAGCGTAGCAGAGGGTAGCACACTGCCCACAGCAACAAATACACCGCAGAGAGCTAACAGAACAGTCTAATTCTCATTGATCTGCGTAAGGGAAAAAAATTTAAATCCTGTAAAAAAAAACAACAACATAGGATCTGAGTTTTGTGTTGAGTTCAACAATATGTACACATTTCCTTAGTTAAATACTATAAATAGAAAGAGCAAAGTTTGTAATCGCATGCCATACTACACTATGTAACTTGCAAGTAACAGTTTATTTCAGTGAAGACAGAGATGCCTAATCATTAAAGAGCACTTAGTCAGCATTGACACCCACTGGGAACAGATGTATTTTTTTCCCCACAAAAGGTTTCCAGAATTCCAAACTAATGGTTACTGTGCATGACATTTAAAGTACAGCTCAGATCCTCAGTCTTGCATCTAACGTTTATTTTACGCCAACACCCTTTAATATACAGTACTGTACTGTCTGAGGCAATAAATTGTGCTTTGGCCAGAGTTAATGGTAGTGTGGAATAACCCGTGGTGTATGAAAGAATTTGGAAGTTGTAAATCACTGAACCTCTGGTGTTGTTTTTAGACTTTTAGATGGACCACAATGTCCTTTTGTTGAACATTTTGTTCACAAGTCAACAAACTAAAAGCAATGACCATTCAAGTAATTTTTAAAAAACACACAGTGGTTTGTTTGAGACTGTAAATAGAGAAACATGTCATATAAAAGAATAATTTTGATAGACGGGCAACAACGACAACAACAAACTGCATTTGTACAGCTGAACAGTGAAGGCTTTGCACCCAAGTTGGAAGTTGAGATCAGGAGGTGTGAAAGGCAGGGAGGGTAAAGGTAAATGGGTGACTAAAGGCACGGTCGAAAGGAGGGTCTCGAGATGGGCCTTGAAGGGGGCAAGAGAGGGGGATGAGGGAAGGGCCTATTGGATGGAGTTCCAAAAGGTGGGGGCAGAAAGTCTGAAGGCCTGACCGCCAATGGTGAGTCGGGACAGGTGAGGAACTTGGTACAGGCCTGAGTCCGCTGAGTGGAAGAAAGGAATAATAATAATAACATCAATAATAATAATAATCCTTCTATTTGAAATAGTGCCTTTTACATTGGGATTGATATCCTAAAGTACTTCATTGAATTTACTGTAAAATGTATTGGCCGTGAATTTTCTAGTAAAAGCTGAAATGTGAGTAATAGTTGCCGATTGAAAATAATAATATTAACAGTAATTTGGTCACTCAATCCATGAACGTTTATGTGCAATTCGCCGCCGTGTTTCTCCCACAAAATACAGAGTCAATTAATTCACTTTACAGTACTGTACATTCTGTGAAGTGCTTTGAGACGTCTCGAAGATCTGATAAGGTGCTATATCAAATGCAAGGATTATTATTATTATTATTATCATTATTATTATTGGCTGACAGCTCTTGTTCTAAGTCTTTCCTTCAAATCAATAAGTCAGAGGTGGTCTCTTTCATTCCATTAATTATTGACATAATTATTGACATGGCTCAGTTGTAGCAGGAACTGAAGTTGACTAGTGACCCATGCATTACATCATGCAGATTTGATTAAAATCAAGTGACTTCAGTTCAAGAATGCAAAACAAAGCAATAGTGTTAAAATCTTGCTGAAGCAACACAAATACTGTAACTTGGCTCTGACTGCTAATACTGTGACTGAAGTTTGTAGCTGAACTGCTTAATGACTTGGATAAGAGTAACTCGATTAACTACAAACACTGCTGTAAGGGTTTAAAAGAGATTATAGACAAGCTCCTAATGTCAAGTGGTGAATAAAACAAACAAGAGTACAGAAACATGTAATGGAATCTCTTAAGAAGATCAAAACCTATTTAAGATCATTTTTTATCTACATTATTAGAAACCTTTTTCTTTCCAATGCCATGGCTTACAGAACAATGTTGCAAGATTAAATTCCACATGTCAAACCATAAATTAAGTTGTTAGTTCTGTAAGATCAAATTTCTTGTCCTCGTTCTCTTAATGATCAGTTAAATTAAATAAAATTTTCATGGTATCTTCTTTGGCTTTACATTAAACGTTGATGCAGTATACAGTACAATACTTGAGACAATTTAAGATGATGTTTTAATACAATTGATGTGGTGTGTGAGCGTATTGTATTTCATTTCATTTCGAGCACAATGTTATCCATTCCAAAATGCTTACCAAAGGGTTATTACACTTGACAGTAATACATGCACAAATGCGCAGGTGGGAAAGAGCAGATAAAGACCCAAAGTCCCATTAAATTCAGTTCTAGGAGACCTCTCCCCCACCCCCATCTCCCAATGCACCACTGCCCTTCCCAACCCCACGCTCGCCCACCTACCTTAAAATATTCACCAACATATTTCTCCACTAAACACTATTCCCAGAGGAAGCAAACACAGTGGAGTCCTGGAATTCAGCGGTTTGAGCACTCCTGGCATGGCGAAACCTTGAGCATGTTAACTTACTCCACACACTTAATAGTAATCCCCCCCAAACAAACAAACAATAAATTGGTCATTTCAATCATGACTGTTTGTGGGACACTGCTGTGCGCAATTGGCTGCCGCTTTTCGCCCACAAACAGTCAATTCACTTTACGGTATATTCTGTGAAGCGCTTTGAGACGTTTGGAAGCCGTGAAAAATGCTTTTTCAAATACTGTACAAGGATTATTAACCACAGACACCTCAGTGGAAACTATCATAGAGGTACATAAAATTATAAATGGGATTGAAAAACTAAACTCAAAACAATGCTTTAGGCCAGGCATACAAGCTCGGATCTGCACAGGGAAATTTCAAGATGGATACCAAGAATTTTTTCCTTACTCAGAGTGTGAATAGTGACCAGAATAGATAGCCTGGAAGGATTGTTTCAGCCAGGATTAAAAAAAACTATCATGATGCTGAGATGGGAAGATGATGAGGTGACTATTCCAGAGGAATGAGTTCAAATGGACAGAACTTCTTCAGTCAAACTATTGTAATCTTTTGATACATGTAATGCAATGACACAAGCATACGTTTGATAAGGAGTAGACACTGGTCGCAAAGAAGCCAGCAAGTGTGGTTTACACTCTCCCTCCACCACACCCCGATTTCTAAATAATAGTATGATCCAATCCATGTTGAAAAATACCGGGCCCCGTCATATTTGATTCCAGCTCAGTGTAGATCAGTTTAAAGAGCCGAAAATTGCCTTTGCAAGTGTATTCACAAGATACCGTTCCACCTCAGCTTAGGCTAATAGTCCACGAAAAAGCTCAGACCGATGAGAGAGAGTGGAAATCATCCTCTTACAGAAGATGTTTTACCTACCGAGGGCAAGACACAACTTCAGTTTCAATCTTTCATTGAATGTTACCAATGCCGAGAAGGGCATTTCTTGTGAAAAAGAGTAAGTCTTTTGAGACGTTAACGACTGATGGTTGAGAATTGGTGACATAAAAACACTGGAAAGATGCCAGGATAAAAATAACCCACCACACCACTAGTATAGGAACATTTTCTAATCTGTTTGTGTACGACAAAGTTCTGCACATCTTCCCAGCAATTAACAATAGGATGTAGAATACTGTTGTATACACCCAATGGCATGTTTACTTTAAATCTTTAAATAGTACTGTATTGGTTGGTGCAGGCATATGCACAAGCATATTGCCAGCTGGCTGAACAGGTGCTGCATTTTCAACCTGTCTGAGTTCACTTGAATTAGCAATCTGAGATTTGTTAAGATCATGGACCAACAACCCTCGAGAGAACTTTAATTATACTGATAATGTACAGCGAAAGGAGTCCCGGAGTGCAGTGGTTAGAGAGCTCGCTTGCAAGCCAGAGGACCCGGGTTCAATTCCCAGGCGAAACCTTGGGCAATTTTCCTTACTCCACACCCCTCTGCTTACCTAACAGTAAGTAGGAACCCATTCCATTGAGTGTCGATTGACTCTTTGAAGCGCTTTGAGATGTTTCATTGACATGATGAGGCGCTATGTCAAATGCACAGATTAGTATTATTTATTTTTATTACAATATTTACTTACTTCAGCCATTGCGTCAAAAAGATGCAGGTTGTTTGAGAAAGAGAATAGTTCTATGTCATTTTGCTTTGCAGGAATAAGTCAAGTAAGGGGATGATTTGATGTGTAAACCATTAACTTTTTTTGAAATATTGATAATAATTTTAAAAGGTTGCAGAATCTTTAAATTCTATGATATAAAAGAATAGCAGAGGTCTAATTTGAATTGAATACAATCCAAAGTATGGAATCCAAATCACACTAAATGGGATGCCTTCCATTGGCTAGGAATACATCAAGGCAACTTGGTGAAATCACACATTGATGGGAACTACATCTACTTTGGCATTCTCGAGGGGTCAAGTAAATCAATGTATTCCTGGTTAAGGAATCCTGTTAAGAAATACCACAAAATGAAACCACAGTGAATTATATTTTTTAAATGCAGCATAAAAGCTGCTTTCAAAAATATCTTTGACAATTGGGACCTTTCGACATTAACAGGTATCCATAGTGATGCACATTATTTGAACTCCCATGCCACTGCCAAATTACACAGGGATTTGTTGACCCAGAAAATAGGAAGAATGCATGTGCACAAAGCAAGATAAAACTAGAATATTAATGTTTCGTGATATGTATAGGGTGAGCTGATAAAAGCCCCACTTAAGTTTCCTAGGAAACAATACAAGCGCAGCAAAAATAGCTTTTCTGAGAAAGGCAAATGCATCAGGTAGATCTTTGCACTATTTATAGAAGAGGTTCCGTGACAAAACATCTAAGCAAGAAATCTGTGTTTCATGTATTTATTTACCCCTGGATCGAAAAATTCTGCTTAATGCAGTCATATTCAATGTGACTGATCACTTCTACTGCGACTCAAAACACTGAAAATCAGGCATTTGATGCAGCCTTTAGGTCGCTGCTAAAAATGTAGTTGTCCCACTTTTACACTATTGAAGAATGGAAACTCCCATTGGGATGAGATTTCAACCAATTCACGAACTGAAGTAAAATTAGCCTTCTTTATGCCTAATGTGAATCACATCACATTTTACGAAGAAGGTACAGCGTAGAAACAGGCCACTCAGCCCAACCAGTCCATGTTCAATATGTTTATGCTTACACCCTCTCAGACCCTTCTAGTCCCCTCTTGTTAAGATCTAACTCTCTCTTGATTGCATAAAAACTATCTGAATCAATCATCACTTCAGGCAGTGAGTTCCACAATCTCCCTCTGTGTGAAGTAGTGAATTCCTTCTGAATTCTCTTTTAAATCCCCTAGTCACTATCTTGTACTTGTGTCCACTGGTTATGGACTCTCTAACCTGTGCTAACAGCCTATTTGTGCTAACCTTATCGAACCCTGTAATAATTTTAAATGTCTCAAGCGGATAAAGACCTATCAAGTCTATCCCGATAGCAGTAACCTGCCTTCCCTGGGACCATCCTCTATGCTGTACTCCGTCCACCACTGCTATGACCTTCTCACAGTGTAGAGAGTAGAATTGGACACAGTACTCTAAATGTGGTCTAACTAAGGTTTTAAACAAATTCATAGGTAGATTTGGTAAAGGTCGATTATCTTTATTTGGCTATTTGTGAAGTTATCGGCGATTTTTTTTTTGGTGGAGATGTGTTTTGTATCTTTCAAGATATTTGTTAGTTGTATACTGAAATGTAGCCATTCTGTGCAGTATTTCCTATTCCCAGCTACCTTTCCGGCTTGAAACCAGCTCATGCTCTTTGATGGAAAAATACTAATGCTACAATTGCAGCAGTCTCTTCTCAAAACTTTCAATGCAACTTCAAATGTATAACTTTTGTCTCTCAGAAGTACAACCGACAGTTACAGTCTCTTACTTTCCATGGCTGTACTCCAAATTCTATTAAATTCAGTCTACGCTCAGGCTCACTATCACCTTAGATACCAAATGGGATTTTCATATCTGCTCCTTTGAAATGGCCGCCCCCACAAAGCTATTTAACGCCGACCTTTCTTCCCTCTTAACAAACCAAAAGAGCATCCAAATCTGTCTACTTTTTGAAAAACACTCTCCCAGGGAGGATGTTATAGTTTGTCTCATACACTCCTGGCAAGGATACAAGACAAAAGCTTTTGTGAGTGATGCTTCTCTCAGCTCCAGACTCAAAACATTTTCTCTTTATAGGACAATCTTACTTACTCTTCCTCTGATGCACTCCAGGCTTTATGAAACCCGAGTATGCACTACTTACTTACCCTAAAAGTAGCAATTACCAGCACAATAACTTTTGCTGTTAGAAGTAGTAATTCAAGCAATTATAGTACAGCGACTCGGGCTGATAAATGAATGGATCTCATACCATGAGATCAATTTCAGAATGTCATCAAAAACACTGAGCAACTTAATTAAACATCCTTAAATCCATTTGGGGTTTGGTCATTGCCCCCTGCTCACCCCTAAGCAGAGTGAAACATGAGAGCCACTGAGTGGTAATCATAATCCTGACATTTGGTCTTGCGGCTTTCACGCTGGGAGGACATCTCAAAGTACTTTGCAGGTTATACTATAAAGTGGAGTGGCTGTGTAAGTCATGGGTATATGAATGAAGCAGCCAAATTTCATGCAGAAATGTCCCACAAACAGATATGACATGACGACCATTTTATTTTGGAGATTGTTGGCCGGGCCTTGGGGGAATTTCTTTTCTCTTTCGGAATAGTGCCAAAAAAATCCTTCCATTTGATATATAGAGACGTCATTGAGGCGACTCGGAGCACTTCACAGAATATACTGTAAAGTGAATTGACTGTATATTTTGTGGGCAAAATCTTTAACGCCAACCTGAACAAGCAAATGAGACATTGATCTTTAACATCGACCTAAACAGGCAGGCGGAACCTTGGTTTGATGTTTCACCTCGGACAATGCAGTGCATGTATAGCACAGACTATATTGAAGTTACAGGATAAACTATTTGAGTTCCCAAGTCCTAACATGGGGTTTGGTAACCCACAACCTTCTCATTCTTATGCGAGAATTCTATCAACTGAGCCAGGTTGGAACCCATACATCCTAATCATATGCATATACAGTAATGAGCATTATTAATAACCACAATTCAATCTCTCTCACAGCTGTTTCTAGGTTATACTTCAGCGCTGAGCAGTCAGTTTCTTCAGGAGTTATAAAATAGATGACGTGTGCATTTTAAATTGTAACAAGAAAGTAGTTACGATATCCCACACACCCCACCCCCCAAAATGAAACCCACGTAAAAGTTTTGATTGATAATTATTTGCATGGTGACATATATACGGTAATCTTAATTTTCCAGCTTTGCTCCATTGCTTTTATCTCTCTTAATTTTACAGAAGTGCAATAATTTATCCTGTCAACTGACTTACAGGATATTCGGTAATACCGTAGTATTTTTGTAAAGCGCCTTGAATGTGACTATTCTACAGTAATTAGATTCAATTTTCAAGGACGTCTTACATAAGGAACCAAGCAAGTGATCTTTTTAGCATTTTTTGCTTTCGCTGAGAAGGGAAAGATGATGCTTTGAGCTATTCGAAATAGCATAAGTACAGCAAACTCATACCATCCTTAAAAACTGAGAATTTCACATTTATTTTTACTTGACTTGTTATAGCTAAATTATAAAATAAAACATAATAATCCTTGCATTTGATATAGCCCCTTTCGCATCAGGAGGACACCTCAAGGCACTTTGTGGGATTTATTGTAAAGTACAGTGACTGTACTTTGTAGACAAATGCAGCAGCCAATTTTGTGCACAGCAATGTCTCACAAACAATGGCAAAGTTACCTGTTAGTCAGGATATCAGGAGAAACTACCTTCATTTTCTTTGGTAGAATGAGATCTTTTTCATCCACCAGAATAGTCAAACAGCACCATTAGTAATACAGCACTCCCCACACTACACTGTCAGCTCAAAAGTTGGGACTTGAACCCACAATCATTGGCAACTAAAGCAGAGTCCTGTAGCTCAGTGGTTAGAGCACTCGCCTTGCAAGCGTGAGATCCTGTGCTCAAATCCAGGCAGGTCAGAGCGAAACCTTGGGCAAGTTTCCTTTCTCCATACGCCGAATAATAATCCCTCCCCCAAAACAAACAATAATAAAATTGGTCATTTCAATCCATGACTGTTTGTGGGACATTGCTGTGTGCAATTGGCTGCCGCATTTTGTCCACAAATATACAATCAATTCACCTAACAGTATATTCTGTGAAGCGCTTTGAGACATCTAGAAACGTGAAAAGCGCTATATCAAATGCAAGGATTATTATTATTATTATTATTAGGGCATCTGTGGAGCCCTGTAGCATATTGGTTGGAGCACTCACCTCGCAAGCAAGTTGACCTGGGTTCGATTCCTGGGCAGGCAACTTTCCATACACCACACGCCTGTTTACCTAGCAATAAGTAGGAACCAGGTTGTTAGTCGATTGATAGATTGCTTTTCCAGGGGGTAATAATTGTTTAAAATATATATATATATATAGTAAAAGCCCTTTTATCCGGCACCCCGGGACCTGGCCAATGCCAGTTAAAGTGCATGCCGGATATCCGGCCGAAAACACACCAAAACAAATTCCCCCCTAAAATGCATTGTGCCGGATAAATTCCGGTTAATCGAATGTGGATCTTTTTTTGAGGTGCTGGTTAAACGCCAAGTTACGGTTGATCAGGTCATGGATAAACGGGCTTTTACTATATATATATATATATATACTCAACAGTGATCCACGACTGTTTAAGGGGGAATGCTGCCTGCAATTGGCTGCCGCATTTTGCCATAAAGTATCAATTCATAAATTCATAAATCCATAAATTCACTTTGCAGTAAAATTGTGTGAAGCAGTTTGAGACATCTCAAAGATGTGATAAGGTTCTATATCAAATGCAAGGATTGTTGTTATTATCTTCAATCAAGCATTTTCTTTCATAGAAATTATACATTCAAGGCAACTGTATCTATAACTTTGTAGCAGTGTATTTGATGAGAAAGGGAAAGAAGATTTTCAAAATGATTGCTGATGATAAAGTTAGTCAGGAACTGGTACGCTATCTGTAAGAAACGCTCATTAGAACATAAGTCAGCTTTACTTTGACTTACAACTTCCCATGGAAATGGGACCCAGGAATTTGTCAAGAAGCAGCAGGGGAATATATGATACTGATTTTGATTAAAGACTGGCAGCAGTCAGATTAAAGACTGTTTTATTAAAGCAAACCTTGTGTGACAAATCTAGGCTATTTGATGAAATAACTGAGACGTGATAAAGGTAATGACTTGGACATCGTTATGAGTGGATTCACAGAAGGCTTTTTGTTACAATAGTGTGTATGAAGCTTGTAATGCACATAGTATTAATGGAAAGGTGGTAGTATGGATTGAAAACGGTGTCAAAATTAAAACCCTCACCTAACTTGTGGAGTGGAAATCCATTACAATGCTCAATGTATTCACGTAACCTATGGCTACTCGAGGCACTGATGGATTCAGGAGCTTAATCTCCATGTGAGTCATCATCATCATCATCATCACCACCACCACCACCACCAACAACAACAACAACAACAATTTTGCATTCACATAGCACCTTTCATGGTAGGATTGAGGAGCTCAGAGATATAGCGTGGCCGAGACCGTGGAGAGATTTGAATGCAAGGACTAGGATACTGAATTGAATCCACTGTGGGTGCGAAGTGTGAGTTTAGGTATGATGAGCTCAAGGAGCCTGGTGAAGGAGAGGACATGAGCTGGAGTGTTATGCTTGGTCGGGAGCTGGAGTAGGGAGGAGCTTGAGGAGTCTGGCCAAGTCTGGGTGTTCGAATTGTCAAAAGTCTGGATGTGACGAAGTTGTGAATAAAGGTGTAGGGGAGAGATAGTGGGGTATGCAAGCGATATTGTGGAGCCACCACCTTCAGGGCAGGAGGGGGGGGAATAACTCTGTTAAGAAATGCAGAAAGAAATTTTTGTCAGTAAACCACTGAACTGGATTCCAAATGGCAGGGCCTTCAGTAAAACGACTAGTCTGCCACCATGTGGCCTACAAGCAGCGCTGTACTATACAGACACCTGCATTCACACACAGTGGGATCTGAATCAGCTGAGAGCTCCCAGCTTTGTATAATATTCATTTTTCACATGAAGAGATTATTTAACCAGAAAAATAAAGGTACAGCATCAGAAGATGGCTATTTCCTTGGAGAAATGCAAGGAGTATAATAATAATACTAATCATAATTATTGGCGACATGTTTGAATGTCATCTATAGGCACAGCCCCTTTTGGAGGAGAAAAGGAACGTGTTGAAGCCAGCTGAGCAAAGGGGGAAGGTAACGGGGGGAATGGGGGGAAAGGGCAGGTGGTGAAGTGAGGTGCAAGTTATGGGTCAGAGAGGTAGGGAGGTGCTAGTGCTTGAATTGATTGGTAAGTGTGAGGATCCTGAAATGAATCCGTTGTGCAGTAGACCTTACAATTCTGGTAAATTAAGTCAATAATCTCTGATAGGTGAGGTGTGCTAACCTTGTGTTACCCACGTGTAAAGCTATATACAGGTATACACAGGAAGTTACACATTCATGTATGTAGTTAACGAGTAATAAAAATGAGATTCTGGATTTTTTTGGTGGATGTTTCTAGAAAGGCACCTGTAATTAATTCCCTGATTATATTTGTTGGGACGTAGTTAGCACAAATCACAAATTAGAGCCCCAATGTGAAAATATAATTTGTATGTAAATTTGGTTTGGAACGATGACAGTCTCTCATTTGGTGCACTATAATAATAATAATCCTTGCATATGATGTAGCACCTTATCTTCTTTGACCGTGCTTTCGATCAACCTGCTCCCCCCACCCACAACAATCCTGACCCCCACCCGCCCCCCCCACCCCACCCCCCCCACACACACACACACAGCTCAGATCCAAAATACTGTCTGTCCACCAGTTTAAGACATTCTCCCGATGTGAAAGGTGCTACACAAATGTAATTTTGGCATTGTTATCATGTCATTAGGACATCACAAAGCACTTCACACACAGAATGTACTGCAAAGTAGATTGACTGTATATTTCTAAGATGTTTTCTGGCATATTCTGGTATTTTGTTCCCACTGTTATGAGAAGCAATAATGGGCTCATAACTAATTATTTCTGAAGCTCTCTCCAAACCAACGAAAGCAACACAGGTAATTCTGCCAACCAGTACAGCGTTCTACAAAAAACACTGTTGTGTGGGACTGGGTTTAAATACGTTCTTGAGTACAGAGTTGAGATTTTTGCTGATTTAGCAATACCTTGACGATGTGTGTAAAGAGCAACAATGCCATTGATTGGGTATCATTGCAATCAATGTTCTGCTCTATCAGCTGCACTCCTGACAACTGTAAATATTTATACTCAAATGAGCTCGGGCAGTCTATTTGGTTTTTAGCATGGGATCACAGGTATTGCTGGAATGCAATCTAGAAAAGTCACTGCACTGTGTGCTCTTCAGAGAACTTTGGATGAGACATTAAACTGATGTCCTGTTTGCCTGTTCAGGTGGATGCTTAAAAATCCCATGGCAACCGCGTTCTGATTGTAGTATCTCAGTTTTTAATCAAACAAACACTTGACCTGAAGGAGCTCATTTCCTTTTTTTTAATCAGTGTGTTCAGTCTCACATATCTTACCTCAACGTGAATCTTTCCACTTGCCAATCACATACATAGAATCATAGAATCATAGAATTTTACGGCACAAAAGGAGGCCATTCGGCCCATCTAGTCTGTGCCGGCTCTTTGAAAAGAGCGATTCAATGCCACTGCCCTGCCCGCTCCCCATAGCCTAATAGACCCGTTCTCCCTAAATAAAGATCTAATTCCCTTTTAAAAGTTGTTATCGACATTAACAACTCGTTCTTTGTTCTTTGTCTTGACATTTAACAACCGATCTACAGAATTTCTGTCTTGCACTTGTTCTCCTTACACATTCTCTCTCTCTAAGTTTTTTAGCGAGTTACCATGTTATTGATTTCTTTGGTTAACCAAGTGTCTTGACACATGCAACCCATCACCATGCTCAAGAGTATCCAACCAGAATCAGTTCCCCATAGGTTTATGACCTTTGCAATGGAAATCTACCCTCGTCTGGAATGCAATGCGCATTCTCTCCTCGGAGAGATGTCCCCTGTTTATCTAATCCTGGAAAGTGTTAGGTGCAGGTTGTTGAGAGACAAAGACTCGGAAACCCCAGAGAACATGTTAGTCCTGGTGGATTTCAACTAGCTTAACCACATAGCTTATGATTGAGAGCGAGCCATGCCTGGAAAGCTTCCAGCTGTCTTATCCAGCTAGGACCAAACTATGCATCAGGCCTTTGGCAAACAACAACGCATTATATTTGTATAGTGCCTTTCACATTGGGAGGAGGTCCCAAGGCACTGAGGAATGCAAGGTTAAACGGGAAATTTTCCTGCTCTGCCCCTTCAAATCTGGCCCACGAGCCAGGCTTAGCTAGTCTGTCATCAGTAGTACTCTGGAATACTGTGGATGTATCTGGCCCAGGAGCCAGACTTCTGTGATGGCTACAGAGAGTAGACTTGATACCAGCACTCCTCCACTGCCACGCAAGTCATATTGGAGTCACCTGAGCTGTGAAGAGACGTGTTTAACTCTCTTCCCTCCCCCCACCCCTCCCGAGGACAGTAACCATGTGAATCCTTTACTAAATGTCGATCCATTAACCCGATAATTAAATAATTATTTAAGATTAATTAAATAATTAACAATATTTATTAACAAAATTAATTAACAATAATTAATGCACAGTGATATTATTTTATTGAGACAAAAGTTGCCTGATCTGCATTAGACAAATACATATTTAAGTAGTTATTTCTCAGTCTGAATGCAACAAGTAAACAATTCCCTTGGGTTCAAATAATTAATTCACCAATGGAGAAAACAAACAAATAAATAAAAAAATAACTGCATTGATCAAATAATTAATTCAGTGATTCGAATGAATAAATAAATAATAAAAAAAATATTGAATTAATAAAACTTAATGAACTTGCTGGGACAAAGAACCGAATAATCAATGCTCCCAATGTAATGCACTGAGAGGAATTGAATAAGTAATTAATTGCTGCAGAAGAAAAGGGATTGAATGACTGGAATAATAAGCAAACATTTTCCCCAACTGCTGTGAATAAATTGATAGTCTCACTTTTCCTTTTCGCTCAAATAAATAAATCAACAGATTGCACACGAGATCCATTTCAGTGCCACTAAATCATTGATCATAGCTGGTGATGGTCAGTTCCCGCTCAGCCCCATCTGGCCTCCAGAGAACTGTATCAATCAACAAAAAACGAACCAAACAAAAATAATTTGGTCACTTCAATCCACGACTGTTTGCCGGATATTGATGTGCGCAATTGGCTGCCGCGTTTCGCCCACAAATATACAGCCAATTCCCTTTACAGTATATTCTGTGAAGTGCTTTGAGACGTCTAGAAGATGTGATAAGGCTCTATATGAAATGCCAGGATTATTATTATTATTATTATGATTCTAAATCGCAGTGACTGGCCCAAGTCACCAGAGCCTGAAGCCAGATTGCTATGCAGTCTCCGGAATTAATAATAATAATACTAATCCTTGCATTTCATATTGTAAGGCGAGTGCTCTAACCACTGAACTACAGAACTCCATTAAGTAGCGAAGGTGAGTCCCTCCGGGAAGAGAGTGCAGATTTCCATTCCGAATGCAGGGAAATTTTCATCTGTAGGTGGCATGTATATGGGGAACTAATTTTAGTTTGGATGCTGTTAAACACAGTGATGGGTTTCCATGGGCATCAGACACCCGGATCAGTATTGCATCAGCAAGTCCTGCCACCACATGAAGGGTTATCATTGCAAACAGAAAAAGAAAGAAATCACAGCAAAAACACAGTGAGTCTAACAAAAACATAACGCTGCTGAAATTTGAAATGAAGCACGGAATACCAAGCTCCCAGCTTTCCTAAGAGGTAAATGTGAAAAGCGGAAATTATCTCTAAAACGGTCAAACTGATTTGATTCCGGTTAGCCAAACCAAGGATGAAGTTACGACTCGGGTGATATTTTGAGCTGCAACGAATGCTTTAGGAAGCAAACAGCCTGTTTACGGGGTTAGTCACAGCTATGATATTTCAGCAATAGCCCAAGGACAGGAACATACAGTTAGAAAAAAACCCAGAATGTAATTGTATGTTAATAGCAGTGCACAATGTCCATTACTGAAATGTTCTGTCTTAAATAACAAAGTGTTTTTAAAGTATTATAAAAGATATTATTTTTACCCCAGGCTGAATGTTATTAAATGCAATGCATCAGAAACTAGTGTTTCAATTTTGATCAGTGATTGCGATTGTACCACAAATAACCACAAACCATGATTATATTTACTCCGTATGTGTTAGATTTCAAAGGAGAACTAGATAGGTATCTACAAAGGAATAAACTACAGGGCAATAAGGAAACGGCAGGGAAATTGGACTTGCCTTGTTTGACAACACCAACTACCCAACTATTCCCTTTACCAGCTACAAATCATCCAGAGCTCTGCAGCTCGTGTGCTTTACTGCACTGGGTTCTGTGAGCCTTTCACTAACCACCACATATGTATTTTATCCATCGGGAGCCATTTTCACACGGGCACTTGGGAAATTTTCAGATTTCCCAAATAGCCAGTCCACCCGAATGCAAGGATTATTATTGTACGTTTCATCCACAAAATACAGCCAATCCACTTTGCAATATATTGTGTGAAGTGCTTTGAGATGTCTCAACAATGTGATAAAGCACTCTACCAAATGCAAGGATTATTATTACAGTATTATTTATTGTAGTCATGAGCAAGATACAGTATGTGTGCTGGTTTTGAAAAAACAATTGAAAGATGGATGCAAACTGTGATCTAATCAGATGCCAACTCAATCCATCTACTCATCTAATGAGATAATAATTCATGTCATGAGATATAATTACATGCAAACTGAATGAACGGCCAATTTGTGAAAGCAAGGAAAGGATAGGTTAAGGAAGAATAATGAATAATGAACTGGACCTCAAAATGGAATAGACCTTAAACAACAACAACAACAACAACAAAATTGCACCTTTCACATCAGGAGGATGTCCCAAGGCGCTGAAACAATAAACAGTGTTTTTTTTTCCAATCTCAGCTCATTTTAATGAAACCAATAGTTATTTTCTAGGTTACTTGCATGCTGCTCTGATGCTTGAATTTCTGCAGGAATGTATTTTGGGGGAGATTTTAGAAGACCCCAGATACAGTGGATTAGGCAGCACCAAGTTTATCAACTTCATAGCTATTTCTGTCTGCACCTGAACTCCCAAGCAAAAGATATAATTGAAAAAGAAACTACTATACATTGATCACACTCTCAACCTCTATATAAAAGAATGATAGAAGGAAATTTCTACCCATGTATCTGCATATACACAAAGCTACTATTGTACAATGATTTCTCATTTATTTCTAGCAGTTTATCGTTGGCACTAATCCAGCTCCAGAAGCAGACATTAAGAAAAATCTATTGTGAACTCCTATGTGACTAGTTTTATATAAAGGAAGCAGACCATATTTACATGTGATCATAATGTACTGTTTCATAATAGATTAAAATGGGTAGTCAATACACCATGAGTTATATAAAGATCATGGTTGAATCATTGACTGGCAACCACCGAGTAGTCAAATCAAATACTCTATTATACTTGTCCTGGAGCCATTTTAATGATATTTATAAAGATATTTTCTGTTATAGTTTACCAGTTCTCTATTGTGAATGTTTGTCTGATGTAACTTTAAATTACTCAGCCAAAACCAGCAACCATTTTATTTGGGGATTTGTTGGCTGGTACACTGGGAGAAACTCCTTTCGCTTTTTGAATAGTGCCACAGAATCTTTAATGCCCACTTCAAGAGGCAAATATTGTGTATTTATTACACAATAATAAAATTGGTCATTTCAATCCACAACTGTGTGTGGGACACTGCTGTGCACAATTGGCTGCCGCGATTCGCCCACAAATATATACAGTCAATTCACTTTACAGTATATTCTGTGAAGCACTTTGGGACGTTGATAAGATGTGGAAAGCGCTATATCAAATGCAAGGATTATTATTAAACAGGACAATAGTTTAATGTCTCATCCAAAAGATACGATCTCCAGCAACACAGGAGGGCACTGGAGTTTCAGCATAGACTAATCCCTTCAAAATATAATAAGAATTTGGTCACTCAATGCACGTCTGTTTGTGGGACACTGCTGTGCGCATTGGCTGTTGCGTTTCGCCCACAAAATATACAGTCAATTCACTTTACAGGATATTCCGTAAAAGGCTTTGAGATGTCTAGAAGATGTGATAAGGCTCTATATCAAATGCAAGGATTATTTATCCAAATTTCGACTCTTAAGAAGGTGTTAGGACAATGAATTGGATCTCATTGGATCATAAAACAACAAATGAAATGCTATTGGTTCTCCGCTCAGTTTAACATACGCCAATGATTATTTTCATGTTCCTCCATTGCCTGAATTTCACTTGGGATATATTTTGAAGATATAGTATAACTGAGCTCTGATCAACTAAGAACAAGTCAGGGATCAAGTTTAGGTTTTTTTTCATGTGTGTAGCTCAGCTACTTACTGGATCAACTCACTGATCCATTGAATGATACTAAGAGCTTTTTGCTAGTATCTATCCACTCCACCGTGACTTGATTCATTTGATCACGATCCATTTCAGTAACTGCCATTGAAATATAAGCAGTATGTTGCTAACCTGGAGGTGCAAGATATCAGATCTGCCCTGGTCTACCAGCAAATAAATGATTTAACGGCTCTGTCAATAGGCAATGTTAAAGTACATTGAGGTTGTCTTTCAGTAGCTGCTCAAACAAAAAATTAACACCCACTAAAAGAGAAAACATAGACAAGTATGTAGGAGAATTGTGGTAATATAATAATAATAATAATAGTGGAATTATATTATTATCCTTGCAATTGATATAGCGCTTTTCACGTCTTTGAAATATCTCAAAGCGCTTCACAGAATATATTGCAAAGTGATCTGACTGTATATTTGTGGGCGAAAGTTTATGTGTGCTTGTGAAAGAACAAAGGCATTGCTGAGAAAGACTGGCGGATATCCTATTCCTTCACCAACGATCAAACACCCACAATTGTGGAGTCTTATAAAGTATTGATTAGAACACTTGCCTTGTGAGAGAGAAGATATGGGTTCAATTTTTAAAAGGTCTTTGCCTACCTCTTCTGTATGACATGCTTGAAAAATAACGACTATTAAAATATATGATCTGAACAACATGAAATATGATTGCATTGTAACAATTCTGATTGAAACTAAAAGCATTTTCTCCTTTAACAAAATCAATGGCGAGTAGTTTTGTGACCGTAACATAACTTTAAAAGCTACTTTTGAAAAATTAAGCAATATTTCTAAAAATAATCAATGAACGGAAAAAAAGCCTCAATCTGATAATAGTACATCGGTCATTAACTTCTTAAAGTATTGCCTCCGGGTCCAATTGAATGCCTCAATGTTTTGTGAATCTGTTTAATCACAAGTAATGATTTCAATAATAATATAATCATCACGGACCCTAAAGGAATAGTCAATATTGATTTAGAAGCAATGGGTCAAGCAATACCTCATGAAACTACTGATATTGGGGACCCAGAAACTGGAAGCCATTTAGGCTGTGTGTCAGCCTGGCTCTATGGTAGGACTTTTGTCTGTAAGTCAGAAAGTTGTGGGTTCAAGCCCATGATAGGGATTTAGAATCGTATGGTCCAAGATGATAGCCCATTGCAAATGCTTCGGAGGGCTTCCTTTATTGGAGGTGCCAGCCTTTGGATGAGATGTTAAACCACGGAGCATGTTACAGTGTTCCTTGGCATGATTCAAAAAGAAAGGTGAGATTCTTCCGGTGTCTTGGCCAACAGTCCCTTAAACAGAATTGACCATTCCCTTCATGGCTGTTTGTAGGACATTACTGGGCACAAATTGGCTGCTAAGTTCGCCCACAAATTCACTCCACTTAACAGTAAAATCCTATGAATCTCTTTAGGTCATCCACCTGATATGAAAGATGCTATTCCAAATGCAAGGATTATTATTATTTTATTATTTTTATTTTATTATTAATTAGCCCATCAAGCATGCCTGCCAATTTATTGGATTGCCAAGATAATAACTAGGGTTGGAGCTGGGAAAAAGTATTCAGTTGCAATGGGTGCTGACACCATCAGAGGTTTCATAAGCTAAATAACTTATTTCATTGCTGTAACTTGATTGCTTTTATGTCGGAACACAGGAAAACAACAACGACTGTTCATTTATTTGCATTTCCTCCCCTTTCCTCCATAGCATGTGATACCCTTATATATAAAGTATATAGCATTCCCCTGTTTAACTGTCCCAAATGATTCTGTCCCTACTATCTTCTGGGGTCGTGCATTCCACATTCACACTTCACGACGTGAGAGGAAATGTTTTCTGATTGCCCTTCTGATAGATTCAGATGAAATTTTTAAGATTGTTTTGGATCTCTGTAACCAGACGGGAGATAATTTATTATCTAACTTGTTTGCCAGACAGCAAGGTCAATGTCAAGCTATGTGGATTTAGCTGGTTAAACTCCAGCAGTTACCCCAAAACACACTCTGGGATCCCTGAGTCTTGGCTCTTGATAACCTGCATCTGATACTTTCGGGAATAGGTAAACATGATGTGTCTCTCCAGGGAGAGAGTGTGCATTGCATTCCAACAATCAATCTCTGGGATGATTAGAAAATCTCAATTTGACTTGGATACTCTTAAGCACGGTGGTGGGTTTTCGCATGTGTCAGACACCCGGGTGACCAAAAGAAAATTTAACTTGCGAATTGCCTTCACTATTTGATGGCACCTCAATCCGCTCACACCTTGCCACTTGAAAAGGGAGGAAAATCTCCCTTTCTAACTCTCACCAGTTCCTCCCCTACCATAGCTGAGCTTAATTTCCCAGGAATTATCCCTGAATTCTTTGAGGAAGTAGCAAAACTCTTGGACAAGTCATAAATGTCCACATGTTAGATTTGTGGCAAAACAAAATTATGGCTCATGGATTTTATAACAGATTAGCTGGTTGGGTTAAAGACTGTTTTAACAGACGCTGATCAATTGCAAGAGCTGTATCTAGGGACAGTGAATGGTGGAGTTCAGCAAGAGCCTAATCCACATCTCCTGCTGTTCACATTTTTCACAAGTGACTTCAAGGGAAACATGCAATATGATCAAATTTGACCGTGACATAAAGCCACACGGGCAGATGAATCACATAAAGAGGATAAATAGCATTAAACAAATCTGGACCAATTAACCAGATGGGCCTAGGTGAGGCAGATGTTTTGTTAATGTAGATAAATGGGATGGAATACAATATAATAAATGGATTTGCAAAAATGAAGGGTATTCATTACGAGAGATGGAGAATAGAGCAAGGATTGAAAGAGATTTTCAGGGGCTTACTGATCAGGCACTGAAAGTTTCAAATCAATGGATTTGGTTCAATCTGCCATCCTATCTGCTCTCCTGTGCCAACCAGCTCTATTGTGTGTTTCACGAGTCTGTGAAGCAATGATTTTGTAGACTCTTTTCTCTGGTTCCAGCCCCTCTATTTTGACGCCAATCCTGATCGCACTGCTTAGCAATGCTTAGCTCAGAAGCCACCCACTGCATCAATAGACTTTAATAATGTTTCTTGAATTTAGTCTAACTTCAATTTAGTGCGTTGGAGTCCTGCAGCTCAATGGTTAGAGTACTGCCCCACAAATGAGAGACCTGGATTTGGTTCCTGGTAGGGCAAAACCTTGAACAAGCTTCTTTAAAAAATAATAATAATCCTTGCATTTGGTACAGCACTTTTCAAGTCTCCTAGACGTCTCAAAACGCTTCACAGAATGTATTGTTAAGTGAATTGACTGTAAATATGTGGGCGATATGCGGCAGCCAATTGGGCATAGCAGTGTCCCACAAATAGTCGTGGATCAAAATGATCAATTTATTATTGCTACTCCACATGTCTGATAATCCTTCAAGAAAAAATCAATAATAAATTGGCCACATCTGATAATATCTATAATGTTGAAGTATCTCAAAGCACTTTGCAAGTATTTTGGATAAAATGTCTACCATGAGAGGGGGAATGATGACACTCTTCATTATTGAACATACAGTAATCAAAGTGTTAGTCAATAATGGCAACTCTGGATTTGATCAGATAAAGTCATGTATTCATTGTCAATCTTTCTCTATTTTCACCCTTTGCACAAGGGAATATGTAAGTGAACTTGACAGTTAATTTATGCAAAGCAAATGTCCCACGACAGCCACGAAACAAAATGAACAAATTATCTTCAAGATTGTTGATCCAGGACACAGGGAGAAACTACATTCTCTTTTTGCATAATGTCATGGGACATTATTCACGTGAACTGACAGACAGCCTCTCAGATTAATATCTCATCCAAAAGCTGGTGACCTCGATAATGCATTAGTCCCCCAACACTGCACTAGAGTGTCACACCATGCCATAAGATCAAGGTCCCAATATGGGAGTTGGAACTCACAACCTTCCGAATCAAGAGATGAGGGTGCTACAAACCGGGCCAAGCTGACAACTATGGGATTCATCACAATGCAAGTCCAAATTTGCACCACAATTAAGTTAATAATAATTAAGTTATTAATTATTGGTTAAGCGTATTGGGATTAATTCATTACTAGTTAATGCTACATTTTAATTAATTAATTAATTAATTAATTAATTAATCCCAATACACATTATCTCTGTCATCAACTCTTACATGTGCTCTGGTGAAAATAGACTTGCAAAGCATTGGAAACAGCAAGAGATTTGCAGCTTGACACGTAATGTATCACATACGGTGCAACAACAGTTTAGAGCCACAGCGATCAATATACAGTATATCAAAATGATTTATGATGTCCCTTTTTGCAAGGCAACTATGATCTCAAATAAAAAAATTACTATGTAAATCCCTTAGATATTTTATTCGACTGAAGTGACAAGGAAAATAACAGCTTGGTGTCCGTGCATGAATCTTTCTTGCGGAAAGGATGAAAACAGGGGAAGATCGTCAATGAATACAGTTTCGCCCACAAATATACACTCAATTTATTTTACAGTATATTTTGTGACGCACTTTGAGACGTCTAGAAGTCGTGAAAAGCACTATATCAAATTAAAGGATTATTATTATAGTTTCTAATCAAAACCAATTTTGCCTTTATTGACTTTTATTGACTGAAACTTTGATTACATTCAATAATTAAGAGTTTTATCGTCCGTCCAAACCCCCCATCCCACACACCCATGGTGGATAATCAAAACTGGGGAAAGACTTCCAAACAAATCAATCAAAATGCTAATAATAAATAATAATATAATCCTTGCATTTGATATAATGCTTTTCACATCTTCTAAACGTCTCAAAGCGCTTCACGGAATATACTGTAAAGTGAATTGATCTTGAAACATATCTTTGCTCCTGTAATCTGCCTGTAAAGATAGTCCCTTTTGCCATGAAATGACTTCTGCGGAATCTAAAGCAGTCAATGACGTGGCCTCCCAATCTCAGCCAAGCACTCGCACCAGTCACAGGATAACCCAGGAGGCCTCTGGGAGTGCAAGATGCCATCTTACAGGACAAGTCGTCCCAATTAATTCCTTAGAAGAATTTCTAGAATGCAACTACTCTAGTTAGTTACATGTTCAGCATAGTGTCAACACTGGCAAGTCCAGCACTGCTTCACCCAGAATACTGAGAGCACAGGAGCAAAGGCAAGGCAATACTGGCTTAAGAGTAAAGTCAGTGGGAGAGAGGCCAAGACATTGCACATGTGTGAACTGCCCGTTGCTGTGCTAAACACAGTAACTTGGTTTGTCGAATTCACCTGTCACAAAAGTGGCACATAAAGCGGACTCCTCTATTAAAATGAAGCACTTTGAGACATGACCTGATACAGCGCTATATCATAATAATTTATTATTTTATACAATAGTAATCCTTCGTCTTCTAGACGTCTCAAAGCACTTCACAGATTATACGTAAAGTGAATTGACTGTATATTTGTGGGCAAAACACGGCAGCCAATTGCGCACAGCAGTGTCCTACAAACAATCATGGATTGAATGGCCCCAATTCTTATTGTTTTTCTTCGGAGGGATTATCTTACATGGTAAATGGCAAGGATATCAACAGCATGGCTACTTTAGTCATGGTGATAAGCTAAGGCCAGGGTCTTGTTATCAAGAGTTTACCACACTGTAAAACAGAACAAGATTCAGTGTATGTTAAAAATAAATATCATAGTAATTTAGGGTGAAAAATTCGGAAAACTTAATTCTTCATCTCATATTAGAATACAGCCTGATAATAACACTTACATTGGATAAGAGCACCTGTCATATCAGCCAGATGTCTCAAAACGTGTATAGTGGAATGAGTGGAATGTGATCAACAAGTGTTAAATTAGCCTATCCAATTTCAAACAGAACTGGACAATATTAAATCGGTGAGGGATGGGGAGTGTATTGAATCATACACTGAGCTAGAGATCAAAGAGAATATGAAAGAATTTATTGGAGGTAATTTCCCAGGCAAGGCACAATTCGCTTTGCCATTTCCCCAATGAACACGTTTTCAATACATGTAGTTAGAGATACTGTAAGAATTTTGTCGACCACCCTCATTGATCCTCTTCTGCACTAGGGCAATCTTGGCCAGTCCCACTGTGTCAAAAAAGATAATACAGTAATACCAATTTGGTCACTCGATCCATGACTGTTTGCGGGACACTGCACTGCACAATTGGCTGCCGTGTTTTGCTCAGAAAATGCACAATTCACTTTATAGTATAGTGTGTGAAGCTGTTTTGAGATGTCTCAAATATGTGATAAGGCATAATATCAAATATAAGATTAATATCATTATTCTACTAAGTGTGCTTTGACCAGAGAAATATACAGCTTGAAATATGATTTACGGGGATCTAAACTCAACTGATATGGCAATGAATTCAGGTAATCTGTTTGTTTGTTTGTTTGTTTCTTTCTTTCTTTGCTTGATTGCCATATATGTGTGCATCTGATTGCTTGTTAGGGAATCCCATCACTGTTTATCTCTAATCTGAAAAATAACTGTTTTGATGCCGATATTGAGCAGATTGCTTAATGTCACAGTGTTTTCAGTTGAATTGGATTTTGACGTTTCACAGTCATCAGATAACTGGAAAATGAGAGGTCACTCTGCTCCTCATCACACTATGTGAAATCATTTACTGGTGAAAGTACATCAGGATGCTGATCCAAAATTATGTTTTACCCCATATTGCGTTAGCCCTTGGCGAGTTTGAGTTGATTTGAAGTCAGGATTGCCTGTTATCGCGAATACTTAACATGACCTCCTCAGCTCACACTCATACTTGGTTAAGTATGTCAGCATAGCAAACTGCTTACATTGCATCAAAAATCTGCACAAACCTCAAACGTCAGGAATCTGTACTTGAGGTACAGATCAGGCATGACCTCATAAAATGGAGGAACAGGCTTGAGGGCTGAATAGCCTACTCCTGTTTCTATGTTTCTATTTTGGATGAGATATGAAATCAAAATTCTGACTACAGGTGCAGGTGGCTGTTGAAGATCCCATGGCACGAATATGAAAAGAGAAAGGAGTTTTTCCTGATGTCCTAGCCAATAAATAGCTGTTTGTGGAATATTGCTGAGTGCAAAATAGCTGCCTTTGTTCACACAGTCATATACTGCAAAGCACTTTGAGACCTCCTGCCGACATCAAGTGCAAGGATTATTATTGTTAATTTATTTGCTGGAGCACAATTAAATCAGAAGGCTTGTCTCACACAACTGGAGTCAGTTATCGTTTCCCTATTTGTGAATGAGGCGCCTAACTTCCATTTATCCCCTCTTCTGGCATGTTAGATTACTGGAAATGTCACCGTCTTGTCACTCGGACTTTGATTGATGATTTATTCCTCAGGCAACTCAATTTGCAGGTCCAAAATCCATTATACCGTACTCGATAAACCTTTGACAGGCCACTAGATGTCAGTATTCTTATTTGTTTCCTCTCTCACTATCGTCATGTCACACAAGCCTAAATTCTAATCCAATTTCCCCTGAGCCATTTTACTCTACGTGCTGGTATTTTTCATTATCTACCTCTCTTGAGACATGCCTTCTAGTCAAGGCATTGATTCTGTATATGAATAGGGAAGGGGGGTTAGGGGGGAGATTGCTAAAACAGTTTTGTGTCAATGAATAATATACATTTCAATGCAGATTGTGTTGCTATTCTACTCAGACATAAAAGTCTCTATTTCACTTCATTCTTTACTCCATGGAAGTAGACTGGTAAATAAAAAGGTTGATTGAATGAATCAATCAACATTCACGATTTCTAAAATGAAGACAAAAAGCCCATCACGCCTTAGTTACAGACACGAGCTTAGTTTTACTAATTGATCAAACAGTCGCACGGTTTGTTAAAATGTGACTACGCTCCTTATATAATAATTTAAAAATCCATCCATTTGATAATAGCGCATTATCACGTCTTCGAGACATCTCAAAACGCTTCGCAGAATATGCCGCAGAATATGTGAATTGGCAGTGCTTAAGACTATACTCAAATCAGCAAGGATTGACAATCCTCTCATGAAGTTTCTACATCACAGAGCTCTACCAAACTGCAGAATGGACATTTCTTAACTCAGTGACAAATACTGTTTTCCCTTTCAGATTAGATAATACAAAGTATTAGAGAGAGACTTGTCAGACGGGTGGCCATGGGACAAATTCTGAGTCTTGAGTTTGTTTCTCGATTGTGTTATTCCTAATGTTTGTCCCCCAGTCTCTTTCTCTCTCTCTCTTGCCCTCTTCTCGGGACTGTCAATTTAAACCCAAGGTTCATAGTCTCAATGGCAAATCCGGAATCAATGTGCAAGAGAAGTGTAATGCAACTCACACTGTATACCCTCAGTGAACTGAAGGCATCCCTCCTTATCAGTGATTGCAGTAATAAAGTGGCTGTGGTTGCTAATTAGGGATGTTATGCTGACTGTCCACGCTGGATCCAATTCAGTGCCAACAGTGAAATGACAATCCATTTGGACTACTTCTTGGTTATCAATATTTAAATAATAATTATTACCTTTCATGTAATACAAAAGTGCATAGAAGTGTAGTCCTGAAGTGGGTGAATCATAAGGAAGTTTCCTTACTCCAAAAATCTCGTTTGTTAGCTGATTGGTGGACTTTTCGAGAGTAATACTCCTTCCAAAAGCAACAAAATTTTATCACTCGATCCACAACTGTTTGTGGGACACCGCTGTGTGCAACTGGCTACTGCGTTTGGCCCACAAAATAAATAGTCAATCCAATTTATACACACTTTCAGACATCTCAATGACGTGATAAGACACTATATCAAATCCAAGGATTATTATTTATTATTACTCTTATTATAAACGCAACAGGCAATTGGCATGTATTTCAGATATTTATAGAAAGACAGAGCGATTTCCCTGGACAGAATATATATTTTTTAAATGTGCAAAAGCAAAACATTTTTTGATAAGTAACCATGCGAATAATTTACATTTCTAATTGAGGAAAGACAACGTCACACTCGATAGAAAAAGGCTCTTCCCAGGATTGTGTAACTGATACCAACTCACTTGGTGCTAATTGGTCAGGCTAGCCTGACAGATGATGAAACGACTGGCTGGCATCCATGAGAAAGCTCAAACCATTCCAGCTACTTTTAACAGAACACACATATATGCCTTGCCTTTTGGTTAACTGCGTCTGGTTAACTGAGAATGCTGGAAATTTACTTGGCAGTGTGTGAACCAGGAGCAATTTCCTTCTACTTTTTAATTGCATCCAGGCGACAAACGGGAGTAACGAGAAAAGAATTTACTTTGGTATTTAAATAAGCGATACGCCACATTCCCCCACAGCAATACAGAACGATGTTGACACAGCTGGGCACTCTCTTGCACAGAGATCCAGTTGGCATGAGACGGTTATTGACAGCAATAAGGCCCTGAGTTGATTCCCTCAGTAAATGAATTCAGCTGGATAGGATTTCAGGCGCCATATTTAACATGGCCAGTTTAATAATGAAACTAATCCTTGCATTTGATATAGCGTTTTTCATGTCTTCTAGACGTCTCAAAGCGCTTCACAGAATATACTGTAAAGTGAATTGAATGTATCTTTGTGGGTGAAACACAGCAGCCAATTGCACACAGCAGTGTCCCACAATCAGTAGTGGATGAAATTACCAATTTTTTTTGAGATAATTATTATTAGGCATGCGGAGTAAGGAAACTCACCCAAGGTTTTGATCCTGACCTGCCTGGATTCAAACACAGGTCTCCAACTTGTAAGGTGAGTGCTCTAACCACTGAGCTACAGGACTCCACAAATGACTGATTGGGATCTCAAACTGAATGTAGCCAAGGGTTTGTACAGATGTCACGCTTGTTTTAATTCACTGATCTACCCCCTTTTAATTTCATCACACGTTTTATTTGTTCTGACCCAACCGACAGAAACAGTACAGTTTAATATTTTGACTGTAGTCTACAAGTTGGGTTCTGCCTGCTTCACTTCCCTGGGACCAATCCCATTTACAGCAAGAATCAATAGCAAATGGAAACTGCTGGATTGAAATAGCTCTCTTTCCCACAGGCACAAGCTCCAAATGGATTTTGAAATCCAAAGCAATCTGCCCAGAATTGATAAGCAAAATTTCGCAATCCCGGCAGCACTCTTCCCCTCATCGTGCAGCAGAGACTATTATTTAAATAAAAAATTATTATTTAAATAATAATCAGAACATTTAGCTACTGTATGTCAGAATGTCTCAAAGTGCTTTATAGTAGTTACTATCAAGCGTAATGATTCTAAGAACCAACTTACACATAGCAATGTTCTGACAAAGACCCACCATCGTTCAGAATACTCCTTTCTCTTTCCAAATTGCATTTTGCTTTGTTTAACATCCACTGAACCAGACACATGGGACTTTGTAATAATGCATTTATCTCCCAATATTACATTGGACGGTCCACCTAAACACCCGAGATCAAAGTTCCCCGATGTTGGGCTTCAACCCAAAATCTATTGACCCAGAAGCGGGAGTGTTACCCACTGAGCCATGCCAAATTCCTCAGTGCTGTAGTAAAACACCTGTTTGTACAGCTTTAGCCTCAGAGAACAAGGCCAACGAAGGATAAAACTAATTTACAGTTAGAGGGACTCAGTGTGCTCTGCCATTTCTGTGACAGTATGATGTACTAAGAGCCCCAAATGGCCTCTACTCCTTGACCTTTTTCACATTTATCAATTTAACTCAGGAACTGGAGTTTAATTCAGTTGAATTTCCTTAGGAAAGCAGCAGAACTTCAGAACACAACGTAATTTGAGTGCCTCTCCCTCATCTCTTCATTATACAACTGAAGAGACAGACCTTTTCTGAAACTAAAAGCTCGCTACGTTAGGAAAAACTGTACTCAATAATAATAATAAATATTTCATTTGATATAGCGCCTTTTCGTGACTTCGAGATGTCTCAAAGTGCTTCACGAAATATACTGTAAAGTGAATTGACTATTTCGTGGGCGATGTACAATTAATGCAGACATTTGGGGAACATGTTATACTTCTGAACAGTGTGTTGTCTAGAGAAAAGAATCACAGAATTTCTCTCGACAAGAGAACATCAGAATATGCATTATTCCTGGTTGGATAATAAGTGTATGCACTTACCCATATATATATATTTTGACTGGAGTTTACTCGTTCACAAATAATGAATCACATAATTTCTTATCACTCCCGCTGCCACACATAGCAGACTGGTTTGGATACTCAGTAGCACGGTGATGGGTTTCCGCATATGTCGGACACCTGGCTGATGCCCCCCCACCCCCCCACCTCACACAAAAATAGTAGCAACTTACACAGAGAAGTGATGGTAAGAGGGTAGACCCAGTCAAAATATATATGGTTAAGTGCGTGCACTTATCACCCAACCATGAATAATGCATATTCCGATTCACAGCTTCTTAAACCTACCATCAGCAGTGCAGTGTGACGACCCGTGAAATATTAGCTAAAAGTTTTCAAAAATTTCCGCCTCACTGAGCACGAACAAGGTACTTAATATGGGCTAATAAATGTGGTGTCATACAGACGAGAGGCGCACAATGGAGACCAAAGCGAAGGCTTGAAGGCGACAGCTGCTCTCATTTTAACTTGACGTTTCAAATAAATTAAAAATTGCTACTTAGCAGCCCGTTGACTGTAGGAGTGACTCACACGACATTCATTTGAAGGACTCAATCTTGGCTGTTGTGCTGACTTGATTCACGCGATTATGTGACCTGTTTGACCTCTTCAGTATACAAATACCAACCCTACCATTTTCCCATCAAAGCTGTTCTTGATCGAATCCACCCTTCTTGGCTCCGCATTCCAATTACTGACTGACGTCTGTGCAAAGCAATATTTCCTGATATTCGCATTAGCCAATTTGTGCTATGGAGTCTTGTAGCTCAGTGGTTATGAGCACTCGCCTTGCAAGCAAGAGATCTGTGTTTAATTCCCAGCAGGCGAAACCTTGGGCAAATTTCCTTACTCCACACACCTGATAATAATCCGTAAAAAAACAACAATAAATTGGTTATTTCGGTCCACGACTGTTTGGTGGGACACTGCTGTGTGCAATTGGCTGCCTCGTTTCGCCCACAGCTTTACAATCAATTCACTTTCCAGTATATTCTGTGAAGCACTTTGAGACATCTGGAAGACGTGGAAAGCGCTATATCAAATGCAAGGATTATTCGTATTGTTATTATGCACAAATTAGCTGCCACTTTTGCCTATAAAATACAGTCAATCATACACTGTACAGATCTTCTGCGAAGCGCATTGGGACACCCTCGCAATGTGAAAGATGATATATCAAATGCGATTACCGGTATTGTTATTATTGTGTCTCGTACCTGAGACACTTCTGTTACTGTGTCTGGAGGAAGTCTGGCAATACGACTGTGCAATGGGATCCAACGGGAGAAAAATATAAATCAAAACATTTGTATAGAAAGATCGAACAGGTTTCACTATCGGATTTAACATTTCAAATAGTCAAAGTGGAAATTCAGTACCAGATGTTACTTGGTATTTGCTCTGAAACTAACCATTCAGATTTATCTCAAGATGTTGTCCTTGTAATTTCAGACGGAACCAGATTCAACATTGTTGGTTCACCCAGAGATAAGCACTGCGTAAGCTGGGACATGCAGTGTATTGATGTTCTGTCACGTTGTTTATTTGCACCCAATTCTCACCCTGGTCTAGTTTAGTGGGAATTTAAAATTCCTCTTTTGTACAAAAAGTGATTATTTAGGAACAAAGGAGAGAGACAGAAAAGTGGAGAGAGGGACAGGGGAAGGAAGGGAGGGAGGGAGAGGGAGGGACGGACAGAGTGGAAGAAGAAGGGGAAGGGAGAAAATGAGTAAGTTCCTGCCCACAAAATATGACTTTTCAGTGATGTATCAAGACATACCAATACCAAATGTGAGGCGCTCTGAGACATTTCAACAATGTCATAAGGTGCAAATGTAAGGATATTATTATTATTATATTACAAAAAACTTAACAGTATGTTGGTTTTATTGGCTAAAGTACTCATGCATTTCAATGGGCTTCTGTTGTGGGCAGCTGTGTTGTTTTGGCAACAGAACGGATGCATTTGTTCTCTATATTGTTGCATGGAACATGACGTCCTTTGTCACAAACATTGTTTGGGGTTATAACTTAGCTCTCCATGACTTTTACTGCCGGAGTTAAGCAATACTTATTTAACCAAAGTAGCAAATTGGAATCACATCAATCACTTTGTCATTGGAGGACTTCAACCTTAAGAACGTAGTGGATTTGTTTGCATGTCTGGGCATGCAGCTTAGTGATTAGAGCATTTGCCTTGCAAGCGAGTAACTTGGGTTCAATTCCCAGCAAAGCGAAACGTCGGGCAAGTTTCCTTATTCAACAAACCTCTCTTTACCTGGCTGTACGCAGGAACCTAGTTGTTAGTCGATTGGCGGATCTCTTTTCCTGGGGGGAATAAGTCCTTCAAAAAAAATAATAATACGTTTGTGGGATCCGGCTGTGTTTGAAATAATAAAGGGAATAGAGAGGAGGAGATATTAGTAGTAATCCTAGCACTTGATGGGAGGACATCTCAAAGCACATATTATGTGCAGGTATCCCTCCCCAACCACGGCCTCGTCAACCACGAAACTCACGCATCCACGGTTAGCTAAATGCGACCTTGCCAATCACGGCTTACAACCCTTGCTTATCCATGGATTTTAACACTAACACTAGCGTTTGGCGCAAGGACCCAGTTGCATCAACCAGTCTCGATGTCGCTTCGCGCTAGCGTATAGCACTAGGACCCAATTGCGATGTCGCAATCAACCAGCGACAACACTTCTCTCTTAGGAATAAGGTAAATTCAGTAACATGACTTTATTGTCGCTTCTCCGCAGCCTAGCTAGTAAGTTTGGAAGCATTGGCTGCCAGGATCTGCACATATTATTTTAATAGGTTAGTATTAATATCCCAGCACATTGCTATCCTATTGTTTGTGTAGCTTTATTGACTGTACTTTCATTCAATACTGCACTGCTGTACAGTATAAATCGAAAATGCACAGAACCTAGCAACAACAACAAAATGATATGTATAGCGCACCCTTCACATCGGGAGGATATCCCAAGGCACAGCAGTCTAAGGCTTAAGTCAGGCAGAAAGTTTATAGAGTAAGATAGCGTTAAACCGGTGTGCTGTGCCCAATGCGATGGTTGAGTAAGAATGAGGTGAGGCCTTTCTGTGCCAGTTAGAATAATATTAGTCACTTCACTGATGCAGATGAAAGGATCAGAACAGTAGGAACAGCATTTGAATCAGAGAAAGCAATGCCGGTCTTACGTGTATCCTGAATGGGTGAGTTTGCAAGGAGAACTGATTTGAGAATTAACAGACTTGGGCCTTGTAAAGCGGGACAACCTGTTGCAGGTCTAAGGTGGCATTGCATTTAGAAACTTACAATACATGAGTTCAAAGTCCTGCTTTTGGGGCTTGAACCCACAAACTTCTAACGCAGAAATGAGAGCGCTATGTACTGCACTGGGCTGACGCACAGGCAGAACAGAGAGGAATGCACCAATCCAGACAGGAGTTAATGAAGGAGTGAATAAGGATTTCAGTGGCATTTGGGAGTTTGCAATGAAATGGAGGAGGAAATATCACAAATTGGGCCACAAGATGTGGTACCTCTTTAACAACAGCAGCACAGGCTCTGGAACTCCCTTCCTTGCTCCCTTCGTCTCTGCACCTCTCATCCCAGTTTGAGGTCTCAGCTAAAGCCCTGTCTCTTCGACCGCGCCTTTAGTCACCTTTTTCCCCCTGCCCCTGGCTCACCCCCAGGTTCCGTTATTGTGAAGTGCTCCGAGACACCATCCGGCGTGGAGGACGCTATATAAATCAATGTTGTTGTTGTTGTTGTAGCGTTATACAGGCAGAGTTAAGATTAAAATAAATACAGAAAGGGTAAGTGGGGCCCTTTTGACCTTAAATCAAGCTTCCTGCAGTTCGCAAATCATGACGTAAAGCTCAGCACTTCACTCCAGATAATGCTAAGCTCTGGAAAATGGGAAACAGAAATGGTAGAAGATATAAAATAAAGATTAGAACATCATCTCGACTGAGCAGAGTCCGGCACAAAACATAGCAGCCGAGAAACCCACATTCAAAGATGCAGCCCCCACCTCACCACCTCCACCCTTTGCTGAGTGAGACAGGTTTATATCTCAATTCGTAGTAGAAGAAAAGTCGAGATGCATTCTGCCTGTCAATCACCTTGTAAAGAAGGCATCCAGTGGAAGGGTGGGAGGAACTGCAGTGCTTTTTCTTCACGTACGCAACCCTCTAACTAATTTCTCAGATGGCTTATGTTAACTGCTTGAAATAACAGCTGTGGGTGGCAAGTTTGTGCCTGGAGTTTGAAGGAGGATGAGCCACATGTTTGATCTGGGAGGATGTTGAGTTGTGTCGAATGGTGGGGGGAGATTGTCAGCCTGGCTCAATTTGGTAACACTCTCAACATTGGTTCAGAAGGTTGTGGGTACAAGCACCGTGTCTGGGCTTTGAGCTCCTAGTCAAGGCAGACACTCCAGTGTCGTGCTTTGAAGCACCGAGTTGCTAAGAGTCCTGTGGACTCCGATAGCTCAGTCGTTAAGAGCATTTGCCTTACAAGTGAGAGACCTGGGTTCACTTCCAGGCAGGACGAAAACCTTGGGCAAGTTTCCTTACTTAATTGTCTGTGTAGTTTCTAAAGTAAGCAATGATTAATGATTAATGGACGATTGAGGAAATAAAATTGACAGGTAGAATGTCCAAACCAGGCAGTGCTTCCTCACTGCTTAAGGCAGTTGCACAAATCATATAGATTTTAGGATGTTCAGATCGTCCTTCACTGAATGGAAGGGTGGGCAATTTAGTCTCTTAGGTTCAAAGCTAAAAAAAGATGTATGACTTGTGTCAAGCTGAGAGAAGTGCATTTACCTCCATGACAAAAACCGTCTGCCAGAAGTCTTTGATATGCTGCTATTCACGGAGAATGCTTTCGTTAAATATCAAAGCAAATGTTAATTCTGTTGATACTTTGCATGATCAAAGGTTCTACATCAGGAGCAAAGGAAACAGGCGAGAAGGCTCGTCGTAAGTGATATATACACACAACACTGCCGTGTGTGCGAAATTTGTACAGCAAAATAGTTTTTGTTCTGTGGGAGCGAGCATTCCTCAGTGTTTGTCAGATAGTGTAACTAAATACCAAAAAGTGCTGATTTCCACACAAACCGTTTAGACAAGGGCACGACAAGGGCATTCTTAATACAGAATCTTTTAGAGAGCAGTGGGGATGCATTCTGCCTGTCAATCACCATGTAAAGAAGGCATCCAGTGGAAGGGTGGGAGGAACTGCAGTGCTTTTTCTTCACGTATGCAACCATGTAACTAATTTCTCAGATGGCTTATGTTAACTGCTTGAAATAACAGCTGTGGGTGGCAAGTTTGTGCCTGGAGTTTGAAGGAGGATGAGCCACATGTTTGATTTGGGAGGATGTTGAGTTGTGTTGAATGTGAGGGGAATTGTCAGCCTGGCTCAATTTGGTAACACTCTCAACACCGGTTCAGAAGGTTGTGGGTACAAGCACCATGTCTGGGCTTTGAGCTCCTAGTCAAGGCAGACACTCCAGTGTAGTGCTTTGAAGCGCTAAGTTGCTAAGAGTCCTGTGGATTCCGGTAGCTCAGTCGTTAAGAGCATTCGGCTTACAAGTGAGAGACCTGGGTTCAATTCCAGGCAGGACAAAAACCTTGAGCAAGTTTCCTTACTCCATAAACCTGATAACAATCCCTCAAAAAATAATACAATTGGTCATTTCAATACACAGTTGTTTGTGGGACACTGCTATGCGCAATTGGCTGCTGCGTTTCTCCCACAAAAATATAGCCAATTCACTTTATATTATATCCTGCAAAGCACTTTGAGATGTCTAGAAGACGCGATAGGGCATTATATCAAATGCAAGGAATATTATTATTATTGTTAGAACAGTGTAGTATTTGTTTATTTAAATTTATTGTTGAGGGAAACTTGGGCTCTTGAGAATTCTGGTAGTCTTACTGTGGAGTGAATGTGGGGTGGGGGCTGGGTGCAGATTGTGAATTTCTAACAGGATTTCTTAATAAATACAAATTCATCAAACCAACTCTACTCCACATTTTGCTTCTAACAAACAAATCCACAATCCACAGGGTCTATTGAACTGGAGTTATGTCTTAATCATATATTTTGAATAATGCTATATTACAACTGGGTTTCTCTCGTCGTATTTTTAGTGGTTTGTGTTAATAATTTTTACCATGTTAGGAAGAATAATGTCTTTCACTGAGTGTTGTGCAAGCTCTGAACAAATTTTTGCCCGTGGGCAAAAGCCATTGGATTTTGGTCCTAAAACTCGTAGTTTGTTCATTCCTTTGCTGTGATTACTATCAATAATAATCATAATCCTTGCACTTTATTACATCAATCAAATGTCTCAACCTGATTGATAGGATTTACTGTAAAATATAGAGATTGTGTTTTTTGTGGGCAAACACAGCGGCTGATTTGCAAATCTAAATTTCCCACAGACAGCCATGAAGTGAATGATCAATATTGCTGATTGTTGCCCAGAACACTTAGAGAAACTCCTTTCTCTTGTGGAAAAAAAAGCACTATGCAATATTTAACATCCACCTAAACAGGCAAACGGAACTTTGTTTTAACATCTCATCCAAAGTACAACACCTCTGACAATACAGAGGTTTCCCCCCAGTACAGCATTGTAATGACAGCCTTAGTGAACTCAATGTGGCACTTGAACTCACATCCTTCATACTCAGAGGCAAGAGTGCTACTAACTAAGCCAGACTGATGTTCTGTGTTAAGCAAGGAATTGAATCCGGAAGAACTGATTTCTTTGCTTTGGAAGGACAATAATGGGACGAGGGGTATCTGAAAGAAACTAGTTCTGAAACTTCAATGAGGCATTTTTAAGTGAGATTCTCTCTGTATTTAATCAGTAAACCGTAGTTGCAGGTATCAGCCATTGCGCTCAAATATTAAGAACCAGCTTAGATATAAAAATGGAAAATATTTACAAAGCAACACCTTATTTAATCTGGATGCACTTGTGGTTATGTCAGAGACTCCAATCACAGCCATTTACTCCACTCCATACTTGTTATAATAATAATAAAATGAAAATAATAATAATTCTTGCATTTGATGTAGCACCTTATCACATCGTCGAGACATCTCAAAGCACTGCACAGAATACAATAATAATCCTTGCATTTGATATAGCGCTTTCCATGTCTTCTAGACTTCTCAAAGCACTTCACAAAATACACTGTAAAGTGAATTGACTGTATATTTTTGGGCGATTCGCAACAGCCAATTGTACACAGCAGTGCCGTATAAACTGTTGTAGATTGAGTGATCAAATTCTTATTGATTTTTTTCAGGGATTATTTTCCCTGGAAAAGCGATCCAACAATTGACTAACAACTTGCTTCCTATCTACTGCAAGAGGATGTGGAATAAGGAAACATGGCCGACATTTCGCCCTGCCAGCAATATCACCCTGATCTCTCACTTGCAAGTTGAGGGCTTTAACCACTGAGCTACAAGACTCCGCTGTAAATCCTGTAGCTTCGTGGTTAGCTATACTGTCATTTGGATTGACTATATTTTGTGGGTGAATTGCAGCAGCCAATTGCACACAGCAGTGTCCTACAGATAGTCATGGATTGAATCATCAAATCTTTTAAAACACCTTAATTATTTTGAAGGAATTATTACCCCAGAAAGGAACCCACTAATCGACCAACAACTGTGTTCCTACTTACTACACTAGGTACTGTACTAGGTAAACTGCGGCATATGGAGTAGGAAAACATACAGTAAGAAGTGATTCTTACAGGGAGATAGAAGATGAGGGTCTCCAGTACACACACACATATTTTATGGGCTATTGCGAACTGCAGTGTTACACAAAGAGTCATGGATTGACCAATTTACTGTATGTTTTTGAAGGAATCAACCTCAAGCGACCATGAAGAATAAGTATTACTTACTCAGTTGTTAGGAATTTTTGAGTTCTCTGTACAACAGACATAGCTCAAGGAACTATCATGGAAATTTGACCTGTAACAATGAGACCAAACCAATGCCTTTTTTTTTGCAAGCAGTGCCAATGCTATAGATTCGAGCATGTTTGCATACCATAAACGCCTAAGAATTCTGCGATGAAGTGTAATTGTGAAGGTTAAAATAATGGAGACATAGCGAGTGAGGAGGAACAGAGGTGGGAGTTTGCATGAATAAAGTTACAAAGTTTTCCAGAAGGAATTCTGACTTGCTGATCAGGTATTACATACATTGGTTCCGGTCCAAAAGATTATTAAATACAAATTTTCTTGACCTTAATAAAAAATAATAGCTGAGCTGGCAATTCTTGTACTTGTATGAATACTGTTACGACATCTCTGGATTCTTCCTCGAAGAAATGATCATACGCAAGGACACCACTGATCCTGCCCTAGGGACTAAAGTTGCCCATTTCTCCCACTATCTCAGCATTTCCTAACCTTCCAGTTATTATAATTCATTGCACTCTTTTCACCTCCTCACAATTTAATATTTCCGCCATTTCAATCAATCAATCAATCAATCAATACATTTAAATAGCGCCTTTCATGTCGGGAGGATGTCCCAAGGCGCTGAACAGTCAGGTAGGAATCAGAGCAAGGTGGGTGGGGTCAGGGGAAGGACAGTAGGAAAACTGACTGTATATTTGTGGGTGAAACGCGGCAGCCAAATTGCGCACAGCAGTGTCCCACAAACAGTCATGGAAGTGGGGTTAGGGCAGAAAGAGGGGAAAGAGGGGAAAGAGGGTAAGGGGGAGAGGGAAGGAAAGGTGGGAGTGGGGTCATGTGGTTTTACACAATAAATCTACCAATTCTACGAGCTACCGCAATTTGTTATTGGCGTCACTATGGCTCATTGGGTAGCACTCTCTTCATGAGTCAAAAGGTTGTGGGACTTTTGAGCTCACAGTCTATGCCAGCATACCATTACAGTGATGGGTGGGGGAGCGCTGCATTGTTGGAGCTGCTGTCCTTTGGATAAGACATTAAACCGAGGTCATGTCTTCCTGTCCAGATAGATGTTAAAGATAATAATATTAGAAATGAGAAGGGAGTTTTTCCCAGCGTCCTGGCCAACAAGCACTTTTTGCAGGATTGCTATATCCAAATTGGCTGACTACTGTTTTGTTGAATTTACAGCAAAATTCAGTGAAGCATTTGAAACGTCCAAAGACTGCAAAACAAGAGCTCGACTATTATCATTGGCATTCACCATATCATCGGAATTTTTCAATTCAGTTCAACCCTTTAAAACATTTCACCACAAATCTTCCTAAATAATAAATTAATAAAAATGAAGTCAATCAGTGGTTGGAGCTTCAGAAGCGAGAGACCTGGGTAAGATTCCCTTTAGGGCGAATCCTTGCACAAGTTTCCTTATTCCACATGCTTGATAATAATCCCTCAAGAAGAAAAAATATTATTTTGTTCACTTCAATCCATGACTGTTTGTGAGTTACTGCTGTGCGCAATTGGCTGCCGTGTTTTGCCCACAAATACACAGTCAATTCATTTTACCGAATCTTCTGAGTAGTGCTTTGAGACATCTAGAAGATTAAATAGATAATCCTTGCATTTGATGTAGCACCATATCTTGTTGAGACATCTCAAAGCACTTCACAGAATTCACTGTAAAGTGAATTGACTGTATATTGGTGGGCGAAAGATGGCAGCCAATTGCACAGAGCAGTGTCCCACAAACAGTCATGGATTCAGTGAGCAAATTCTTTTTAAGGAATTATTACCCTTGGAATCCTACTTACTGCTAGGTAAACAGGGGTAAGGAAACTTGCCTCATGCTTCATCCTGCCTGGGAATCGAACTTGGCTCCTTTCGCTTGTGAGGCGAGTGCTCTAACCACTGTGCTACAGGACTACACGTGAGATTTATAAGATGAGAGACTAATCTTGGTGCCTATACATTTCCCAAATAAACTCTTAACGAAATGTTCAATTTGACCAGTTAACTTTTATGGACCCGAACAATTTTGATTTCTATTGTTAGGATATCTGTAATAATAGGCTTTACTCCTAGCTCCCGCTCTAAATTCATCAGTCTTTTTCTCCTTGTTCACCTTCCATGACATGACAGCCAAGGATTAGGTAGTTTATAAAAGCTGTCGACCATTCTCATGACTTTTCCCTGGATGTAGATTGATGATGATTAGCTAGAGATTGCTTTGTGCCTCCGAACACATCAAAAATATTCATTACAGTTAATCAAAATGCTATTAGTGCTCATGTAACATTACTGCAACTTGCAGACGTTAAGGAAGAGAGCTCCGTACTCCCAAATTCTGGGGTGGAGTCCTGCAGCTCAGTGGTTAGAGCACTTGCCTCGCAAGCCAGAAACCTGAGTTCGATTCCCAGCAAGGCGAAACCTTAGGCAAGTTTCTGTTACTTGTCTGATAATAATCTCTTCGGAAAAAAAATGAAAACAAAAGAAAACATTGGTCATTTCAATCCATGACTGTTTGTTGGACATTGCTATGCGCAATTGGCTTCCGCGTTTCGCCCACATATATATATACAGCAATGTCCCACAAACCAGCATGAAGTGAGTGATCAATTATACCTAGAAGAGAAACTTCCTTCTCTTTTTTGAATAGTGCTATGAGATCTTGAGCATTAATCTGACCAGGCAGGCGGGACCTTGGTTTAGCATCTCTAACAATGCAAGGAGCCTCCAACAACAACAGCTTGCATTTATATAGTGCACTTCACTATAATGTAGTGTCAAATTGCTTGAACAATTGCTTGAATTCCTCCAACACTACATTGGACTGTCAGCAATATGCGCTCAAAGTTGGACTCGCAGCCTTCTGACTTATGAAGCAAGTGCACTATTAGGCTGATACCTCCCACACTCCTCCTCCGTGCAAAGCTATGAAGAAATCCTCCCAACGATATCACATTCATGAAATGGAATGAGAAATCACTGGCGATAAATAATGTTCCAATTTTATGAAGCAAATTTAAAAAAAACACACCCATCAGACATTACTAATCTATCCGTGGGTTCAAAGGCCTGTGATGCACACATGGTCTTTCAGTGCAGAACTTGGCATTTGTTGCAGGAAAATATCATCCAACCGTGACATGGCAGGTGGGTTGGTAACCAGGGTGCATAGATTCAAGCTAATTGGCAAAATAACCAAAGCAGAGATGAGATTGTTTACACACACACACACACACACCACACACGACACACACATCACACACACACAGAGCATTGTTGAGGTCTCAGATGCACTGCCTGAAAGGATGGTAGAAACAGATAAAAGCTTCCAGAGGAAATATTTGCCAGGCTATGTGGAAAGAGCGGGGGAGTGGAATTGATTGGGTATCTCTCTCAAAGAGCCGGCACAGGCATGAAAGGTTGAATGGCCTCCTTCGGTGCTGAAATATTCTATGATTCTTTCATTTTTTAGTTTTCCCCCATTTCCAACCTTGATTTGTTGCAAGTTCCAACTATTTACTTTGTTGTTGCAGATGTTTCCCAGACACCTGCAACAAAGAGAGATTTAATGTTTGTTCAAACAGGATTACTATGCCTGAGCTGTGTTATCAATAACATCAGCTGAGAGGAAGGAAATGTTTCACTGAACAATAATATTGTGGAGTCCTGTAGCTCAATGATTAGAGCACTCATCTTATAAGCGAGAGACCTGGATTCAATTCCAGGGAGGGCAAAACCTTGGGCAAGATTTCTTACTCCACACGTCTAGTAATAATCCATCAAAAAAACAATAATGAATTGGTCATTTCAATCCATGATTGTTAGTGGGACACTGCTGTGGAATGTTTTGCCACATAAATACAGTCAATTCACTTTACAGTATATTCTGTGAAGTACTTTGAGATATCTAGAGGATGTGACAAGTGTTATATCAAAAGCAAGAAATATTATTAGTATTATTATTTTGTTTCAGTGCCTTATACAATCAGAATGTGTGAAATCCCAAACAAGCTGTAAGATAGAAGAGCAGTAAATTGGGAGAAAGAATTCCAGATATAGCAAACTCTGGCTTTTTTATGGGATGTGGGGTTGGAGTTTGAGTGGGGTGGTGGTGGGAGGAAGACTGCAGAAACGCATCACCATACATAAGAATAACCAAACCAAGCTGAGAATTCCATGTATCCCAGCTGCACATGGAAATCCCAGAGATAAATTGTTGGAGGGATGCATCCTGATTACCTGATTCCAGAAAGTATTTGGCGTAAGTGGAGAAGAGCCAAGGCTTGGGGACAGACCCTAGAGTGTGCATTGGGGTAACTGCTGGAGTCTAACCAACTAAATTTGCATAGCTTGCCATTGGTATTGCTGTCCAGCAAGCTTTTCCACTTCTTGTCCAGGGAGGACTACCTTACTCTTCAGGGCTTTGGCTCCAGGGTTAACTGGAGCTGTGTGGGAAGACTCCCTGCCCACAGTGACTGGTATGCTCTTCCTAGTCCTCTCTCATTTTGCACCGAGGAACAGAGTCAGAACCACATCATATTCTCTTTGCCAAAAGCAGCTGACAACACAATCGAAATTTACATTGATATAGCACCTTCCTTGTTGGGAGGACTTGCCAAGGAGCTTAACCAAACTGTCTTGGCAACCAGTTGAGTTTGGGAGCCAACCCTTGTGGGGTGAGGTGAGGTGCGTCTTGAAATGAATTTTCGATGAGATGAAGGAGGGAGCAAGTCAGAGAGATGCTGACGTACAGTTCCACAGATTGGGGCAAAAATAGGGCATCCATTAACATTACTTTGCTGGGCTGTGGTTTCTATAACATCAGCTGAGAGGAAGGAAACATTTTACTGAACACTGATATGTTTTCCTTCACATATGACCTGAATGTGTGAAATCCCAAAGCAAGCCGTGAGGTGGAGGAGCTGAAAGGCTACCCTGCAACGCCAGGCAGAGGACATGGAGCTCATTCAGCAGAAAGTCAAAAAGGCTTATATTATACAGTTGGAGTTCAGCAAGCCAAGCATGAGACTGAGATTTGGAGGACTGGAAAGTCACAATAACTGGCATATGGAAATCATTCAGAAATACGCATGCATACATGCACATAGCCGGACTGATCATTCAATCCTTTTTGCTGTGTCGACACTCAAACAGGGAAATATGAATATACCGGCAGGCTGCCTAACAACTTGAGCAGGTAGTTCTATCAGCAAGCCTTTCTTCAGAAAACCAGAAATGTAAGATTCCCAAAGCGACAGGAAGCAAACTCAGTCTGTGCAAAACAGAGAGGATTTCAAAATGCATTTATCTCACGTAGATTCATCATGTGTCATTAAAACAAAGGACAGCGGGAATGGTCATATAAGTTTGTGCCCGAGATCTGCACAACTGTGGAAGAATCTTTGCTGCTTGGCGTATTTGTTTGGTGAAATGGAGACATTTCACACGCACATAGCTTCTTACTATGCTGGTCACATTCGGAAGAAGGGTCTGAATCTGCCAACGAGTTATTGAATTCAGTGCACACTGCTGATTTCAGGTCCCAGTACATTTATCTTCAATCCATATTTAGAAATCCTGGAGGCCTTGTTGCCTCGCAAAGCATCTCTCAATACACTTACTTCATTAAAACGGGTTCATGGATTTCTTAATGAAATGATAACCGGCTGTATGGAAGGAAACAATACTGTCATTCATCTCTGCTGAAATTCCAATAAAGTGGCGGATCACAGCGGAGTTGATTTAAAGTAATTAATAACGATGAGTAAAATCCTACCAAAGAATCACAGAATCTTACTCACTTCGCAGAAGGAGGCCATTCAGGCCTCTGTTGGCTCTTTGAAAGAGCTACCAAACTAGTCCCACTCCTCTGCCCTAACCCTATAGCCCTGCAAATGTTTCCTTTTTAAGTACCTGTCGATTTCCTTTTGAAAGCTATTATCGAATCCCTTTCAGCCAGTGCATTCCAGATCATAACAACTCTCTGAGTATTAAAAAAATCTTACATTTATGTCAGCTGGTTACGGAGCTCTCACCAGGGGAAACAGGTTTCTCTTTATCTTCTCTATCAGAATTTTGAACATCTCTATTAAATCTCCCCTCCTCTATAGTTTTTCTACATAACTGAAATCCCCCATGACTCATTCTGGTAAAATATTCCAATACCTTGATTTCAAACCCAGTGGTCACTAGTTTTTCATAAAATCATTTGAATGGCGAGTGCGGTGGGTATTGTATTGTTCCAAAGATCAATTCACATTTCTTGTAAATGTTAAACAGAAAACGAATGTAAAGTAAATATACAAACATTTTTACCCCCCTGAAGCTCTGGGATGAAAAGCCAAGTTGCATAATTGTAGATAATAATAATAATTTATATAATTAATGTTATTATTGTATTTGATATAGTGCCTTACCACATCTTCGAGATGTCTCAATGCGCATCACAGAAGCATTGAAGCGCACAGAATAAACAGTACGTTGAGGTGTGTTAACTATATACAGTATTTTGCGGGCAAAAATTCAGCAGGTACAAATGGGGAGCCCTAGGCAAAGTACATCTCGTCTTTCTACTCATCAGTTAATTAGTTCTTCGTCTCCAACTGTGGAATGCACAGAATGCTTCAATGTAACCTTGCTCATCTCTGAATCGTAAGAGTCACAATAATATATCCTGTTAAACATATCCTGTGTCATTTGCATGGGGTTAAAAATTATTTGGCTTAAAAAAATACGACTCAAAGCTTTCTCAGTGTGCAGTTATCATTTGAAACGGTTGGAAATACGGCATGTCAGATCGTGCCTTGAGTAGCAATTTGTATTTTTCTAAACCCGTGCCACTGTGTTTCATCAAGCTATAGAGACCGTGTTAGTATCACTTATTAAATCCCAGAGGAAAATTAAGTGAATTTTATTTTTGCCAAGGTGAGCACAGATAATTCCTTAGACACGATTGATTGTTTCTCTTGCATTCAGAAACAGCACCAAGAGTGTATGATACAGGTTCAATGCCATGTGCGTCCACTGCAATTCAATCTGTGCCTTTCTTGCTATTATTATATTCAAATTAACTTCTAAGTCATCTGGCCATTATGCCTTTACTTATCATGTTGAGAGATGAAGCTGATAAAATAAAATGAGGCTGAACTCTCAGCTATAGCTTTTGACATCATTGGTCCAAATTGCCAGTTCATTTCCTTCAAAGATTTCAAGCACACTTTCAACACAACAGCCTTGAATCTGGTTCAATGGTTGTGAGCTTTCTGCATATCGCTACCTTTTGGCTATCCCAGGAAGTAAAACATTTCATTATTTTAAAACCTCTGTTCAGTTAACCACGGAAAATGTTAATTCCTTCAGACGATACAAAGAGATTTCCATTACACATGCAATTAAAACTCTTTTTGTCCCTAAACCAGAAGTTTGTGGTTCAAGCCCCATTATTGGGACTTTGAACCCGCAGTTTAGGCTGATAATCTAGTGCTGTACTGGGGGAGTGCTGCAATGTCAGAGGTGACATCCTTCAGATGAGACAATAAATCAAAGTGTTTTGGGTGGACGTTTAAGATCTTATAGCGTTCAGGGCTTCTCATTATTATTATCATCATCATTATTATGTTCTAATGTATTTTACTTGTATTTCTGTGCTGTTTCTCACTCTCTTCATAAATCTTGGTCAACTAGATTTGGTATTCATAGTCCGTGGTTCTCATTTACTTAATTGCTCTTTTATTTTCCATTTGACATACTTAACGAATTTTCTAAATAATTGGTATTCTAATTGATTCCCTTTATCCCACACTCATCCATAATTCTCTCTGTTCCATTCATTTCCCTTGGTTCTGATAATCTTTGCCTTCAATGATGTGAAAGGCACCATACAATGTGATTTTGTTATCGTTGTTGTATGCTGCCCAACAAGTTGCACTTATATAGCACCCCAGGATAGAATCCTGAGTTCAAAGTCCTGATAATGGGCATGAACCCACAACCTTCCCAATCACAGGTGAGAGTGCTACCAACTGAGCCAGGCTGACAATTTATAAAAAGCACCACATTTTTAAAAAATCTTTGAGGTACAAGCTATTCCAGAGACCTGCACCTCACATCATTGCTTCACACCAATGATTACTCTGAATCACCTTGTGCTGGCATTTTGTTCGTTAGAGACAGAAACGTTCAGAATATATTCTGTAGCTCAGTGGTTAGAGCACATGCTTCACAGCCTTGAGACCTGTGTTCGAATCCAGGCGGGTTTTGCCTTGGGCAAGTTTCCTTACTCCACACCCTAATAATAATCCTTTAAAAAAAAACTATAATAAATTGGTCATTGAATCCACGACTGTTTGTGGAACACTGGTGTGCACAATTGGCTGCCGTGTTTCACCCACAAATATACAGTCAGTTCACTTTACAGTATATTCTGTGAGGCGCTTTGAAACGTCTAGAAGACGTGAAAAGCGCTATATCAAATGCAAGGATTATTATTATTTATTATTAAGTGCTTTGAGACATCTAGAAGATGTGAAACCGCTATATCCAATGCAAAGATTATTATTGATGTTGTTGTTATTATTTTCTCATGCAGAATACCTGACCTAAAATTCTGTGGTGGTGAATCACAATAAATCTTATTACAGTACCTTGGATAATGGCTCTGAATGGCAAGGACAAAGTTTAAATTTAACATTGCTGACTTAGAAATTGACTATTTTCATACCTTTGATTATTACTATGATAAGGGGTATCTTTGAAGCACTTGACAGGCTTAATTCAGCAAAAATAAAGGCTGAACTGGCAGCCCAGCCTAATGCAGGGATATGAAAATTACACAGAAGAGACAGGGGAAGCCGTATTCCAGTTTTCTTTAGTTAAATTATTATTGAAATGTTCATGTTTTTGAGTCTATTCAGCCAGCATCAGGGAGGTGACAGTCTGAGTGCCAGAAAGCTGAAGAAAGGACCTTCAATGATTGTTGAAATGTCATATTTTGGGGGGCATGCAGATGGCTGGGATTGCATGTCAAAAATAATCGCTCACAATACTTATCATAACCAGTTACTTGTTATTCTTCTATTCTCTGCTGACTGTCAATTCTCTCTTTCTCCTCTTGACAGATAATTGTTCCATTTGAAATATGCGTATGTGCATGAACAGGAATATGGTAAATTATTGTTTAATGCATGTCTGCTTCACCAGAATAAACTATCTTCTCTTTCTGAATAGAACTGTGGGATCTTTAACATCCATTTGAATAGACACATAGGACATTGGTTAACCTCTTGTCCAAAGGCAGCACCTCCCAATCTTTTTGTAGAAGAAACACCAGCGCTAATGATCTTAATTTTACAAAGAATTCTTTGCAGAAACCAATATTTTGTCAATCCAGGAGATTCTGATAGTTTGTAGAATATTTAATAGACAGGCAGGCAGATGTATGTCTGGCTCAGCTGGTTGCTCTCTCACTAATGAACTAGAAGGTTCAATGTTGAAGTACAATTTGGGGATTTTGAATTCAAAGTCTTAGGCTAACACTCTAATGCGGTGATGGGGGGATGGGTGCTGCATTGCTTTAGGTGGCATCATTCATTTGTTCCAAAGTACAGCACTTTTGACAAAGCAAGGGTCTGGTAATCTGGACCTGCACTGGAGTGTGAGCCTGGACCATAATAATAAGAATAATTAGAAGAATAATAATCCTTGCATTTTTATTTTCACGTCTATTAGACGTTTCAAAGCGCTTCACAGAATATACTGTCAAGTGAATTGACTGTACATATGTGGGAGAAACGTGGCAGCCAAATGCACACAGCTGTGACCCACAAACAGTCATGGATTGAAATGACCAATTTATTATTGCTGCCCTTTTTTTTTGGAGGGATTATTATTAGGGGTGTGGAGTAAGGAAACTTGCCCAAGGTTTCACCCTGACCTGCCGGGGCTCATGTTCCAATCTGGGCTCCATCCACAACCTCAGGCAACCTTAAGTCAATGAGCAAACTGATTTGGTGGAATAAATTAATAAAGCATTGATTCCATCATCCTCAGAGCGAAATCAGTCTTGGTTATTTAGTATCATAATATCGTAGAAATTCATGCTCATATTCCAATGATGAGAAGATGATGCTTCAGCTCACGGAGACGGAAGAAAATGTCACCTTCTATTGCACATGATTTATGTCCCAGAACCACTATAGTTATTTTGCGCTAACAATTTTTGCGGGTAAGATCGATGTCAAAATGAATCCATGATTAATGGATTTGTCTCTACGAGTTTGATAATTAATACGTGAGTCCAACAATCTCACAAAATCCAATGGCAGGTTTACGAAAATGATTGATAAAAGAGTTTGAGTTGTTTCAGTTGGTACACTCTATGGGGAACCCACTGAATCTTCCATGAGAAAGAAAAAATAATCTCCTCAGCATCTTCTTTGGGAAATGGAACAAGCATTTAGGATGTGGCACTGTTAAAATGGAAAGTTCATGTCCACGCGTCTGAGATCCCTTAGCGATCTTAAGCGGAAAAATATCCAAATCCAATTCTCTACAAAAGAAACCTGAGCTTGTATTCCTTCAATGTACTCCAAAACACTCTCAACATAAAACAACCATTCGTGCTTGGAACTTAGAACTCATACATTCTACACTGATGCTCTAGTTTATATAAATATAATCCTTGCATTTGATATAGCGCTTTTCACATGTTATCGACGTCTCTAAGCGCTTCACAGAATATACCGCAAAGTGAAATGACAGTACTGTATATATTTGTGGGTGAAACACGGCAGCCAATTGCGCACAGCAGTGTCCCACAAACAGTCGTGGATTGAAAATGACCAATTTTTATTATTGTGGTTTTTTTGGGGGATGGATTATTATTAAACGTGTGGAGTAAGGAAACTTGCCCAAGGTTTTGCCCTGATCCGCCTGGATCTCACGCTTGTATGGTGAGTGTTCTAACCACCGAGCTGCAGGAGCTCCATATGGAAGTTTAGCCCTGGGAGTAGTGCTGGGAGTATTGCTGTATTGCAATCCTTCGGATGAGACAATATCCAAGTGCCGTCTGCTCGTTCAGGTGAATGTTAAAGATCCTATGGCACTATTCAAAAAGAGTAAAGAGTTTCTCCTGTTTTCCTGGCCAACAATCCCCAAATAAAATGGGTCACTTACTCTATGATTGTTTGCAGGACATTGCTGTGTGCAAATTGACTGCGGTGTTCGCACACAAAATCTCAGCATTTTACAGGATATCCACTTTGAGCTGCCTCGATGACCATGAGAAGATTTTGCCCACAAATATACAGTCAATTCACTTGATGGTATATTCTGTGAAGCGCTTTGAGACTTCTAGAAGATGTGAAAAGCGCTATATCAAATGCAAGGATTACTATTATTAAAAGAAGTTATATCACATGTAAGGGTTGTAATTGTTGTGATTATGATTATCAGCTATTTGGTTCTCATGCTGAATTAGCCCTGATATTAATGATCCACAAGAAAATCCTACCTCTTGCATAGTCACTGTAGAGACAACAAATCTTGTGGTCTTGTGACATTTTTTGTACTTCAGTTCTGACTAGATGGAGAGATACACTGTTCATTAATATTTCCTCTTTGCTTTTGTTTGCTCTCCTAGATTTATGATGGTGGTTTGCATTCCTATATTCCTTTATGTTCTCTTTTCCTCTGTAGTTAGAAAGACATTGAGAGCTTCATTTATCTCAGTCTCCCTTTCTTTATTTCTATTGTATTTTGTCTTTTTTTTCCATTAAGGGAAAAAAATCAATAAATGTCCTTGGTTAAGAGGAATAAAAACCCTCGGCCAGGATACATCGCTAAAATAAAAGATTACAGCAGCAAAGAGACAAGCTAAATGCATCAGCGTGTGTGGCCTTTTGCATTAAACAATTGTCCATGTGAGAATTTATTTCATTTTCAAGGTAAAGTTTCAAACCTTCTGAGTTGAAGCTGCTGAACTGCTTCCAACAACAACAACTTGCATTAACACTTACAATATGCAACGTTGCATTGCACAAAATTGCATAGATATCCAAAACATGGATGTGCTGGTGTTATACAGTGCCTTCAGCCACTACGCTCCTTTCTCTTCGACCGCGCCTTTGGTCACCTTTCTCCACTGTGCCCCTGGCTCGCCCCCGGGTTCCGTTATTGTGAAGCGCTCAGAGACGCCACCCGGCGTGGAGGGCGCTATATAAATCTATGTTGTTGTTGTTATACTCCACATATGTTTGCATCCATTCGAGTTCCCCTCTCTCTCCCTGACCCCTTCTCCCCCTCGTGTATGGACCTGAACAATGCAATTGTTGTAGTTGAACATATAACACCTGAGACCTCAATGCCACAAGCAGGTTGAAACTGTGGTTGGAGTTGCATGGAGTAGTTTTGGTGACTTGGTCCACTATTGTAATCTTGCACCACCAAAGGTTTTATACATAATACTGACCTATGTATGTATGTATGTATGTGTGTGTGTATGTATGTATGTATGTATGTATGTGCAGTTAGCTTAAAGCAACTTATGGACATTGAGCATTGAGTTGGCGTGAATTATTCAGTGGCAAAACTCATTCTTACGTCCACCCTGAAGATTGCAGTGTGGCGCTGCTCACACACTGCAGCTCATTTCATTCTATTCTCTGGAACATGGCGAGGCGGAACACAAGGCACTAAACACATGGGACCAAAGCTCGCTTTCATAGCGGGAGACGCATAGAAACAGATCAATAATTCTGAACAAAAATCCGCTCACTCGATTCCAAAAGAGTCAGATGTGACAAGACTGTATAAATGTTTAATCAACCAAAAACTTAATGTGCCTTTTATAACCCCCTTGCAAGCAATCAGATATATAGAGAGAACAAAACCATTTTTTTTAAATGTATTATTTTTTTAAAAAAACATTGAATTCGACCATTTTCGCAAAATTAAAGAAAAACACTTGCTTTGATTCAAATAAGTGTGTTTAAGGTTCGGTTAATAACAAGAATAACGAATTTGATTTACACATTAAGCTTCACACAGGGAAGTACCTAATTGCACTTAAATCAACTATCAAGGTTTAAGAACCTAAGAATATTTAGGAAGAACATACTCCACTATTTTAATTTGCACCCCACCCACCTGCATTCTCACCAAATCCTCTCTCCAGAAACATATGCCTTTTAAAACCATTTTCACTGTTTGTGTTAATGCCCTTCCACAAGTCTATCACCCTTTGTCTGAAAAGGTTCCATCTGACCTCCCTTTCACTTACTCTTAATTTCCTGGAAATGAACTTGCTGTTAAACATTTTTTTTTACAGTGAGCACCTTACATGTAGCATCTTTGCAATTCCCTCCATAGTCTTTCAGATCTCACTTAGGTCAGTCACTTCAAACTCTTTCTTCCAGAACAGGTCCAAATTTCCTTGATTTCAATAACTTTCATTTGTAAGGACTTAGTTGAATATCTCACATATAAATGCCTACACGTGAAAAGTTTGCTGCGTCTGGAATGAATATGCTCTCTTTCCCCAGAGGGACCTGTCCTTATTTCCTAATTCCAGAGAGTATTAGACAAACATTGGCAAGAACGTAATCTTGAGGAGCCCAGAGTATTTATTAGGGGTACTGCTGGCGTTTAACCAGCTATAACCAAATACTCTAGCTTGCCATTGAGAGCACTGCCTGTCAAGCTTCCGTTCTGAAGCGCTCTGAGACGCTGTCCGGCGTGGAGGGCGCTATATAAATCGAAGTTGTTGTTGTTGTTCCTTATCCAGTTAGCTCAGCTTGCAGCGTTCGCAGGTGATCTGTTGGAATGGTCATTGCTCCCTTTGAAGGCTTAAGCACCATTAATAGGATGGAGGGAATGAAGAATGAGCATTACTTGAGAATTGGAAAAGTGGAAGACACATCTGGGAGAAGAATGCTGGAGGATATTCCATAGGCAGGGAGCGATAAGAACCTGCCTGTCAGGAGAAGGATCTTAAAGCTCATTCTGCTGAGAAACCTCCTCATAATCTGCAATCCTGAAAATTTAAACCATCTACGAGGCTTATAGTAATCCTTGTACAGTATTTGCTTGCCTCTGGGTTCTAAAGGTCAACAACACCGTGCTCAGATTAAGTGACCAGACGTGCACACAATACTACACATTATTATTATATTTGATAGGGCACAATATCAAGTACAAGGACTATTCTTACTGACCAACTTGAACTTGTGGAGTCCTGCAGCTCAGTGGTTAGAGCACCTGCCTCAAGCGAGACACCTGTCAGGGCAAAATCTTGGGCAAGTTTCCTTACTCCATATGCCTGATAATAATCCCTGAAAAAAAACAAAAATAATAAATTGGTCACTTCAATCCAAGACGGGTTTGTGGAACACCACTGTGCACAATTAGCCACAGTGTTTCGCAAACACAATATACAGTCATTTCACTTTACAGTATATTCCGTGAAGCGCTTTGAGACATCTAGAAGATGTGAAAAGCGCTGTATCAAATGCAAAGATTATTGACTTGTCATGAAGCAAAGCACCAACTCTCCCTCCCGTAGGTACATCCCATCACTTCATTTGCTTTTGTTTTAACAACTGTAACCTTAACATAAAATAAAAGCCCAAAAAGGAAGTTCAGCAAACAGGGCAGGGTTTCAGTCATTTATCTAAAGTTCTACCACCATTCGACCTCGAGCTTGTGATTGATTTTTTATCTCACTGCATAAGAAACAACAGCCAAGTCGCACTATGGCTGAATTCCCCTTATTGATTGCTGGATGCAGATATCATGAAGTAAAACACACAAAGAAACATGGCACTTCATTAGTGCAGAAGCTCTTTTAGATTCACTGATAATTTGTTCACTTTCGTCCGTGCACGCCATTCCTTTTATTTTGCCTCCTCGCATTGAGTTCTGCTTCAGTGAGGAAGCGAGCCAGAAGATTACATTGATTGGACAGAATCTACACTTCAGTAATCACAAGCAAAACACTTTCCGTCCCATTAGTCTTGCTCAACATCCCTATTTGCTCAGCATCCTTATTGAAATGCTGTCTGCTCGCTCACTGATAGTCTCCATTTATCTTCAAAACATTTTTAAGAGAATTTCTAAGATAATCTGTGACCTGATGTACATCCAGTAATAAACAGATCCACTCTCTTGCATCGATATTGTTTCCCAGAAGAAGGCATATCTGAGTATCGTCTGCCAATGTTGCAATTGTCCTTCCAACATCTTTTATCCATTAAATCCCATGTTTCACAAATGCAGAAATCTCAGTGTGTGCCAGTCAGATTCCACAGATGAGATTTGGACGTGTCAATTTTGATGCTAAATATATAATTCCAAATACAGTGTTCAGGAGATGTCCTGACAAAGTGATGAGGTACAATGTCAAAAGTAAGGATTATTATCTTCTTTTTTTTCACACTTTCCATTGTTTGTGTGGGTGAATGAATGGCAGCAGGCTATGAAATTTCACATTGCTTCTTTCCTTGATGTGTTATTGCTTTTCCTGTAAAACAAAATCCAAGTGTTTTGCAACATTTTTATGTGCTAAGAGAGAAACCAATAAAGCTAGTTTTCGTTTGGTTTAGTTTTTCTCTCGTTTAAAGAAGGAACTTTTCCCAGCCATTCCAATGGATCTCTGTTGAAAAAAATCTATCCAATATATAAGAGATACAATGGTCCCTAATCTCTACATTGATTAGTGCAAACCATCAATAAACATTGATGCCTCGCTCAATATGTCTTGTTATGATTTATCCTATCCCTTTTCCCCCTCAACCTCTATTCATTACTCCTTGTTTTTTCCCTTTATTTCATGTTTTCCTTTGCTTGCTCTCTGAATCATTTGCTTCTCTACCTGTTAATTCAGCCACTGTATATTAGTGTCCGCCTATCAGAATTCCACGAAACCATGGTGGTCACTCGGGATATTCAAATGCACTTTAACAATACACCATTTCATTTTAATCAAAGTTTCATGTCATCTATCAAATCCTGGATGGTTTGTATCACCCAAAGCTCACGAATGGGGTGAAGCTCCCAAAATGTTCAACAACAGGAATTTCCAATTCTTCCACCAGTAGGTTTACTCTCACAAGAACGCAACACAAATTGTCAATGAACCCAATGTATTTAATAATTTAGAAGTAAAAACACAGTATCAGACTTTCTCTCTGAACAATTTAAAAATAATAAAAGCTTTCTCTTCCCGCTTAACCTTGACAGCCTTTTATCTCCCAGGCACACACGTCTAGTATCTAGTTGGGGCAAGTGGCCTGTTCCCGTGCTCTACATTCCTTGCATAATCTTGAAGACACATAAAACTTCTCAGCTCCTTTGACAGACACATAACCTCTCAAGTCTCAACACTGACACCGCTACTGGAAATTCCTGAAAATACGCTAAGAATGACCCAAAAGATAATCCCCAATATTTAAACTGTGTACCAGACAATCAATTACATTATAAAACATTTTCCCAAAAAAGAAATTAGCAATAACATAGGGAACAAATATATAGAGATTTTAATTGTATTTGCGATTTCATAGGCATTGCAATTTCTCCACTCCCTGTCTAATTATTTGAGATTATTCAACCATATTAATGGAAACGTAATTCTTTAAATCAACACATTTTGGGAATAGGCAGACAAAAATGCTCATTTCAGCAGCAATCCATTATAGCCATAGCAAGATTTGACTTACATCAACTACTTCGAGGCTGGATTTGAAAATGAAGAATATTCAATTAATACTTGTTTAAACGGATAGCAAACATTCATAAAATATATAATTCTGCCTTGTGGGACTAACTTGAGAGAACCTTTAACAGCAGTTAAAAAACTAGTGCGTATTTCTTTCCATTCATTTATTAATGGGCATGAATATTATTGATTAAAACAGAAATGTGGACAGCCTAGAATTTAATTTGATGCATTATTTGGGTTTAGGGTTATCCTCTAAATGAGGCTCCAAGAATGTATCACCCCCATCCTAGCCCGACTCCACTGGCTTCCATCACTCAGAGGATTCAATTCAAGATCTTGGTCCTCGCCTCCAAATCCCTGTATGGCCTTGCCCCACCCTACCACTACCCCCTACCAATCTCTCCATTCCCTCTACTCCACATTTCCTGACCCATCCACACTACCATTGCTGGGCGAGCCTTCAGCCACTCTACCCCCAACCTTCGGAATTCCATCCCGCAATCCCTCTGCCTTGCCCCTCAAGTCCTTCAAGTTCTGCATCAAGACCCTTCTCTTTGACTGTGCCATTGGTCATCCATCTTCCCCCCATAATAGTATCAATGTTGTAGAGAGTTGATCTTCAAAACAGGTTTAGAGGTGGTGTAGGATAGTAAAATTATTCATAATCCTTTCATTTGATATGGCATCTTATCACATCATTGAGACATGCCAAACAGCTTCACAGATTATTTTGTAAAATAAATTGACAATATATTTTATATAAGGATGATAATATAAGAATGGATAGTGCCACAACATTGCGAGTGCTCAGTGTTGGCTTGATTTGCAATGGGTAGGCAGTCGAGCATTAAGAAGATACCTTGACAGCAGCAAAGAAGAACAGTATCATGGAAGAGTGACAAGCGAGATCAGAGAGCAGGCTGATCTGTTGAGGCAGTGGAGTGGGAAGAAAGATGTTTTTTTTGGTGTGAAAACAGACCAAAGTCCAGCAGGAAACAAGTCGAGTGTGCAATAAGCTAGCTAGCTGAGGCCACTGCTCTTAAAACTTGTGATTCACAACCATTAGAGCAGTTATAAACCATGCTGGGTGACTGCTTTCCTACTCTGAGAAGCATAATTGCGCCTGACTGTGATAATGAAACACTAAATGTGAAACCACAAAGTAAATCATTAGCAAAATTAAATCTGGCAAAGGACTGCATTTATTTGGAAGAAAATGAGCGTGGAACGATATTAATTAAACTGCACTGTTATTTTGATTGTTCTACTTCTGGTAGTTTGCTACTGAGTGCCATTGAGACGTCTGGAATTCGTGCAAAGCGCTATATCAAATGCAAGGATTATTACTATTATTATTATTCAATGGACGGCACATGATCACCATGAACTACGGTTCAGGTGAAAAAGGCCCTTTGGTCAACCTGATCTCATCCTTTGCAGTATAAAAGTGGAGGGATTCAAATTCATGATACTTCATGTCCCTCCACCTCACCCCCTCCCTTGCCTCCTTCAAGACCCATCTAAAGCCCCTCCTCTTTGACCTTACCTTTGGTCATCCTTCTATCCCGAACCCACCCCACCCTCCTACTGCCAACCACCAGCTCAGGTGTTGATCCCTGACTGTCCAGTGCCTTAAGACGATATCCTAACACGAAAGGCACTATAGAAATGTAATTTGGTGTTGTTTTGGCTCAGTGTTGGAGAGCTAAGACTTAAGAAATAGATAGATAAGCTAGAAGTGTTAACATTCAAACGCATTGACTCAGAGAAAATCTTACACAGCGATATGGCGCGAAATTTAATAAAGAAACTAACCAGTGTAAGCATACATATGTGGAACTCTCAATAGTTAGGTTTGGAGACTCTTAAGCATGGCGATGGATTTCTGCATGCATCCAGACAACCACTTGACCCAAAACAATTATTTAATGGATAAAAGCAATGGAATTTGTGCAGTGAAGTCTTACAAGTGTATGACAGGGATAAAAGGTTTCAGTGATGATACTTGAGAGATTAATGTGTCTGTCAATCAGTTGAGGAGTTTCAGATGCCTCCAATATCATGAAGTGTTAAGACATGGTTAAATAATGAAAGATTCTTTCCACTGATGGCAGACAGAGAGCTGAGCATTAAGATAATGTAGCCAGAGGTTTGAAGATAGGGGTGGAGGTTAGAGAAGAAAACTTTACACAGAGGATAGTTAGACATGAAATTCTCTGACACAAAACTGATGTTGAGATAGAGTCTCCTTATTTTTTTCAAAGGGAACAAGATATGATTGAAAAACGAGGAAGGGTATTAGACGTGTGTATAAGAGTGGCATTACGTTACATTTTTGCATGTGAACTATAATAGAGAATAAAAGGTAGGAGCATATTAAACAGATTAATGCATGAGACACAAGCCTAGAAAGAGGGGGAGAGTGTAGTTTGCAGCGTATGTCACATTATTCCCAAGTCAGGGGACATTCTCGTTCACGACTCTTATATAAGGAATGAATCTACGCACTAAGTAAAGAGTTTATCTTACCTCAACTGAACAAGCATGAGGGGTTCTTACCTCCAGTCAGACATGTCCCACTGAGTATGTGGGAAACCTTAAATGCTACCCAAGGTCAACCATCACAAGGTGGTGTTCCTTCAATTCTACTAACATCTCTATACGTTCAGAGATCGTTACAAGAGGGAGCAAGATCCAGAGGTTGGAAAATAAAGGGTAATGTGGAGTGTTTGTTTTATTGATTTTGCATTTGTTGTACACAATTCCTCTCAACCGTAAAGAATATAATTGTGAAGCTTTATGAGCCATCTCAACAACCACCATATCAAATGCAAGCAATATTATTATTATAATAATGCCAGTTCTATATATTTTAACGCACAAAAATTTATGCCGCAAAAAAATGAGAGATCGCAGATTCAGGCAATGGCTGCAAGTTGTGTCACCATGAAAAGAAAATGATTTTGCTTTCTGGCCAAAAAGCTTTGCAGCTGGCAAATGGATTGCTTTAATGCATGAGTTTCAAATCACTAGAGGGTGCCGTTAGCTGCTTTTCATAATCAATGCTCGGTATTTCCATTGAGTTCAAAATTTGAGTTGTGTCCTACATCACAGATCATTATCGCGTCAGCAATAAAATACTATGGGCTGAGGGTTGGTCCAACTTTTATCCAATAGAGTTCAATTCAATTTGATCAATGCTTCTTTGAAAATAGCATGCATTTCACTATTAAACACAATCCCCAAGGCTTGTGTTTTTTGTAAACCTGTGCCAAATTACCTGGCAGTATTTAGGAACCTGGCTGTTAGTCGATTGGCAAATCGCTTTTCCAAGGGTAATAATCCCTACAATTAAGAAAATAAGAATAATTTGGTCACTCAATCCACCACTGTTTGTGCGACATTGCTGTGTGCAATTGATTGCCTTGTTTTGTCAAATTCAATTTATAGCATATTCTTTGAAGTGCTTTGAGACGTCTCGAAAAAGTGCTTTCGGTCACCTTTTTCCCTCTCCCCCTGGCTCGGCCATGGGATCCGTTATTGGGAAGCGCTCTGAGACGCCATCCGGCGTGGAGGACGCTATATGAATTGAAGTTGTTGTTGTATATCAACAAGTTAACATGGACGGAACCTTCAGTTTGGTTTGGTTCTGGGTTTCTACAGGTGCCAGCAACCAGGCTGACCAAAAAACCCACTGGAACTCCATTACCTGGTCATGTTCCATCAGGTAAATGGTTAACTGTTTGAACTTCACCGTGATGTTTTTTTACCGTATGTATTAACACACGTTATGCTCTAGCAAACACGAGGCCTCAGCTCTTGCCAACCCGTGGCTGAGGTTGACAACCTGTGTCGGGCAGGCGGTCAGGGAGCGAGTGAGTTTTTTTTAGAAAATGAATGACGGAAAATGTTCAAAGGAACCTAACTCCAGTTTTTACATTCATTCTTATGGGAAACATGTATTTGCTTTACGTCGTTTCCCGTAAAGTCTCTCTTTTCAAGAACCAAACTACGACATTAAGCAGGTTCTACCTGTATATTCCGTGAACCGCATTGAGACATCTTGAAGACTTGGTAAAGGGCTATATCAAAGGCAAGGATTATTGTTGTTATCTTAACTTCACTCCCTCCGCACTATGCAAGCATTTTACGTGCAGGTAGTGCTGGCCTGACTTCACAAAGGATGTGATTTCGTTCAGGAAGTGACATCAGTGGTATTTTCAGAAAACATTATTATTAATAATAATATAATCAAATGCAAGGATTATTATTATTGTTATTTTCAGAAAACACCCACGCATCGTGCTTGAAGTCATGTTGGAACCAAACTCTCGATCTGGAAGTCTGAAAGCACTTCACAGAATATACTGTAAAGTTGATTATATTTGTAGTTAAACTCAGCAGGCATCTTGCACACAACAATGTCCCACAAACAGCCGTGAATTAATTCATCAATTTTATCTGGAGGCTTGTTGGCCAGGACACCAGGAGAAATTGCTCTTGTCTTTTTGAATTGTGTCATGGGATCTATAACGCCCACCTAATCTTGGTTTAATATATTATCCAGAGGACAGAACCGCCCGACAATGCAGCATTCCCCCAGCATTAATAATAATAACCCTTGCATTTGATATAGTGCTTTTCACATCTTATCGACGTCCCAAAGCGCTTCAGAGAATATACTATAAAGTGAATTGACTGTATATTTGTGGGCGAATCGCGGCAGACAATTGCGCACAGCAGTGTCCCCCACACAGTCGTGGATTGAAATGACCAATTTTATTATTGTGGTTTTTTTGGACGGATTATTATTAGGCGTGTGGAGTAAGGAAACTTGCCCAAGGTTTCGCCCTGATCTTCGAACACAGGTCTCCCCAGCTTGCAAGACAAGTGCTCTAACCACTGAGCCACAGGTGCTCCATTGCATTGGAGTGTCAGCCTAGATTACATGAGTTCAAAGTCCTGACACGGAGCTTGAACCCACAAATCCTTCGACTGAAGAGGCGAGGGTATTACCATCCGAGCTAGGAGGACACACAAATGGCTGTGTGTTGGGAAATGATATATAAATGAATGGAAATTAGATGGTAATATATGTTAGGTTTCAGTTTGGTGCATAATGTGTATACGGATCGTGTTATGTTTTTTTTAGTAGGGTAAACCTCTAGGTCATTAGAATATAGGAATGTCTCTCTCTCACTGGAGCACCAGTTGTTATGGATGCCTCTTGCATTTTTTCCAAAGGAAAGGAAAGGAAATGCTGGCCCACGTGAAGAGGAAGCTGGCAATTATTTGTGAAGGCCTACAGCACTGCATTGCACTCTATTCCCTGTTAGACTTACTCTGGGAGAAAAGCCAGCAACGGCTGAGCTCTCGCCAGAACAGATCAGTGCCGGTGGCTCAGATACTTCAGCACAGCCAGCTGTAGCAATCTGACCTCTGCATGTCAGCCACCTGGGCTAGCAATACAACTGAGAATTCAACAACAGTGTCACCACAGGCTAACAAGCAAACACCTAAAGGCAAGTTCCAATTCCTGCCAAAACTATTTTTGCTTGTCAACCTGGCTCAGTTGGTAGCATTCTTGCCTCTCGGGTCAGACGCATGCGGGTTCAAACACCTCAATCAAACTCACGACCCGGGCTGACACCCCCCCGCACCCCTCCCCGCCGAAGTGACGCAAAGGACTACGAAGATTGAGCCGAGAGGAGGGTGGGGTGGTCGACCGCGGCAGAGAGCTCGAGGAAAACAAGGAAGGCAGAGAGAGCCCCGACCGCAGATGTTTGGAATGTCATTGGAAGCCGATCGGGGCTATTTCCGTGCTGTGGGAAGCACAGATTGGAGGGGATCAAAGAGGGGAAAGCGAGAAAGAAAAAAACAAAACTGGGACAGAACAACTTGTTCCAGGGCCTTGGAGAGAAATGAGAGGTTGGAGATGGGGCGGTAGCTGGAGAGTAGTAATGGGTCCAGGGAGGGTTTTTTCAGGATGGGGGTGATGACAGCTGTTTTAGTGGGTTGGGAACAGTGCCAGGTAAGGCAGGAAATCAAATTGTGAGGACTATTTGTATTTTTATACCTCGGTTCAGTGTTTTGCGTATGCACAAAGCTGCGAAACTGGTTTACACCCTGCCAGTGTCTTGCCTGGTACACTAGCAAGACAAGAGGGAATGACGGAGAATTCTAGAGTTTGGGGACTTCGTTTGAAGGCACAACATGATACAACATGATGTGGCATAGATAGTGTCGGTTGACGGTGGTTCAAACACAATACTGTACTAAAATACTATATTATTTCCCCCCTTTCTCTCCCCCCTTTCCCCCTTCTGTCCCTCTCCCCCCTTATCCCCTTTCTCCCTGATTTTAAGCCACCACCACCTTTCCCTCTCTCTCCCTCCTTATCCTCTTTCCTTCTTTCTCCCCTGGCCCCACTTCCACGACTGGTTGTGGGTCACCGTTGTGCGCAATTTGGCTGCCGCATTTCTCCCACAAATATACAGTCAATTTTCCTACTTTCCTTCCCCCTACTCTGGTCCCTACCTTTTCTCCCCCCTTTCTTCCCTCTTGTCTTCTCCCACCCCCCCTCGCTCTGGTCCCAACCTTGGGACATTGTTGTAATCTGTGAAGTGCTTTCAGACATCGATAAGACGTGGAAAGCGCTATATAAATGTAAGGATTATTCTTATTATATCATTAAAGTTCCTGGTTACAGGCTGACAAGATTTGTTTTGTGGAGTACTCGTGGAAGACACTCATGCATTCAGGTTTGGCGCTGTTCACAAGCTGATCAGATGCCAAATGGAAAGCTTGATGACATTCTAGTTAGGCACTTAGACTAATGTAAGTTGTAAAATCTTGAGCTCTACAGCATAAGGCTCTCTAAAAATAAAACAAATATCATTACACTGCTGACAATATATTCACGTTCAGGGTGCCTTGATGTGCACCATTTGCAACAGAAATTATTCTTTCCTCTTTATATATTTTGGATGCATCTTTCCATAAGATGTATACTCAGAAATATGCACTGATCGCTACACATTTTCCATATTTTTTTTTACAGTTTCTGCTACAACAGACTCTCGGCTAATTATGTTAAGCAGACACGTCCCTTAAAATCTGCACCACAGCTGCAAACAGAAGGAAGTTTCTTTCGATTTCTCCTGGCCAACATTTCCCCCGAGAAAAATTATCATTCACTGTTGCATGGCTGTTTGTGGGACACTATTATGAGTACATTTGCTCCCATGTTTGCCTACAAAATGCACAGTCACTACGTTTTACAGTAAATCCTTAGACATTTATTAACGTGGTTGGTAAGACTCAACGTTAAATGCAAAGATTATTATTGCAGGTTTGCCCTCTGATCCAATTGGCACCTCATCACCTGTACCTAAGTGTATCTATCTACTCTTGTCCCTGCGTTAGAAAATTATAAGTTCTAGACTCATTGTCTAGGCTGACATTCTAATGTAGTGGTGAGGTTGCGATGTCAAAGATGTCATCCCTCAGATGAAATATTACACCAAAATCCCCTCAGCCTGTTCAGATGGATGTTAAGGATCCCTTGACATGATTTGAAAAGAGAATTTCACCCAGGCCTCTGGCTAACAAGTCCCCCAAATAAATCTTGTCATTCACTTCATGGGGCATTGCCAATGCGCAAATTGTGATGCCTTCCCGACGTGAAAGGCACAATCATGATAATAATGCAAAGTTTTTTTTATTATCTCATAATAATAATCTAATTCTGTTAGTAGATTTTTATACTCAAAAGGCTACTAAATCTATTGTAAGTGGCAACTACTAGCTGATTGTATATTGAAATAAATATTATGGTTTATTTGCAACCATTACAAAATAGAGACTAATGAGTATATCTGAATCACGTCTCCCAAAGGGTTTCATTTGCATAATTTTTAAATGCGAGTGCTTCAGGACACTTTTGTTAAGGATCTTGCACAAAGTTCTTTTCTGCTTCTCTCTGAGGATGAAGTGGCCAGATTCCTTTTGTTCATTAAAGGTTGATCCCATCAGAGTTAGCGATGCCTAGAGCAGAACTGAAGAATTTATGCACAGTTAAATGCCTCACAAATGATCTAAGTTCATGCAGCAAAAATCCTTGTGCTTTCAGCAACATTCACTGCCATCTGATTTGGCACAAGCATTTGGCTTTGATGATAAGAGTCCTGTAGCTCAGCAGTCAGAGCACTCACCTTGCCAGTGAGATACCTGGGTTTGATTCCAGGCAGGACGAAACCTTGGGCAGGTTTCCTTACTCCACACACTTGCTAATAATCCCTCCAAAAAAAATGGTCATCTCAATCCAAGGCTATTTGTGGAATACTGCTGTGTGCAATTGACTGCCACGTTTCGCCCACAAAATATACAGTCAATTCACTTTACAGTATATTCTGTGTAGTGCTTTGAGACGTCTAGAAGATGTAATAAGGCGCTATTCAAATGCAAGGAGGATTATTATCATTGTAAGCATCATGCATTAAATGTAAATGCTTCACATCTTCTAGACATCTCAAAGCTCTTCACAGATGATACTGTAAAGTAAATTGACTGTATCTTTGTGGGCGAAATGCGGCAGCCAATTATATACAGCAGTGTCACACAAACAGGCGAGATTGAAGTCACCAATTCATCATCATCATCGAAGGGTCGTGGACCTGAAAACGTTGACTCACTTTCCTTTTTCCATAGATCCTGCCTGACCTGCTGAGTTTCTCCAGCTCTCTGTTTTTGTTTCAGATTTCCAGCATCTGCAGTATTTTGTGTTTTGTTCCGCTTTATCATCAGCAGCCTTAGTTTCATCCACCATCTCCCAAACCGCTGGAACTCCCTCCCTCAATCCATCCTCCTAACCCCCCCCAATTTGCCCTCTTTGTCTTCAGATTGCACATAAAGCCTTTCCTCTTCGACAAGCTTTCCATCTGATTGTGTATTGAAGTGAAAATCATGTTTTGATCAATTACACATCTCCTGAGACACTGGACTTCATTAGTATCTGGAGCCATTAGAAAAATAATGATACTGCACTCTAGTCATTGGGCTTGACCAGGTGTTCAAAGAGATGTCTGATGCGAATCAACCGAAATATCCAGACTAGAAATCGTCTGATAGATGAAACAAAGCTTGAATTCCCTCGTCTCGCACAATCTTCCTCTCCCTCAAAGTATTTTCTTGAGGTTAACCCACAACCTTTTTTTTCGGTCAGCCAGGTGTCTGACACACAGATAGTATCCAAATCAAACTGAGCATTCCACCTATCCCTGTCATCTACACATGGAAATTTTCCCATGTCTGGAATGGAATGTGAACTCACTCTCCCTGGAGTACCATTCTTACGTAGTTTCAGCACTGCGGAACTCTTCCTGCAGCAATAGGGAGGCCTTCACCCTTAGATTGTCAGCATGTCTACAGAGATGATGTGATAAAGTGCTAAAATACAAGGATTATTATCATTATTATCTTTGGATGAGACGTTAAACTGAGGTCCTATCTGCCTGTTCAGGTGAATGCTAAAGATCGCATGGCACGATTCAAAAAGAGAAAGGAGTTTCTCCCTGTCTCCCAGCCAACGATTCCCCAAATAAAATTGGTCGATCACTCCATGGCTGTTTGTAGGACGTTGCTGTGCACAACTGGCTGCTGCCAGTATGACCCACAAAATACACAATCAATCCATTTTACAGCATATCCTGTAATGTGCTTTGAGATGTCTTAATGATATGTCAAATGCAATGATTATTATTATTATTATATTATAAAACCTATCAAAACCATTAATAATTTTGAAACTTTGGATTGGATCCCTCTTAGCTTTCTCTCCCACCCTCGCCTGTCTCCACTGGCTCCCCATCTTCCAGAGGGTCGAATTCAAGATCCTCGTCCTCACTTTTGTGAATGGCCTTGCCCCCGCCTATCTCTCCAACTTGCTGTCTCCCATCAGCCTGGCCGTCCCCTCCGTTCAGAGGGCTCTGGCCTGCTCCACGTCCCCCGCCCGAACCGCCCTACCATCGGTGGCCGGGCTTTCAGCCTCTCTGCCCCCCACACTCTGGAACTCCATCCCACAATTCCTTCACCTTGCTTCCTCCCTTTCCTCCTTTAAGGCCGGTCTCAAGACCTTCCTCTTGCACCGTCCCTGCTGCTCCCCTCCTAACTCTCCCCCCCTCTCCTAGTCTCGTTCCCCCTATCCCGGCCCCCACCCCCTCCTGCTCGGGTCCTGACCTAACTGTCCAGCACCTTGGGACTTCCCCCCGACATGAAAGGGGCTCTATCAGTATAATTTTGTTGTTGTTGTTGTTGTTGATATATACTGTACTGTATGAGTGTTCCATCCTCAGTGGTGCAAACCAATGAGCTGGGTTTATATTGCCTTAACATTATTTGATGCATTGAGTGTGTCCAAAGGCTTTTTGTTCTTGTTAGGGATAATTTGGCCCATTTCTGCCCGACGCATTTAGAAAAAACAGTGTTCAAACCTTCACCACTAATATTCTTCAAGTGGAACACTCTCTAATGCACACAATGAACATCAAACCAAAAAACATCTTCCTTGTGCTGAGGGAAATAATTAGAGCAAAGAAAGTTTACAATGCAGAAGTAGGCTATTTTATAATAATAATAAGTCTTATCATTGATATGGCGCCTTATCATTCTTTGATTTGTCTCAAAGCACTTCACAGAATGTGCTGTGAAGCTCATTGACTGTATATTTTGTGGGTGAAATGTGGCAGCCAATTGCGCACAGCAGTGTCCCAAAAACAGTCGTGGATTGAGTGACCAATTTAATGTTATTTGTTTATAGTGTCTATGTCAGTGTGGGATCCAACACAGGAAATAGTAATAATAATAATAAAGCAATAGTAACAGTAATATTTTCATTTAATACAGCGTTGGAAGCATATCTCAAAGATTTCACAGAATATACTGTCGAATGGAGTAACTGTGCATTTTGTAGGCAAATTGAGATCTATTCTCATCCCATTCTCCCTATATACATTCATGTTATTTTTCTTAAAGTATTAATCCAATTTCCTTTTACATGCAATTATACACTGGGCTTGTACAAGACATTTGTGGGAAGACATTTAAATGAGATACCAATGTTTGTTAGATCTCATGGCATTCCTCTTATGGCCCATGCACTTGTCTTTTGATTTTTAAAAATGTTTTTACATTAAAAATAATGATGTATTAATTATTTTCCATGATTGACTTTATTTCTGAGCACTTAGTGAAGGATGTTGTGGAGTGCTAATTTGTATCCATTTAGCATAAGTGGTTTCTCATTTATCAGATTGATTTTATACTTTATTTGTTTTTCTATTTTTTGTCAAGTTCAAATCAGACCTAATTCTCCTTACTGTCCTTTGCCAGATGCTTTTATTTTGAGGAAAGATTCCATCTTTAATTTAAATAAGAGCCACAACAAACAGCATTTATATAGTACTGTACTCTTATTTAGGACAATATCTTGGGAGTTCACGAAAATGTAGAATTCACCTACCATTGGTCTAATAATTTCCCCACAAAACACACAGTCACCTCACTTTTGAGTATATCCTATGGCGTGCTTGGGAAGCCCTCCCAACATAAAAGGCTCAATACCAAATGTAAGGATTATCCCTATTTGTATAATGACTTTTGGTTAGCGACAGGCATTGAGAGTCAATTATTTACTTATAGTCATGATCATGTCACAGAACCTACACATAGGCAGAAGGTCTGGAGATCAGGCTGTACCAAGAGTGTTCCAGATTTTGAGAGGAGTCATGTAACGTAGTGGTTAGAGTGCTTGCCTTGCAAGTGAGAGGACCTGGCAGGACAAGTTGAGGGACACTGCTGTACGCAATTGGCTGTCATGTTTCGCCCACAAATATACAACCAATTCACTGTACAGTATATTCTGTGAAGTGCTTTGAGATATCTCGAAGACCTGATAAAGGATGCCATATGAAATGGAATAATTACTTAATTCTTTATTATTACTGTACAGTAACAATTACTGTATTAATTATTACAAATCATTATTTTTAAATTTCTTTGGGAGTTGAAGGGAAAATTTCCTCTGTTTTAGATTCCTTCTAAAACCTTTCATTTTAAGCACCATCTACTACAACAACAACAACAACAATTTACATTTATAGAGCGCCTTTCACGTCGGGAGGACGTCCCAAGGCGCTGAACAGGAGGCGTGTGACCCGAGCTGGGAGGGGAGTGTTTGGGAAGGGGTGAAACATGAAGGGGAGGTAAAAGAGTTCGGGGTGGAACAAAAGGCACGATCGAAGAGGAAAGTCTTCAAACCGGCCTAATTTTCCTCCTCCTCCCACCATCATGAGACAACGACAATAAAATTACATTTGAGTAGAGATTTATGGGGATTTATGGTTAACATAGGCCATATTAGGCAACATCTGGTCTGCACTTTCCCCACAAGAACTGTTCTTTTTATATCCAGCCCCATTTACGCAAAGCAGAGTGAACTTCAGAGCAGATTGGACAATTTGGTTGCATTAACTTTTCTCTGCAATGGTCTCTGTGCATTGTAAATATTCCCTGTGACGTTAGCAAAGTTGGTTCGAGCAAATGTAACAGAGAACACTAGAGGACCATTGAGAGATCATAAACTGAGAGATGTGCTCATCATTCGTTCTCACAAAGTGAAGGTTTTTTACTGGACCACATGTTCTTGTTCAGAGACAGCATGTGAAATGAACTGTCACATTGATGCAGAATCATAAAGGGTAAAACTCCACCAGGTCTAGATTACGTTATTAATGCAGCATTACAGATTATCAAGAAATTGGCAAAAGGTTTTATCTTTGATACCTTTTTTCTGTAACAATAAAATATTATTAATAGCAATCCTTGCCTTTGATACAGTCCTCCTGACGTAAAAGGCGCTATACAAGTGTAATTTTGTTGTTGTTGTTGTTGAGAGGTCTCAAAGTGCTTCACAGAATCTATTGTAAAGTGGTGCATTAATAGTATTATAATAGGACAATGAGGAAGGCACTATACAAATGTAATTTGTTGTTGGAATTAATCTGTTTTGTGGGCAAACTGTGGTAGCCAATTGGGCATACCTTTGGCCCACACACAGTCGTGCATTGAGTGACCCAATGATATTTTTGGGAGAGGGAGATTATTATTCCCCAAAATTGATCTGCCAATCGACTAACAAAAATAATAACAACATTAATAATAATCCTTATTTGGTACAGCTCCTTTCACGTTAGGACGACGTCCCAAAGAGCTTCACAGGATATCCTATACAAGTGGAGTAATTGGTTGTTTTGTGATCAAACTAATTTGCATGCAGCAGTGTCTGACAAACAGACAACAAGATAAATAACCACATTTATTTGGAGTTGATGCCTAGAACACCAATGAGAAACTGCCTTTTCTAGTTCTGTCGGGGTGAAAGGTAACCTACAGAGAACAAGCTTCGAAATTGAAGACTGTTTAGAAAGACTTCATATTTATAAATATGACACATTTAGGAAGCTCTTAAAATGTTGTGGCAAGAGTGAATTCAGAAAAAAGTGAAATTCCTACCCCAAAAGTGAGGTTTTACCACCTCAGAGGGTTTGTTTTGCGCAGAGAGAGAGTGTGGAATGCCTCGCCATTTACCATGCATTTAATGTTCGGCTGTTCTAGCAGAATTGATGCTTTATTTGCCGAATATAGCGCGCTCTGGAATTTTATGTTAACAGAGTAAATCGAGACCCAGGTGCAATTCCTGTGCACCAATAAACTGCAGACTTCTAATGTAACATAAAAACATTTCACAATACAGACTAACATGGGAGTTACTGCAGTGGTAGATTCAATCTTTATCATATTGAATCGATTGATCATCACTCTTTTAGCCATTATTTCTCTATTTTGTGGAGCACAGGAGTGTCCCACAAACAGTCATGGATTGAAATTACCAATTTATTATTGTTTTTTTTGAGGGATTATTATCAGACGTGTGGAGTAAGGAAACTTGCCCGAGGTTTCATCCTGCCTGGAATCAAACCCAGGTCTCTTGCTTGTAAGGCTTGGGCTCTAACACTGAGCTACAGGACTCCACAAATATTAAAGATTCATAATGATTAATATTGAATGTGCTGAGGAAAAGCTCCGGAGATAAAATTAACAGGCTTTCATTGTGCGAATGTGAACTAGAAGCAGTATTTTGGCATGTGGATCACGGTGAGCTGTTGTATGCAGAGAACACCCGGCTATATCACTTTGCCTGTACCCTCAACTCCAGGACCACCGCTGTCCTGCCATAATGTCTGTCAGACATCAAGTCCTCGATGTGAGCTAACTTTCTACAGTTAAATGTCAGGCACTCCTGATTGGATCCTGTCAGCGCTTCCACATCTCAGGTACTGACAGCATCACCATCCAAAGATGCACAGTGCACCTCACTGAGCCACTCCAGAACCATGGCCTCATGTTTGATCCTCAACTATCATTTCTATCCCTCATTTATGCCATGAATCCCCCACCTCTGCAACATCACCAGGCTCCACCACTATCAGACCGCCAAATCCTTACCGATGCATTCATCAGATCTAGGCTTTACTACACCAACTCCCTATTTGTTAGCCTCCCAACTCTTCCCTCCACAAGCTGCAGATCATCCAGAACTCTGCAGCTTATGCTTCTCCCGCACCAGGCTCCATGAAACCATCACCCCCAACCTCGCACAGCTCCACTGACTCCCTTTCCCTCGGAGGATAGAATTCAAGATTCTCATCCTTGCTTTCAAGGCCCTCCATGGCCTTGCCCCCTCCCTACTCTGCATCCCGCCGACCCCATATCTGTTCCCTCCACTCAACAGGCTCTGGCCTGCTCCGCATCCCTCGCCGGGCCCACTCCACCATTGGTGGCCAGTCCTTCAACCTTTCTGCCCCCAGCTTCTGGAACACCATCCCACATTCCTTTTCCCTCCCTCCCTCCCTCCCTTGCCTCCTTCAAGGCACATTTCAAAATCCTTCTCTTTGACTGAGACTTTGATCACCCTCCTACTCTACCAATCTTGCACCCTGCCCAACCCCCAGCTTGAGTCCAAGTCCAACGGCTATACAAATGGTATGTGTATTGTATTGTATTATACACCCACAATGTTTGTTAGAATTATGGCTAATTCATAAAACCTTCATTCTGCCTTGATCTTTATCTGAACTTACAGCCTGACCACCGTTAAGTCATCTATAAAATGCTGCAATGTTTCACTTATTAGCTTAAGTCATGTACATCTCAAAACACACCACTTTGATCGCACTATCGGTGATCTTTCCCCCTCTCACCCCTCCTGGCGCTCAGGTTGGTTGCCGTTATAGCACTGTAAAGTGCTTTCAACCATGTTCACAATGCAAAACATACTACAAACTTTTAAAAATACGTTTTGAAATAAATATTATGTGCATAGATATTTGTGGGGAAACATTTCACCTGTGCTTAAATTTACAATTTTAGAATACTCAGAATTTGCCAATTTGTTGAATTCAATATTAAAAATAATAAACAATAATCCTTGCATTTGATATAATACCTTCACATCTCATTGAGACATTTCAAAGCATTTTAAAGAATATACTGTAAAGTATATTGACTGTCTTTTTGTTATGGTTCTTAATTTTTTTTGACAGAAAACTTGCTTCAAAACAAAGGTGTATTTAAGAATTTGTAAAATTCTGCACACTCAAACGGTACATTAATAGAGTAAATATGCAGCCAGGTTTTACCAACGTGATCTACAATGGCGAGAAAGTAATTAATAATAAAGATTAAGTAAAAGTTGCGACATACAGTACAGAGAGTTGTTACTGTGTCACAGAAACACGTGAGCTGTGCTTTCCATCATGTGAAGCTCAATGACTGATCACCTAGAGTTCTATCCAGGCTGAAATAAACAGGCAGAAAGAATTACATAGAAAAAAATACAACAGTAACTCTTTGAGAAGATCATCAAATTTAGAAGAAATTCAAATTCCAATGAAGGCACCTAGGTTTTACGTCGAGAAATCTTAACATTACTGCCAACAATCTGTTTGCATCAGCCTTAAGCATTCATCACCACAGTAATAATTTCAGGTTACAGTGAGACCAAAAAAATTTGTTTGTAATTAAAGATGCATTTCACTCTTTCAGGTTGTTGGATTCAAAACATGGTTGCGATCTACATCATTGTGTAATATTAAGTCATTGTCAATAGGGTGATTGATAAGCTATCTATATGGTGAGTCCAAAATGAAGGGGCATTAATATAAGATAGTGAGTAGCAGATCTATATGATATAATTACATTTATATACAGTAGTGACATTTCTGATCAGGAGGAAGTGTCAAACAACAACAACAAAACTACATTTGTATAGCAGCTATCATGTTGGGAGGATGAGAATTTCACAGATACAAATGATCACAAAAATACAGTCACTTCACTTAGAAATAAAAATCTACGTGTGACATTTTGCTGCCATGATAAGACTCTATCAAGGATTGTTATGCGGACACCCATCCCCTTTAGAGAAAGGGCAAAGTTTTAAATTGGCCAGATGTAATATGAGCCTGTAAGAAGCAATTTATGAGAGAATCCTACAATAGGTAACGTTATCACAAAGGGTGGACTCACTGAGCAGCATTAATATTTCATAATGTTGGCAAATTGTAACATGAATCAGAATCCTAAACTCGCTAAATTCTGGAACTGATTAAATTACATTTGTTCTCCACGCGAGTTCAGATGCCATGACATGTTTGTATAATAAATGAATTAAAATCATATTTTTGCTGTGCTTTGTGCCTTTAGAATGTCAAATGCAATTTGGGGCGCCATGAGATTTGAATTATCCCATTGGCTAAAATTAAGGTCAAACCTGTCAATTAATTATCGAGAGACGTGGGTTCGATTCCTGGCAGGGTGAAACCTTGAGCAAGTTCCCTTACTTCACATGCCTGATAATAATCCCTCAAGAAACAAAATAATTTGGTCTCTTCAATCCACAACTGTTTGTGAGACATTGCTGTGCGCAATTGGCTGCCATGTTTCGCCTACAATTATACAATCAATTCACTTTACAGTATGTTCTGTCAAGCGCTTTGAGACATCTAATAGATGTAAAAAGGGCTATATCAAATGCAAGGATCATTATTATCAACCGACTACACCTTAACCTCAAGCTTTAGTTCAATATCTGGGATTTCCGCAGCCAATATTACTGTCATCAAAGCCGCTAGCAGCCACCACTGCTATTGACATCTTGATTCCAGGCTGAATAAAACCAATACCAATATCTCCCTCATATTTCTTTTATGTTTCTTTACTGCAAAATGGAAGATAAGACACTCAATTAATCAATCAATACTTACATTTATATAGCTCCTTTCACATCGAGAGGACGTCCCAAGGCGCTGTACAGTCAGGTAGGGACAAGAGCAGGGTGGGGAGGGAAGGATAGTTGGAGATTTGACTATATATTTGTGGGCGAAACGCAGCAGCCAAATTGCAATGTATGCACTGTTGCAGTCTTATGTAGTTCATGAGGCCATTAAATTAGGAAATTGGATAGTGTGAAGTTTCTGATGGTCCCATTAACAAGATGTTCTCGCCTGACAAAGTTTGCAAGTTTGTCACCTTCAGAAAATCTCCTAAAGTTAATGTCAGTAGAACTGATATTTTTTAAAAATCAAGAACTGCACTTTGCTGCAGCTTCGCAAGCGAGATCACCCAGGTTTGACTCCAAGGCAGATGAAACGTTTGTCAAGTTTTGGGACTCCACGAGGCTCTGTTTACCTCGCAGTAAGTAGGAACCTGTTGTTAGTCGATTGTCGGATTGCTTTCTGGGGGTAATAATCCTTTGAAAGAAACAATAATAATAATTTGGTCACTTAGTTCATGACTGTTTATGGGACATAGGTGTGAACATTTGGCTGCCGTGTTTCACCCACAAAATACACAATTCATTTTACAGATTATTCTGTGAAGCGTTTTGAGACGTCTCAATGACATGATAAGGCGCTGAATCAAATTTATATTATGATCTGGTTACAGAAATAGAAAGCGAGAGAAACAACTTCAGTTGTACTTCTTCAACTAGAGAGGATGCCTTCAACAAGCCTTTAATCAAACTGCTCAGTGTAATTAAAATCATAATCTTTCCATTTGGTATAGTGCCTTTCATATTAGGAGGTTGCTTCAAATACTTCACGGGCTTTACTGTGAAGTGTAGTGACTGTTTATTTGTAGGTAAATTTCACACAGCAATGTCCCATATATAGCTATGACGGGAATGATCAATTTTACCTTGAGGATTGTTGGCCGCTTCTCTTTTCAACTAGTGTCTAGGAATCTTTAGCGTCCACCTAAACAGGCAGACAGGACTGCAGCTTAATGTCCCATCTGAAGGATGGCACCTCTGACAATACAGAGCCCAGCCAGCATTGCACTGGAACGCCAGCCTAGAATATGAGCTAAATGTCCCGATGTGGAGCTTGAACCCACAACCTATCTGACCTAGAGACAAAAGGGCTACCAACTGAAAGGCACAGGACGTTTCAAACCCTTTAATTAATATTCCACTAATTTTGGACTCAGCTTCAAATATGGTTAGTGGTAGAGAATCCATATTGCAACGAGCCATTATATAAAGACACGTTGATTAATTAATCTTCCCATTAATATAGTGATTGTCTTAAATTTGCGCTCTCTTGTCTCTGAGCCTCTGGCCAGCGAAAATAATCCATTCCTATTTATTTTTGATAATCTTGCAGACTTCTATCGGGTCTCCTGAGATCTGCTGAAAAAAAACAAGCCCTCATTCTGTATGTGCCAGGAGAATGTGAGCTTTGTAATAACGCTTTTTATCATGTTTCTACGTTAAGAATCTAGGATTTAATCACTTCTAAAATGATATTATTAAAACAGATTGTAACACACTTGTGATCTCTTTTGCTTTGGACATTTTCAAGCAGCCAATTTGTAAGCAGAAATATCTGGCTTACCTCAAATAAAACCAATACAACGCTAAATCTTCCTTGCAAATTGCTTTTTGTTGTTTGTAACAGAAGGAGGATACAGGGTGCTTATGAAAATAGCCCCACGAGTAAGATTTCCGAGTCTCTAACACCAAGGCATACATCATTACCTGCAAATTAGCTTATTAAAATTTTAATTCCCACACATTTGCTCTGTGATATTTTTCGTGATTTCCAGGTTGGAAGCAAAGACTTTCCTATCATTTATAAACGGTATTTCTTAGCATCATTGTAATGAAAGCGTTCACTCTGTCACTTGATCCTGGTCCTCACCTTCAAAGCCCACCATGATCTTGCTCCTCCTTACCTCTGCGACCTTCTAAACCCCTACCAAGATGCCCGCTCCCTTCGCTCAGCGGGCTCTGGCCTGCTTCATGTCCCAAGCCTTGCCCGCCCCACCATCTGCCACTCAGCATCACCACCCTCTGCAACACCAGCCCACAGGCCCTCCACCTCGCCCCCCCTCCCTCGATTCCCTCAAGGCCCATCTCAATACCTTCTACGGGTACTTCGACCATGCCTTCAGTTATCCTCTTTCCCCCACTTCTGTTTTATAATAATTCTAATAGTATTCTTTGCATCTTGACATAGCACCTTATCACATTATTGAAACGTCGCAAAGCGCCTCACAGAATATATTTTAGAGTGTACCAACTGTGTATTTTGTGCGGGAAAGGTTGTAGCCAATTGCGCTCAGACATCCCACAAACAGTCGTTGATTGAGTAACCAGATTTTTTTTCAGGGATTATTACCTCTAAAAACCAATTCACAGTAGTTTCCTACTCACTGATCGGTAAACAGTGGTGTCTCGAGTAAGGAAACTTGTCTAAGATTTTGCACCACTCGGGAATCGAACCCGGGTCCTCTCATTTGCGAATTGAACGCACCAACCACTATGTTACATGACTACTCCCCCAACAACAACAACAACAACAAGAACTTCACACAGGGTGGCATATTGGACTGCTGGTCTAAAAGGGAGTGTGGGAGGAAGTTTTTTTTACACACACAGAGGGTGGTGAGAATGTGGCACTCACTGTTTGAAGCTCTGCTTCAGCAGAAAGCATATTAAAAGGGAAACTTTATGCACACGTGAGGGACAAGGGAATAGAGCGATATGTGAGAGGCGATTGAGAGGAGGGGAAGCTCATGTGGAATATCAACATAGACTAGTTGAGCGAACTGCCCTGGTTCTGTACTGTAATACTCCTTGTAATTGTATACTGTATATGCTTCTACAGAAGATTTCTGAGGGCAGAATATAGAGGTTGGTGCTGTGAGATCACATCTATCAGTTCTTGAAACTAAACACTGCCGCAAGTTATCAGAATGATAACCTTACATTTTATACAGAATCTTTCATGTCAAAATGCCTGTCTTAAAGTGGTTTGCCAGCAAATGTTGTCAAGTCTAGTGACTTCTGTACTTGTAGGAAAATGTAGCAGCCAGATGGCAAGATTCGACAAACAGTGATGAAGTTTGAAGGATTAGTAGCCAGCACACCAGAAGAAACACCACTCCCCATTTTGAATAGGTTGTAAGATTTATACCGTCCACCTAAACCAAACGTTGGAGGGATTAATATTAGGAGTGCAGAGTAAGGAAACTTGCCCAAGGTTTCACCCTGCTGGGAATTGAACCCAGGTCACTCACTTGTAAGGCGAGTGCTCTAACCACTGAGCTACACGTTATGACCAACAGGTCACTGAGCTATAGTTCACACAGGAAAGTGCGCAGGAAAGTGGCATCAATGGCAACCGGGAAGCCAGTCACTTTTCGCACTTGTTTATAAAACATGGGGCCTACGCTTCTGAACCCAGACCACATTATGCTAGGATTGACCTGTATTGTAATGTAAATTTTTACTGTACTCTATTAACCTCAGGGAGCTATGGGACATGGTGACGTTAATATAAAGCTATTCCCAGAATAGTTTTACTTCAATACGAACATATGTTTTACACAATGGATCGAAATCCAATGGTTCTTGGAAGGCTGAGGCACAACAACTGATGCCGTTGTAACCAACTCCCCACGGACTCCAATTGCTTTAGATCTGTACACAATGGTTATGGAAAGATGGAGGAAAACAGCAATGTTAAGCACGTTCATTCAGTCAGTCACAGTTATCCTTGGCCAATATTTATCAGCTATTAAAGCCAAGTAATCCTCAATTGAAGGAAATAGTTAATAGGAAATAGATCACACAGAAGCCATTGAAAAATGGCTTTCAAGAGCAATGCAAAATCTTTTGCTGACTGCTTGGCAATTCCATTATAATAGAGCACCTGAGATGAAAGTTCCTCAGTGCCATATAAAGAATCATCTCGGCTCTTTCCCATTTCATAAAAAAAATACTAATTAGTATGTCTGCTTTTCATCTACTTGGCTGTAGCTGTAAAAATTAATAGCATTTTTATACGCTGTATTTCATTGCCTCAGTCAGCACTCACGTGACATCCCTCAGCAATCAACTGTAATAGCTGATTTCATTTGTGAAAAGCAGATTCATAAAGTGGAGTTTTACACCGTGTATCCATGGACACAGCTCAACCTTCTGTTGCTTTACTCATCCCAATGCATGTTTGGTTCCGGCAAAATATCGCATTGATTGGGTAAACGGCAGTGCTTAGGAGCTTTTATTCTGTGTATCTATTTCTGTCAGTGCCACACATAAATAAAGAACTTGCATTTTGATTGCATCTTTATCATGTTGAAACATCTTAAGGCTCTTCACAAGCAATTACTGCCATTGAAGACTACAGACGACATTTCTCCAGGTGTCATGGCCAACAATCTCTCAAATAAAAATGGTTTTGCGTTTCATGGATGCTTGTGGGACATTGACATTTGCCTAGAAAAGATATTCACTAAATTATAAGGAAACGTCCTTCTCTTTTGAATAGTGCCATGGGATCCTTTGTATCCACCTGAGCAGTCATCCAAAGGGCTGGCATTGGAGTGTCAGACCCAATGTGGAGCTTACCCAAATTTTTGATTCAGAAGCAAGAAAATGCTACCATTTGAGACATTGTTGGCTAACACCTTGTCCAATTTCAATTCCACCAGAAAGTTAAGGATCAATGTAAATTGTCCTTGCAGTGACTAGTGACAGCAAAATAAGACACTGTTTCACAAAGATACTGCTTTGGATCATTTACTTTCTCGATGTGATACCTTTCTTACAGATGGGCTACAATTTACTGCCCCTTCCGTCACTTGTATTCCAATCCTATTTTGCAGTTCTCACTGCTCAAATAATGAAATTCATAGCTGTGAGACCCGCTGTGAGCCAAGCAGGTCCCGAAAGCAATTTAGTGGGAATTTATTCGGAAAAGCTATCTGTAGAAAATGACTTTTTAACAAAAATTATCAAAGAAAGAAAGACAGAGAGCCTAAAAAAGGCCCCAAAACTCAGTACCAAGCTGCAAGCTATAATAATAGCAATCCATAATTTGACATAGAGCCTTATTGTATCATTGAGACATCTTGATGCGCTTCACAAGTACAGAATATTCTATCCCAAATTGACTACAGTATATATAATAACAATAATAATCCATGCATTTGATATAGCGCTATTCACATCTTATTGACGTCTAAAAGCGCTTCACAGAATATATTGTAAAGTGAATTGACTGTATATTTGTGCGCTAAAATGCAGCAGCCAATTGCGTACAGCAGTCTCACAAAGAGGCATGGATTGAAAATGACCAATTTTTACTATTATTATTAGTTTTTTTAGGTGGAATATTATTAGGCGTATGGAGGAAGGAAACTTGCCCAAGGTTTCACCCTGATCTGCCTGGATTCGAACACAGGTCTCACACTTGTAAGGCTCACAAATTTTGTTAGAGTGCTCAAACCACTGAGCCACATTTATTGTGAGCAAAACGCAGCAGCCACTTCCATACTGCAGTCGTGGAATGACCAAATTCTTATTTACCACCCATAAACAGTTGTGCATTGAGTGACCAAATATTTTTTTAAAAAGCGATATTTCCCCCCCAGGAAAACAATTAAGAACTGGGTTCCTACTTACTGCTAAGTAAACAGAGACATGTGGAGTAAGGAAACTTGCCTAACGTTCCTCTGTGCCCAGGAAGCTACTGATAAAAAAGGATTATTATTGTAACGCGTGAAAGTTGACACCGATGTACATGTCTGTGCAATGGTGTACGTGAAAAATAACTTGTCAAAAGGATTTTGAAATTGTGATGGTTCGAAGTGTAGCAATTTACTGTGTGGGAAAAAGAGAGAGCTGGTTTTCCCAAAGCAACTGCTAACTGGGTTGAATGTCCCAATTAGCAAATTCTGAGAAAACAAAGAACAAGCTTCACAACCAGGGGCAGTTTTTTTTTTACCAAATCTTATTTGTTTTGAGTGCTGATAGATCTGTGGAGGCAGAGGGGGAGTCCACTGTTCCTGACCCTGATGCCATCCCCTCCCGCCCTCAAACAGAAAACCAATTGGTTTTGTGACAGACTCTGGAAATTCAACTACAAAAGGAAAGTGGGCAAGCAACTTTGGTGGAGGTAAATAGAACTTTGATTGACAGCTTCCAGAATAAGCCTACAGGAGACTGAATGCTATAACTAAGCTGGATCTCATGAAAGTCGATGGCAAACTGAACCTTCTCCCTCTGTATTCTCTCCAATGCTTTCACCAGGAGAGGAGAGAAAGTGATAATCAGAAAGGATTTCAGGACAGGGGAATGACTTAAGTCTCAGGACTCGGAAATGGACAGATTCTACAGTGAGGTGATAGCTCCGCCATTCTGGTAAGGTTTGTGTATGAAGCAAAACAAATTTTTTGTTTGATTTGATCTGCCTTTCACATGTTATACACAGAATGGAGTGTGCTGAAACAGGTTCTGCTTATTTATTAACGGGACTTGGTTTTGCTGACTAGGCTGACACTGATATTACAGGCAATTTAATGAATATTTACAGTATTTGAATGCTACCATGCATTAGTTGCATGATCCTGTTACAACAGATCTGCAATATATATATATATATATTCAACTGTAAATTGCAGCGAGTTTATACAATTTATACAGTTTATACAACTACTTGTATTTGCAGGTAGTTTATACAATTTCATAGTTTTCTGAAACAGTCCAGTGAAGTGAACGCTGTTTTCTCTATTAACAACAACAACAACAACTTGCATTTATATAGCACCTTTGAGGAAGGGTAGCATCTCAGAGAAGTTAACAGTGGCAGAGCTTGAAGCCAAGCCAGGAAGAGAGTGGAGGTGACCGCAGACTTGGTCAAAGAAGAAGGTCTTCAAGTTGATCTGAAGATGGGCAAGGAGGAGGGATTGAGGCATTAGTCACACAACCCAATCTAACATACTCACTACAATGCAATTCAGACCAATTTTAAGATGCAACAACTACAACAAAATGACACGTGTATAGCGCCTTGGTGCAGGAAATCGTACACCTGTTCTAGATCAATGCAGAAACAGTTTTAGGCAACAGTAGATCACTGGTCCATTCAGCATCTCAAAAGATTCCTTCAACACATCAGGTAAACACAGAAACCTTTCATTTTCATCTCAGTGAATCAGATGTTTTTGCTGTTACTCTGAAAAAATCATAACCAAGACATTAAAATAATGTGCCTTCTGAATTAAATTGTATACATTATTATTTCTGAGGTTTTTACAATCCTGCCTTTGACTCTCAGTATTACTATTATGTATATCAGAAGAAAGCCTAATATAATTCACCTGCAAAATCTGACAGTAGGTTAAACCTTCCACAGATGTCTTTTTGAACACTGTAAAGCAGGATTGAAAGCTTAAAGTGGGTACCCTTTGAGCCCATACAAACACGCAAGCAATCAATTAAAAAAAATACATTCAAACCTATTGAATAATAGCCTAAGAATATACAATTCCAACAACGCGATTTTAATTACAGTTTACAGGTGACACAGTTAACTAAATGCCGCATAAATCTAAACCATATTTTGTTAATGATGTTTGTAACTTGCTGCCTCCTGTGGCCTTAATATTTCTTCATTTTGCCGAAATGATCTATATTGAAAATGTTATGAAGTAAAATGATGCGCAGTGACAGTCTGGATTAGGAATTTCATCTGTTAGAGGATAACATTTGCCCCACACAAAACAGCAGGTACTGTAATGCCCTGTGTGTGGAATGAAATTCTAAATTAAGTCTTATATCCTGTCAAAACACAGAGCAGCTTGCAAATACAGAGGGAAATGCTTCGAATGCACAGCAGGTTGGGCAGTCTTTGAAAGCAAGTTATGCATCACTTCTCAGGTTAGAGTTTTTGCCACAAGGTGTGGGTAGGTGGGTTGATGTGGGGAAGCCCATTAATAAGATGGAAGAATTGGGAAAAGGATAAGTCATGAGAAAGATGAGTCAAAAGTTAACATGATCAAATGTACAATAATGATTTTTAAAAATCCGTGCGTTTGATATAGGGCCTTATCATTTCATCCAAATGATTCTTGTTGCTGCATCGATCTTTAGCGCCTTGGGATGTCCGCCCACTGAAGGACAGCACCTCCGATAATGCACAGGAATCACAGCCTAGACTGTGAGCTCAAAGCCTTTGACCAAGAGGGGATTGAATCTTGAGACTTGACGAGCTAAACATCCTCCTTCTGAGCTACAATTTGTACTCTATTCTAAAACAAAGAATGGGTTTCCTTTAATTAGGCTTTTCTTGGCTTTCAAGCCGGAAGAGGCAGAGAACAATGCGTCCAGTTTGATATCTGTGATGCTTTTCCATCTCACTGTAATTAATTCAGCATCAGGACATAGCAATGCAAACAAAACATTTGGTACGAGATTTAGTCCTCACTCTAACCAGAGAATGATCCGCTCGGCTTGAGAACTTGGAAGGGACCTTGAATAGTTTGTGTCTAACTGCTCAAGAGAGCTGTTGATCTTTGTCTAAACGTGAATAACCCTGGTGAGATGAATAAATGAACGTGTCATTTCAGTCATGAATGACTGTCAGGGCGCAAGCTGTTTTATTTTATATATAAACTAATGGAATTCCTATTTTTTTTGGAAGATCTACAACTCTACCAGTGCACCATTTGTCAATACATACAATGCCTTCAAATGGGTACAATTGACAAAGCAGCTCAGACCTGGTCAACAAGACAAGAGAATTAAAGTGAGCATCTTAGTCATGGCACTCGCTGCTGGTTTGAAGTCTAAATAATAATCCTTGCATTTGATGTAGTGCTTTCCACTTCTTCTGGACATCTCAAAGCACTTCACAGAATATACTGTAAAGTGAATTGACTGTATATTTGTGGGCAAAATGTGGCAGCCAATTGCGCACAGCAGCGTCCCAGAAGCAGTCGAGGATTGAAAATGACCAATTTATTGTTGATTTTTTTTCCCGAGTGATTATTATTCGGCATGTGGAGTAAGGAAACTTGCCCAAAGTTTCGCCCTGCCGGGAATCAATCCCAGGTGACTTGCTTGCGAGGCAAGTGCTCTATCCACTGAGCTTCAGGACTCCACAGAAATGCAACCTTGCTAATTCCACACTTAGATCTTCAAGCAGGAGAGGCACACACAGTGCGTTTCTCCCGACAAACATACGTTTCAAAACCCTCCACTCTCTGACACCCCCCTACGTCTCCGAACCCTCACTCCCCAATCCATCACCAAGTACCTGTACTCGACTGACACCGGCCTCCTGCTCGTCCTTCGCACTCTCCTCCCCACCATCACTTTCAGCCAAGATCCCCTGAAACTGTGGAACACCCTCCCTCGATTGCTCTGCCTTGCCCCCCCTCTCTCCTTTTTCAAGTCCCGCCTGAAGACCTTCCTCTTGAACCGTGCCTAACCTGCATGGAGGGCATTCTGTGAGTGCAGGTTGTTGTTGTTGTTGCTGTATTTCACATCAATCCATGTGACCTGGAAGCGGTACTGTGTTTTGCTGGGAGCTGCTGCCTTCTGTTGCGCGAGTCAGTCACGGCAAGAACTCGCTCGTGGTACTTTCCGGTCAGGAATCGCAGATGACCCCTTGGTAAATCTGCAACGATGCTAGTCAATGGTGCTTTGGTGAAGACATCACTAAGTATCAATTGCATGAGCTGTCCAGCCTATCCCGACACCCACCACCAACCAACATTAGACACAGAGGGTAAAAATAGAACTCTCTCTCCTCTCTCCCGATGTCCTGGCCAACAATCTTCCAGATTGAAAAACATTGTTATTCACTTCATGGATGTATTGTGGGACATTGACTTACGCAAATAGCTGCTACATTCAGCTACAACTATAGTCACTGTACTGAAGAGCACACTGCGAAGCACTTCAAAATAATAGTAATAATCCTTGCATTTGATAAAGTGCCTTATCACGCCTTCTGGACGTCTCAAAGTGCTTTGTAGAATATATTGCAAAGCGAATTGACTGTGTATTTTGTGGCAGAAACACAGCAGCCAGTTGTACACAGTAGTGTCCCTCAAACAGTCATGGATTGAGATGAACATTATATTATATTTTTGTTAGCAGGCGTATGGATTAAGGAAACATGCCCAAGGTTTCGCCCTGCCGGGAATCAAACCCAGGTATTTTGCTAGAAAGATAAGTGCTCTAACTGCTGAGCCACAGGATTGTCTTATCTCTATCATCAGAGCCAAATGCTTATGCCAATTAGATGGTAGCGAATGTCGTTAAAAGCACAAGCGTTTGAGCTGCATGAATGTAGATCATTTACAAGGCATATAACTGCATACATTCTTCAGTGCTGCTCTGGGCATTGCTAACTCTGATGGGATCAACCTTTAATGAATAAAAGGAACCTGGCCACTTCATCCTCATCTCAAAGATGTCTCCTAGACGTCTCAAAGATGTTTGAATATGATATAAGGCACTGAATCAAAAAAAGGGTTATTAGTATTATTACTATACAGTACATAGCATCAGCTTGCCTTACTTAGTAGTTCTCATCTCTGTGTCACTAGATTGTGAGTACAAGCCTCACGTTGGGATTTAGAATCTAGGCTAATATTCTGCTCCGGTGCTGGGGAAAGCGTTGTATTATCAAACATTGTGCGCAAATTAGCTACCGCGTCACATTACACCCTGCAAAGCACTTTGAGGCAGTCTCCTGACAAGGGAAGATGTTATATAAAATGTAGCGTTAATTACTAAACCTTAAGATTTGTTTTAGACACGATGTTGACAAGGTGCTGTGCCTCTGCAAAAGGAGGTAGCCAGAGCAATGAACTCAGTCAAAAGAATATACTGAACCCCAATGGCTGTTTGTGGGATTTTGATGTCGCCTTCAGTTACAAACACAAAGTCACGACAGCAATTTGAGATTGTTTGTCTTCATAGGATACGATATCAAATGCAAGGAGGATAATAAATAGAGAGGTGAAAATTACAGCATCGATTTGGGTACATCTGCTTCCCAATGGAGAGATGTTATGGCATCCGTCAAAGACACAGAGAGCTAAACCAGACAGGAGAGAAGCAAGGAGACAGTGGGTTAAACTCTAAGAAAAAAAAAGCTGTACAAATTAAGTTAGAAATCATTCAGCCCGCAGATGTGATTCGAGTACGGCAATCCAATGTCCGAACAGAAGCAAAATTCAACATTGCTGCCGAGCCGAAGACAAATAAAACGTGCCAGATGACCGAATTGCCATGGCAACACATTGATCAAGGTCCCCGTCCCACTAGCCATCCAACCAGACTCCAGAAGCAAATGGCTGAGTGCTGCTTTCAGATGAATTTCCACCATGAATTTGTTTTCTCAGCTCGAGCTAAGGCCCGGGTTAGTGCAGTGCTATGTGGCATTGGCAGAGGGCCGGCACAGTCCAGCCACTGGGGTCAGTGGTTGTGTATCACGAGCAGAATAAATACTAGCAGGTTCAACCCATCCATACCCACACCCTCCCCAATCCTGTTTCAGGTTAAAAGTGTTTCCTAATGACCACCCCAATGGGGAATGGATGGTGGGCAAAGCAGCCAGAGCTGAATAAACTCATTCAAATCTTGAGGGGGGGGGGGGCCCAACGAAAAACTGAATTGCATTCCCAGACTCTCTCTCACTCACTCTCTTGCTCTCCGCGTCGATTTGAAATGTCAACATCGTTGACATTGTTGTTGTGATGTCTCAAAGCAGCTCACAGAATATATTTTATTATGTTATATGTTTCACCCACAAATATACATTCAATTCACTTTACAGTATATTCTGTGAGGCGCTTTGAGACGTCTAGAAGACGTGGAAAGCGCGACATCAAATGCAAGGATTATTAAATTTTATTACGTATATATAGAATACTAGTGAATTGACTGTGTATTTTGTGAATGAAGCCAGTTCTCCCCACACAGGACTGCCAGAGCGAGTGACTGAGTGAGCTGGCAAGGAGCGCTCCGTCTACTCTCTCGTTCATCCAAAGTGAGAGGGTTAAGCCAGTTTCTGAGTGGGGCCCAGACCATTTCTATCTGAAAGAACCTTGCTTGATCGCAGCGGAATCGAGAGGCAGAATCATTTATAAAAGAGGGTAATTGAAGCTATCCCAGATGGGTCGAACAGTGCGATCGCTCCCCCTGAAGTACGGCAGCCCAGCAACTGGTGAAGTCATTACATGGCCAGCGTGCCCCAGCTGTCAGCGCTTCATCACTATTCAGCTCCAGAGAGGAGATCTTCTGCAGGCAGAATCAACAAACACCACAAAAAATAGCTCGCGTTCATATAGTGTCCCTCACGCTGGGGCGGCCTCCCAGAGCGCTCGGTGGATAGGTTTCTACGCGGGTGCTTCTGTGTAAGTTTGTCTGTCAATCGGTGTGTTTGCTTTCCCATTGCACACGGGCTACTTGTCTTTGCGTGTCTTTACAGATCTGAACTCTGGGAAGACTGCTCAACCACATCGCGTTGGAAATGACTTTATTAACCAGCAGCAGAAAGCGGCCCGTTTCTCTCTTGGATCCTCTCAATTTGTCGAACGTGTAATGGATGGCCCCAGCTGAGCTCAGTAACATTGCAGTCACTGCCCTGATTTAGCGGTGAGGCAACGGGTGCGAGGGAGTGCGATGTTAAAAACTCTGCAGGTGCCTGCAATTGATGGATTAACACTTGGTAAATACAGGGTTTCACGTAAAGAAGGAACAAGCCTTGCATGACCTTCAGATGAAGAAACAGAGTGGTGTCTAACAAGGCCCTGCAAAGCAGCTCTATAGTGTTGTTTAAAAAAGGAACAGAAGAGGTGGATATAATTTTGAAGCAACAGCCGACAAAGATAAAGAGACATTAAGGAGAATGTCAGAGCGCAACGGTTTGCTTACTTATTTATATGTAGATTTATATGTACAGTAAAAGCTCGTTTATCTGGTACCCTTGAGACCTGGCCAATGCCGGTTAAAGCGCGCGCTGGTTATTCAGCCGAAAACGCAAAAAAAAAATTCCGGTTAATCGAATGCGGACCTTTTTTTTGTGATGCCGGTTTTACGGAAGTTACAGAAGTTACAGTTGATCAAGTGCCAGATAAACGGGCTTTTACTGTATGTATATATTGAGTTCAAGACATTCAGCCTCGTGTTGTGAGTTGGTGGGCAACAAAACGGTATTAATGCCTTGCATTGCATGCGTTCGATCTGTCTACCAAGAATACCACATTGGATACCACTATTTTGATAGCAGGGCAGTGGGTTACCATAGTTAGTATCCTTTAAATGATGGTAAAGGTTTCTCTCAGGAGCTGTGCATTCACATGAATAGTGTCACCCACCCTACCTCTCTCGACCTCCTCTCTCCTCAAACCAGCTCCCGTTGCCTTCGCTCCACTGGGTCTGTCCCCTAAATCCTCTGCTCCACCCTCGGTGGCCGTGCCTTCAGCCACTATGCCCCGAGGCTCTGGAATTCCCTTCCTCACTACCTTCGCCTCGCCTCCTCTTTTCTCAACTTCAGGTCCCAGCTGAAGACCTTTCTCTTCTCTTTGGTCCCCTTTCTACCCCTCCCCCTGGCTTGGTCCCGGGATTCGCTGTTGTGAAGCGCTCTGAGACGCCGTCCGGCGTGGAGGGCGCTATATAAATCGAAGTTGTTGTTCGATTTATTTGTTCAACACCTCAATGTTGACTGATTTGTCAGCATAGCTCAGCGGGTAATGCTCTCTCCACTGAGTCAAAAGGTTGTAGGTTCACGCACTGCATTGGGACTGTGAACTCACAGACAAGGTCAAAGCTCCCGTGCAGTGCATTGTCGTAGGTGCTGTCTTCCAGTGTCAGAACAGACGATAATCCCAGGTCCCATCCACCTGATCTGGTGGCCGTTAAAATTCATATGGCATTATTCGCAAAGAGAAAATGTCCTTCAAAAAACTGATCATTCATTTCAAGGCTCTTTGCAGGACATTGCTGTGCACAAATTGGCTGCTTCGTTTACCTATAAATACTTGAGTCGCGCTTCACAGTAAAACCACACAAGGTGTTACGAGATACCTCCGCGGCGTGAAAAACAAATGCTTTTTCACGCCGCAGAGGTGAGGGGAGCTTCCAATGTGTCTTTCATGCAGAGCAACAGCAAAGTATCTGACATTAGCAGCATCCCTCTGGGTGCCTGAAATATCTAATTAGTGGTAGAACCTGGGGCCAGTGGTACCTTTGGTGTCACTGGTGATTGGAATGTCCCTGCGACCACTGTTCAGTTGATGACACAGGCTCCATTACAATATACCCGCTGCCTTTGGGGAGAGCTGACACATATGATCCACCCTTTCTGTAATAGCCACTAACTTCACACTCCGGTTCACAGCTACATTTTTCTCTGCTGTTAAACCTCACACCTTCCTCCAAATAATCCCCTTTTAATCTCTCCACGTACTCTCCAGAGAGTTCCACCCAGGGTTAGCCTGGAAAATTGAGATCACCCAGAACCAACAAACTAGAGATTTGCAGTAACTAAATAAGCCATTAAACTCATCGCAAGAGCCAAAAAATGGCTAACCATTCACCCAACCTCCTGCTTTTTACCCATATACTTTTATAGCGCTCCTTTTCAGATAATTATCTGATTTCCCTCATAAAAACAAACCCTACCTCTCTCCTTAGAATAAAGCAGAGTCCTGAAGCTCAGTGGTTAGAGTATTCACCTTAGAAGCATGAGACCTGTGTTCAAATCCAGGCAGGGCAAAACCTTGGGAAAGTTTCCTGATTCTACATGCCTAATAATAATACCTCAAAAACATTATAATACAGTAGAAGCCTATTTATCCGGCATCCGCGGGACCTGGCCAGTGCCGGTTAAAACGCCTGATATTCGGCAGAAAACCCAACACAAAAAAAAATATTTTAAAACATAGCATATTAATAATAGACAAAATAATCGTCTATTTATATGATAATAAAATATATATATAAATAATAATAATCATTTTACACACAGCGACCAGGCAGTTCAGAGAGATCTTTAAACTAGTGCAAAAGGGTCTAAATGACACTGTTCTCATTGGGGGCAGCAGAGAGGAAAGCTTGTGTTATTGAGTAAAGCAGAGAGTGAGTGGTGGCCGCTCACTTCAGTTAAAAATAAGTTCCAAAAAGCCTTGCGATGCAAACGAGCAATGCAGGGATGAGTCTTTTTATTAAAATAAAAGCCAATGAATTGATCTGCAAACTTTGCTCAGGATGCGGGTGTGTGTTTTGCTGTTTTGTGGCTAAATTATATCTAGATTAATCAACTCATCCTCTGCCTCTCTCAAGGAGTACACTCCGGAGAGTGCATTGCTTTACAGTACCGGCAGCATTCTGAGCTAGCGCCATCTTCAGGCACCTAGTAGCAGCATTCCAAAATACTGACACAACACAAAACACCCAAAACATGCATTTTATCTGGGTAAATTCCGGTTTATTGAATGCGGAACTTTTTCTTCTGTGGTGCCGGTTATATGGAAGTTACGGTTGATTGGGTCACGGATAAACGGGCTTCTACTGTAAATTAATCACTTTTAATCCACGACTGTTTGTGGGACACTGCTGTGTGCAGTTGGCTGTCACGTTTCGCCCATAAATATACAGTCAAGTCAATTTACAGTATATTCTGTGAACTGCTTTAAGACATCTAAAGATGTGAAAAGCGCTATATCAAATCCAAAGATTATTATTATTATTATTCCATGTCCTAACAACCTCTGTGTAAAAATGATTATGGACAGTTGTTGAATTCAGTCATAAAGGTGAAATTTGAAAACTTTGCCCAATTCTACAGAGTCTTGAATTCCAAGACAAAACTGTCCTGGAGACTCTGAGTGGGTGGAATTTCGGCCCTTGGTTATGATATGGATTTCAATACGTAAGTCTGTGGGTAGCTGGATTACTCTGCAATCCAACATATTAACCAGAATTTTACACTTTTGTTTGATAGTCAAATTGTGGAGTCGTGTAGCTCAGTGGTTAGAGTACTTGACTCATAAACGAAAGACCTGGGTTGGATTCCCATCAGGGCAATATGTTGGGCAAGACTCCTTCCTCCACTCGCCTATGTTTACCAAGCAGTAAGCAGGAACCCAGTTGTTAGTCGATTGGCAGATTGCTTTTCTGGGGATAATAATTCCTTCAAAAAACAGATACGTTGGTCATAATAAAATCCACAACTTTTTGAGGGACACTGCTGTGCGTAATTGGCTGCTCCATTTTGCCTACAGTCAATTCATTTTATGGTATATTCTCTGAAGCACTTTGAGATGTCTCAAAGACGTGAGAAAATGCTATATCAAATGCAAGGGATTTTTTTTATTATTACAATGGAGAGGGTTCTTCAAATGACATGTTAAATCAAGGTGCCATTCTACCTGGTCAGGTAGATATTACAGATCCCTTGGCCCTCTTCAAAAAGAGAAGGTAATTTCTTATGGTGTGCTGGCCTCAGATTAAAATTGTTCAGCTGTTTTTGTGGGACATTTAATGTCGCAAATAAACTTCATGTGTGCCTACAAAAAATACACAATCACTACACTTTATATTACAACCCTGTGAATCTTTTTGCGACATTATGATGAAGTGATAAGGCGCTGTATGTAAGGATTACGAAATACAAGAGTTGAAAATTATAGTATTCCTAAGAAACACCACAATGTTCAGCCTCAGAATAACCGAAACATCTGACTAAAACATTTACCAGCTTTAAAAGAAGTTCTCCTATTAAAAACAGTTTTACGCAGAACAAAACCGTTCAAAATGTAGAAGGAATCTGAATATAGATAATTGCTCTTTTCCAAAATTGTACGTACTGAAAGTACCATTTTTTAGTACAGTACTGTAAATAGTTTTTATAAATTGACTGCCGTTTAATACACCTAAAAGTCCTGTAATCTAAACTTGCCTCTGGATCTCTTTGTTCTTTTTACTTCTCTAAGATATCGCAAATGTTGCTGTTTACCCATTAAAACAATCTAACGTGTAAGGCAAACAAAGTGAAGAACAATTCCTTTAGTGGCACGGCATTGATGTTCCCGAGACCAAAGTGCATGTTCCCTTCTGATAATAATAATAATAATAATGATAATCACAATCCTTGTGGTTGATATTGCACATTCTCATGTTGTCCAGACATCTGAAAGCGCTTCACAGGATTTTTCCATGAAGTGCAGTGACTGTGGGTTTTCTAAACCAATGTGACAGCCCCAATTGGCGTGCAGCAGTGCCCCACAAATAGCCATGAAGCAATTATTACCAATTTTATCTGGGTGGAATTGTTGCCCAGGTCACCGGGAGAAACTCGCTTCTTTTCTCACAGGATCTTTAATGTCCATCTAGAGTCTAGATTCTAGACAGTCAACATAAACCAGTTCTTAACCCCCACCCGAGTCTCCACCCAAACCATGAGCCACTGTGAACAACGACAGCAGCATGGAATGCTTGTGTGTCAAATCAGTTACTATTTGATGCACCTTTGCAAGCTCTCACTCACCAATACTTTTCTACGTTGTAAAGAGGAAGTTTCTCGTCGGCTCCTCTCTGAGATCAACCCATATGACTCAGGGATCAGTCACATTGCTGTTCTCATTATTCCTCCCCAGTAGATATACATCCCTATCTGTCACAGCACAGAGAGCAGACCTGCACCTGGTACTCCAAGTGTGGTCGGACTAAGCGCAGCCATCCTTGTGCTTGATAACGCAAAGCTTCAGACTTGTACTCATAGATTTTAAACAACTTCTTATCTAGACCAAAGTTTGGCCATAAATAGCAGTGGCTTTTAGTTTAATTGGGAATCTTTCATGTAGTACTTTATCAAGTTCCTTCTGAAATTCTATATATATCTATGAAGTCTACAGAGTCCAACTCAAACTCTGTAGTTAAGGTTCTTCATATGAAGCAATATATCAATTTCCCTGTCCACTGAGTCTTAACACCCACGGAAGCTAATTATAAACTAATCCCATATCCACTCTTCAACTGCAGATGTTCATAAGGCATAAATGTACACTCACAACTGTTCTTTGCTAATTGTAATGCTAATATTCATGGAATATTTTTAGCATTTAATGCATGTGCCCATTGTGTCATAGAGCTGTTGTCTAGCCCCATTTCACCCCGCACTTTCTCTCACTTTGTTGCGAGGATGTCTATGTACTGCCCTTTTGAACACATCTAACAACTAGCTGAGGGATAATAATAATCCTTGCATTTGATACAACTGCTTATCACATCTTTGAGACGCTTCACAGAAGACAGAATACAATGGACTGTATATTTTGTGGGCAAAACAAAGCAGCAAACAGTCGTGAATTGAGTGACCAAATTACTCTTATTATATATATATTTTTGAAGGGATTATTACCTCTGGAAAAGGGATCCACCAATTGACTAATCACTGTATTCCTGCATACTACTAGGTAAACAGAGGAGTGTGGAGCAAGGAAACTTGCCTAATGTTTCATCCTGTTCAAGAATCGAACTTGTGTCCTCTCGCTTGCGAGGTGAGTGCACTAACCACTAAGCTACAGGACTCCATAATGCTCCTCTATCTGGGGAGTTTGAGTCAATTCAGATGGAAGGGAGTTCAGATCAGGAGCATTCCTTGATGGAGATATACGAGGGTGCGGAATCACTGACAGTGTTGCCATGGAGGTCTCAGTATCTTTAACTGGAGTATCACTATCGAGCTCATGCTCTCTATCGGTCAGACATGAAATACTGGCTTGAATGCCATTCACTAGACTTTCTGCTCAAATGCCATATAACCACCAGAAAGTGCAACCTAAACCTCCCTCCAATATCCTAACCAACCCACATTCATTAATCTGGTTTGTGTGACTAGAGGAAGTGCTATTAATGTGCTATCGGGCACTTAATGTCACTCACACTTAATGTGAGATCCCACTTCTGTTGAGAAGATATTAAGCCTGAATATTCGCCCGCAAAATACAGACAATCAATTTCACAGTGCATCTCTGTAGTGTGAGGCACTTTGAGATAGCTCAACAACATATTGAGGTGCTTAAATAATAATTTGGTCACTCAATCCATGCTTGTTTGTGGGACACTGCTGTGCACAATTGGCTGCCACATTTATCCCACAAAAATACAGTCAATTCACTTCACAGTATATTCTATGGAGCGCTTTGAGGCGTCTCATGTGATGTGATAATGACATTGTGATATGTGATTAACACAATGATGTGATAATTTGCTACATCAAATACAAGGATTAATGTTATTAAAACAAATGAAAATCCAAATCCAAATGCAAGAACCGAAACATCTCAACTCAGAGTCATGTACAAGGGTTGCCCAGAGAAAGTTCATTTTGGGTCTCAGGTCCTGTTTCTGGAAGTTATATTGTCTGAACCCTTTTTGAACCCCTTTAACTGCAAGGACATTTCTTCTGATCGGTTAAAAAGGATGGAATTTCTGACTTACAATGATAATAATAATCCTTGCATTTGATATAGTGTTTTTTACGTCTTCCAGATATCTCAAAGTGCTTCACAGAATATAGAATAAAGTGAATTGACTGTATATATGTGGGCGAAACGCGGCAGCCAAGTGCACACAGCGGTGTCCCACAAACAGTCTCAGATTGAAATGACCAATTTATTATTGCTTTTTTTGGATGGATTATTATTAGGTGTGTGGAGTAAGGAAACTTGGCCAAGGTTTCGCCCTGACCTGCCTGGAATTGAACCCAGGTCTTCCGCTTGTAAGGCGAGTGCTCTAACCACTGAGCTACAGGACTCTATTAAAGAGCAGTTCCTCAACAATGTGGGTACAGTATCTCAGGCCCCTTGTTTGAATCAGGCACAAGTTCTGTAACCCAAATAAACAAGCTCTGACACTTCACAGGAATTCTCTGTGTAACATCGCTGCCCGTTTTTGTTTTTATAAAAATCCAGGAGTCATATAAAAATTTACATCATTGATGACTAGCCATAATTTAGACCCCCCACCCACCCTCCTCCACCTAGTATTGTTTATGGATCACTGTGAAATACTTAAGGGCATTCAAATCCCACCTAACAGATTCAAAGAATAAATTAAGAACACGGTGACACAGTGTTGCCTATCAGTGTAATGCAGATGATGTGCATTAGCACTGGATATTTCAATGCAATTGTCAGTTCCTACTTTGTAATGAAAGGACGAGGAGCTCACAGTCAAGAGCGGGAAAGATAAATTCATTTATCTTTGTGTCCAGGCTGTGGTAGATCATTGATTAGCACACTGTCCAGAGGTGTACGCTTGGTACCGTGTTTGGTTTCGTTGCTGTCACAAGGTTTTATCGCCTGCCATACAGGCATAGAGAAATCTAATTTATAATGTGCAAGACCATTCCCTAGGGGGCTGGGGGGGGGGAAATTAAAGTGGCAATATCAGAAATAGGTAACAGCTTGCATTTTGCTCATTAAGCTCTAAGTCCCTGGATCCTGTAGCGGTACTTCGTCTACTTATGTGACACAGATTAATGAATGTGGGTTGGGTAAGAAATGACAGAGATCACGTCACTTATCATGGTTGATAATGAGAGTGTTTGTTCCAATATCTAGTAGCTCTCCATTAAAAATCTTGCCCGAGGCACACTGAGGGTAGTACATTTCACATATCTGCTTCCCACCATCTCATGTTCATGCAAAAACACTTACTACCATGGAGTCCTGTAGCTCAGTGGTTAGAGCACTTGCCTTCCAAGCAAGAGACCAGGGTTCAATTCCAGGGAGGGGCGAAACCTTGGTCAAGTTTCCTTACTCTACGTGCCTAATAATAATCCCACGAGAAAAAGAATTGGTCACTTCATCCATGCCTGTGGGACACTGCTGCGTGCAAATGGCTGCCGAGTTACACCCTCAAATATACAGTCATTCACTTTACAGTATATTCTGTGAAGCGCTTTGAAACGTCTAGAATGCATTGTATCAAATGCAAGGATTATTATTATTACCATCCTCTTCTGTGCTTTTCATAAAGCTTTATTTATTCTTATTATTTTCATATCTGACAACTAGACTATTTTCATTCGATGTTCAGTGATAGAGCTTTTCATGTCAGGAGGACTTCTCAAAATACTTCACAGGATGACTGTGTATTTTTTAGGCAAATGCTGGAGTCAATTTGCGCAAAGCAATGTCCCACAAACCTTGAAGTCATAAAGTGATTGACTCATTTTTATTGGGGGATTGTTGGCCAGGACATTAAGATAAACTCCTTCCTCTTTCTGAAATGTGCCATGAGTTCTTCAATATCCACCTGATCAGACAGGACTTTCTACACTCCAAATCTCCCAAATTCCTTCCTCTAGCTTTCCTCTGGTCCTCTCTCCCTCTCAACCATGCTCATGGGCACTGCTCCCTCCCTCCCCTTTGTGAAGAGCTACAAGAAGGTATTCTACATGAAAAGTGTGAATAATATTTGCAGACAAACACACAGTAAACAATGAGCAATGCCAGTATGACAGCAAGTAACCGTCGTATGTTAACTGATAAGCTCATTAATAATGAAGTGTGTTCGGCCAAGGACAGATCCTGGGAAAGGTATTTTCTAGTCACAAAAGAAAATAAACACAGTGTTCACGGCAGGGCTTCTCAGCATCTCAAAACATTGATGAATTTGTTCTGCTGAAAAACAAAGCAATGACTTGACCTTTCCCTGCGCGCAAATTTGTGCTGGCGGCAAAAATGTCTCCCAAGCTGGAGGAATAGGTTGGCAGGTTACTGCTAGCAAATGCACAATCAATGTGGTTATTGTAGGGTCAAAGAGATAGCCCTTGTCTTTCCTGCTTTTGCCCCACAGACAAATTCAATCCATCAAGCTCTATCCAATATCACTGGCAATGTCCTTGAGTCTGAACTCAACTTTGGCGTTCAGTTTTGAGACAAGTCTTTAGCCTGCAACCCTGCGATTCACATAGCACTGAGTGAAGCAGTGAACCTGCAGGCTTAATGAAGGAGATTTGCTGAAGCCCTGATGGTAACAACTGAGTGACTGACTGACCGACCAATTGACTAACTGACTGAGTTCCAACTTTATGCTATCAATATAATAGGTGAACAGTTCTCAAAATTAAATTTAAATGAAAGAGTTCTGGTCCAGTAAACCAAAAATATGAATATATGGAGTGAGCAAGTGACAGAATTGAAGCTGTGAGTTCACCACGAATGAAACTTGCTGCCCCGATAAGAAATTTAGCATAAAGTGATTGGGGTCAGGACGGTTAAACATTTGGATGTATCCCAATTTCAGGTTTCACCTTGTAATATTTAATCTTGTCGACGCAAAAAAATGTTTTCATTATACTTCTAGTTTCCTATTTTTAAAAAAGTGGCATCATATCTGCTAAATTTTAAAAGTATTTTGATCTCGCTGGTTGATTGCACAGGTGCAGAGGGTTTTGCAGCATTCAAGAATGAAAGCATTAATTTAATGTTAAGATCATTGATACTCTTCACCCCCACCCATCGTATATAACACAACCTTCTTTTACGATTTGAGAGTGAGTTACCTGGAAAAACAATCGGTTCTGTAACTGCTACATATGGAAACAAGTCAAGTTCTTACTGAAATAAAGTTAAGCAGCAGTAAAGCCTTGCTAATGGAACTCGACTACCCTTTTTAAATACATACAGTACACGGTCACCATCAGGATTTTAGCAACTATCCTTTATTTAAATTTTTTGTAGTTGTATCCAAATCCCTGAATGTCCATTTCCTTAGGATGTCCTCCTGACATGAAAGGCACTACATATAGGCGGATGACACTTAACTCTTTCTGCCTCCACCGTCGACTCCAGGACCAATGACTGCCTATCAGACATCAAGTCCTGGATGAGAGCTAACTTCATTCAGTTGAACGTCAGCAAGGCTTGCACCACTGCCTAGGTACCTCAGGCACTAGCAGCATCAGCATCCATGAATGCACACGCCACCTCACCAAGCCAGTCAGGACCCAAGGAGCCTTGTTTGATCTTCAACTGTCCTTTCTACCCTATATCAGTGATATGACCTACTCTGCCTTCTCCCGACTCCTCAACATTGTCCGACTCTGCCACTACCTCACCTCTCAGGCCTCTGAAACCCTCATACACACCTTCATTCAAGATCCTTCTTCTCACTTTCAAGGCTATTCACGGCCTTACCCCCGCCTATCTCTCTGACCTACTGTCTCCCTATCAGCCTGCCCACACCCTCCGTTCAGCAGACTCAGGCCTGCTCCGCGTCCACTGCCCTAACCGCCCAACCATCAGCGGCCGGGCTTTCAGCCGCTCTGCTCCCACACTGTGGAACTCCATCTCACAGCCCCTCCGTCTTCCTTCCCCCCTTTCCTCCTTCAAGGCCGGTCTCAAGACCTTCCTCTTCGACCGCGCCTTCGGCTGCCCCACCAACTCTTCCCCCTCTCCCACTCTCCTTCCCCTTCAACCTAACCCACCCCTCCCCCGCCCCTCCCCCCCCCCCCCCCCCACCGCTCGGGTCCTGACCTGATTGTTCAGTGCTTTGGGACATCCTCCCGATGTGAAAGGTGCTTTATAAGTGCAATTTTGCTGTGGTTGTTGTTGTTCATTACAACCAGGCTCGACTATAGCCAACATCTTGCCTTTCAGCCTCTCCAATTCTTCCTTCACAAGCTGCAGATCATTCAGAACCGTGTAGCTTGTGTCCTCTCCTGCTTAGGGATCCATAGGGATCAAGCTCAAAATTCACAACCTCAACTTCAAGGTCCTCTATGGCCTTGCATCCTCCTCCTGATCAATAGCTTGTGGAGGGAAGAGTTGGGGAGGCTGACAAGGAGGGAGTTGCTGTAGTCAAGCCTAGAGGTGACAAATGTATGTGTAAGAGTTTCAGCGGTTAACCAGATTTGTTACATTAATTGCCTACTTTCAGTTAATAATGATAATAATCCTTCCATTTAAAATGGCAGAAAAGTCACAAAGTACAGTATAGTACTTCACAATAAATCATTGTAAAGTGTGGTGACCGCAGACGAATGGTTTTAATAATAAGAAGAATTCTTGCATTTCATTTAGTGCCTGATCATGTCTCAAAGCGCTTCACAGAAGATACTGTAAAGTGAACTGACTGTATTTTGTGGACGAAATCCAGCAGCCAATTGCGCACAGCAGTGTCCCACAAATAGTCGTGGATTGAGTGAATTTTTTTCTGTGAATGTTTTCATGTGGTTGTGAATATCGGAATGCGAAATTCATGGCTCCCATTCCTGGGCACAAAAAATGTACAAATATTAAGTTAGCAAAATCCTATAACTAGCCATCAAGTAAAGTGACTCCTGACCGTATTTTGCTCAGCGCTCTATTTTCAGACTTTGCTGACTGGACTTCACGTTTTGTCTGGAGCAGGTTCGCAATCCAATATCCGCACCCCAAAAGTTGCAAACGTCTTGAAAGAAGCCACAATAAACACAGCAAATCAGGTTTCCGAATATCATGTCTTTCACACTTGTTGTTGCTGTCAATGGAATTCATCCAGGATGCACTTACTCCTTTCCTTTCCCATAATAACATGATTGAGGAAAACAGGAGACACAGAGGCAAGGTCTTTCTGTAAGACTGCTAAAATGCCGATGTTATCTGACGGGCTGCATAAATATTTATGGCCGTGAAGGGAGTACTTTGAACTCAGTCTACTCCCCCTAGATTTTACATCCCCTTTAATTGGATCTATTCACCGTCTCCTTCCCCTTCAATGTTTTTAATCCACTGGAATGAAGGATTTACCAATTTGTTTAAACTAATGCAAATCTTTGCTACCACCATCAACTGCATTTTTACATCCAGAGGGACATTATCCACCCGATATTCAGTGAATATTCAAATTATAACAAGAATATAATTACCTCCTCAACCCCAGTACACACACACACTCCTTCAATTCATTTCCATGCCAAAGAATTCTCTTTGTCTTGCTCAGGCTGATATCCGAGCAAACACTTAACGACAAGATCAGATATGCTGGCCTAAATAAAACTAAAAAGTTTAAAGGACTCGACTAAAATAGAGAGAGCAGAACAAAACAAAAAGAATGTTAATGATGATCAGAACTAATTCATTTCTTTTCAAAGGGATCCTCATTGGTTGCTCTCTCTCCGAAACACGCCGATTGGGGCCCTTTGTTTGTTGTGGAGAGCTGGTTTCACATCTAATTCTACGTCTCCTCACTGTATCAGCCCAGTTTGTTTTCTTTGGCTAGTAACAAACTGCTCTGATTGCCGGCACTTCTCTTTCTGAACGCATCGAGGCTGGTTATCTCCCAGAACACGCATCAAACACAGAGAAGCATACACATTCTTGACATCTCTGAAAGAGTTTCAGTTACCCTTGACCAGAAGGGCTGTATTTTGTCACATTCCCACAGCAGATGAAAAATTAATCCATGGTCTTTCATGCACCCTCAGCACAGTGGAGACTGATCTGCATTTTAACTGGTTCGTACTTTGTCTATCTCGCACATTAAGCTATGGGAGAAGGCGGCGGCGGCTATGAGATTATGGCTTCACATTTCCTTGGTGTATGTTCAATTCAGAGCAGAACACAAAGCTCAACATCGTCGAGATTCTGTGAGGTCCACAATGGGGGAAAGAGCTTCATTAAATAAATCATCTCAAAACCAAAAGTATTTCTGTCACATCTTCTCAATACTATCCGATTTGCATTTTGGAGGTTTCAGGAGAAAAATCTAATGGATAAGACTGAAAAAAATTCTCCAGAAGTCGCCTTGCAAATGCCTCTGTACTGTATTACTGTTAATATGATGATAATGCAGTTTTCAAGTTTTGATTTAAGTTTGCAACCACGTTTCGTTCGCTCGGTGGAGGAAACCATAATTTTGCTTTTCTTAATAATAATGCCTTAAAAAAAATTGGTCACTTCAATCCACGGCTGTTTATGGGACAATGCTGCGTGCAATTGGCTGCCGCATTTCATGCACAAAATATAGAGTCAATTCACTGATAAGGCACGATATTAAATGCAAGGATTATTATTATTTCTATTATTCTCTAGAGGAATAGTTGAATTCTGCACCTTTTACTTCTAACCATCAAGGTTAGAAAAGGTGTTTCTCCTCTTGTCCTGGCCAATGACCTCCCCCAGATATAATTGATCATTCATTTCTTGGTTGTGTGAGACATTGTTGTGTGCAAGTTGCCTGTCATGTTTGCCCCCAAAAAGCACTTCACTTTATAACACATCCTGTGAAGCACCTCCTGATGTGAAAGTAGCTATATTAAATGTAGGGATTAGTACAGTACCATTATTATTAGCGATACATTGCATGCTGTATTTTTTGCACTCCCTTAGATTATGCCCTTTGTGACTACAGGTACTTTTAATGAAAAATGAGAAAAAAACATACTGAGCCAGGCAATTAGTAAGCAATACACATACTAAATATTGGCTTCATTAAAAATGTTTTTTTTACCCATCATTTAAAATACACGGTCCTGGTCCTGTTCAATATTAATCTTTTCATTCTTCCTGTCCCACCATAGTAACAACTATGCAAATACCATTCTCACATGAATAATTATTCTTCATCTGTTACCCAAAGTATCAGTCTTGATTTATCAGATGAGAGAATAGACTTATTCATGGCTCTATGTGGTACATATTCCACTCATGTTAACATAATCGCAGTGAAAAAATCCTTTATGATTTTTGGCCAGGCTAATGAGATTGTAATTATCTCATTCATTGGGTCTTCATGTAACTGACATTCTCAACAGCCTCTCAGAAACCAACTTTCAGCCGTCCTCACATTCCGCAAACTGACCTCTACATCTGAATTCAAAAATACTATCCAGATCTTCGTCTGTTGCGTTTGAATTGATTTATAAGCAGAGTTTGAGAGCAATCCTCTAATCCTTGCCGAACGGCAAATGATTTGTCAGACAAAACCTTATACCACTTACGACAAGTCTATTCATTCAAAATTATCGTAACAGCACACAAGGCTGATTTTCATGCTCACTGTGTTGACCCTGTTTGTATACCTCCTCTGTGCTGGCTTTGAAACCAATGTCTAATTTCTGTCTAAAGCTATTCAATTCCCTCTGTGCAGAGGTAGATGTGTACTTTCTAGGTTGCAGACTTTATCCAGACTTTGCTAAGATTAAATATGTTTCCAGTGAGTATCAATTGTTGCAAGTGGTACAATCTCTTTCCATCCAATATCATGGGGTAGTCACAGTTGGTGCAACATTATTGAACAATGATAAGCCTGACGACTGCTGACGCATCAGTTAGGGAAGGCATGGATATGAAGTGCAGAGAGCACTGGCCTTCCATCTATAGTTCCTGGGTTTAAATACTAATAATAATAATCCTTGCAATTGAAATAGCACTTTTCAAGTCTTCTTGACATCTCAAAGCACTTCATAGAAAACACTATAAAGTGAATTGACTGTATTAGTGAGTAAAACGAAGCAGGCAATTGCACACAGCAGTCATGTGCCACAACTGTCCCACAAACAGTCGTGGATTGAGTGACCAAATTATTATTGTTTTTTTTTGGAGTGATTATTATTAGGCATGTGGAGTAAGAAAACTTGCCTAGGGTTTCACATTGCCTGGAATTGAACCCAGGTCTCTCACTTTTAAGTCGAGTGCTCGAACCACTGAGCTACAGGACTCCACTTGATTGCAGACTGGAATGAAAATCTCTCTGGGGGTGATTTTCCAAAGATCATTGAATTTACAGACTTTGACTTTCTACTGTCCCTCCATTACTGGGTAAATCTATAGACCTCTCAGTGAGAGTTTGGAATAGGTGTTCCATCTGACATCCTATTCTTTTATTTGGATAAGACAAAAACACTTATCAAAATCAACTGGAAAAATAAAGTATGATGAACATTTTAGGAACAATTTTATGCAGGTTGCAATTTTGTGTGTCAAAGACTAGGACAGCAATTCAATATGCAACCTATAAGGTCTGTGAAACTACAGACACCTTGTTTTGCTGACACCAAAGATTGCACTGTTTGCACCCATTCCATCAAGCCAGAGAGCCATATAAATGGGTAATTGTTTGCTAACTTCCATAATGATTTCACAGTCAATGGGGGTTAAGTAAATTAACACAATGAGTATGTGAGGATGTATCCCTGACTTTACCACATTATCTTTTTACTCAGGTGTGTGAAACAGTTTCAAATATTTCGACAAATTCCATTTGATACAGCGCCTTATCATGTCTTTGAGACGTCTCAAAGCACTTCACAGAATACACTGTAAACTGAACAAAACACAAAATACCTGTACTGCAGATGTGGGAAGTCTGAAAACGAAAGCGGAAATCGCTGGGAAACAAACACTCAGTAGGTCAGGTAGCATCCTTGGAGAAAGAAAAGTGAGTCACCGTTTCAGATCCACAACCCTTTGTCAGAACACAAACAGAACACTGTAAAGAGAATTGACTGTACATTTTGTGGGTGGAACGTGGCAGCTAATTGCACACAGCAGGTTCCAGCAAATAGTCGTGGATTGAGTGACCAAATTATTATTATTTCTTTCCTTTTTGAAAGGGACTATTATCCCCGGAAAAATGATCTGCCAATCGACTAATAACCGGGTTCCTACCTATTGGTAGGTGAACAAAGGAATGTGGAGTAAGGAAACTTGCCTGTTGCTTCACGAGTGCTCTAACCAATATGCTACAGGACTCCACGAATAGAACATGAAAATAGAAAATCTGGAAATATCACATTGATGCATGACCACGTATAATTCGATGTCTAGTAATGACATCTCAATCCTGTGCAGATCTTTGAGAAGTCAATTATTTTAGCTTCCTGGAGAACAATAATTTTCGCCCACAAATATACAGTCGGCTTTCCTGCTCTCCTTCCCCCTACCCCGACCCCTCCCCTTGCCATCTTTCCCCCCTTTTTCCCTTAATCCCACTTCCATGACTGTTTTTGGGACACTGCTGTGCGCAATTTGGCTGCCGCGTTTCGCCCACAAATATACAGTCAATTTTCCTACTCTTCTTCATTCAGCCCTGACCCCTCCCCCCCGGCTCTTGTCCCTACCTGACTGTACAGTGCCTTGGGACGTCCTCTTGACATGAAAGGCGCTAAATAAATGTAAGGATTGATTGATTGATTGATAACAACACATCTCTATAGCGCCTTTCATGTCACGAGGAAATCCCAAGGCCCTTTGAACACAAATGGTGCTGGCAAGTGCATTTGGAGGACTTCTCAAATGCTTTACGCAACAAAGTAGGAATACCTATCGAACTGCAGGTTGAATTACTGACAAAAACTGATGTTTCTGTGTATTGTATTTTAATTTTATCCTGTGCAGTGACACGAACATTACCGAACAATGTCACTTTTAATTGGCCATTTTAACGTGAACACTGTAAACACCAATACTCATTTGCTCCAATTTACAGAGAAATGATCAGCACAATACAGTACATGGTTGGTGGTAAATGTCACACTCTGTCAGTACTGTATAAAGACCTGATCATGTACAGTAACAAAAAAGTGTCCCAGAAAGAAAGAGGAATCGCATCTCATGACTATTGTCTATTACTCTCGCGGGTATTCTTGCCCAAGCTTTTTCCCTGCCGGGAATCGAACCTGCTACGGAACTCAACAGTGGTGGAATAATGGTGGAATTCCCAGGGCTGGGAGGTGCTGCCGAAGTATAACAATGAAATAACATTTAAAACAGGACCCCAATGGCTATTAATTCGTAATAACACGTTAGAGAATTGAATAAATACTCGAAGAGAAACAAGCTAAATATGTACAGGAAAGGAACGGGGAATTGGGAATAGAATTTATTGTTCTCAGAGGGGTAAGCATCTGTGCAGGCTGAATGGGTCAAATGGCCTCCTTCTGTGTAGTAATTTCTATGAATCAATGATTATACTGGTAATTGTTCTGAGATCTTCACTAGGGTCTAATTTCTAATGGATTCTAAGCAGTTTAATTAATGAGTGAACTTTGAAAAAAGAATTCTAAGGCCATATATCACAAGCTTGGTTCAAAGAGGGACCGACCGTATTAACATTACCAGGTATTTCGTACAATGCAAGCTTCATTAAGGTATAATTAGCATAAAGGAGGTCACCTTCAATAGGCACATATTAGCGAAATCAAGACCTAAAAGATAAAAGAGCACAGAATATGGCAGAAAAAAACAAGACTCCTTTGTGATGCTTTCCTTAAAAATAGGAAATGCAACTGGTTATCCGCAGTAACTAAAAAGTGACTGGTTGCCTACATCATAATAATTTAATAGTAATCCTTGAATTTCGTATAGCGCCTTTCACGTCATTGAGAAGTACCAAAACGATTCACAGAATATATTGTGAAGTGTATTTTTGTAGGAGAAATGTGGCAGTCAATTGCACGCACTGATTGAAATAAGAGATGGAGCAATGCCTTAATTTTAACCTGGTAAGGTGCAATAATAATAATAAATAATAATAATCCTTCCACTTGATATAGTGCTTTTCATGTCTTCTAGACGTCTCAAAGCGCTTCACAGAATATACCGTAAAGTGGAATTGACTGTATATTTGTGGGAGAAACACGGCAGCCAATTGAGCACAGCAGTGTCCCACAAACAGTCGTGGATTGAAACAACCAATTCATTATTGTGTTTTTTGAGGGATTATTATTAGGCATGTGGAATAAGGAAACTTGCCTAAGGTTTCGCCCTGACCTGACTGGATTCGAAACACAGGTCTCACACTTGTAAGGCGAGTGCTCTACCCACTGAGCTACAGGACTCCATAACAGGAGTAAGAAGTTGTAGGACAGTATATTTAGAACTTAAGAGTGAACATGAAAGGAAAGTTCAAAAAAGCAATGGGCCTAGCAGTGTTGATAAATTGGAAATAGATGAGAAACTCTCAACAGGAGAGAAAGTCGGTGAGAGAAAGATCCTGTGAAAAGATCAACCCTGTTCCTGTAACCTAGGTGCTATGGAAACCATCAGGCACTTTATCCTGTTGGTTCCAATGAGGTTGGCAACAACTCATACAACTACCTTTCCCATGCCTCTGATAGCTTTTCAGACTTAGGCTGATACATTTTTAAGTGTAATACATTTCTCAGGAGAGCTAAGGTGTTCCACCTGAAAAACAAGCAGCAACTGAAGATAAAATTCCCTTTCACAATTGCATGATTTCTCCAATATTTCTCCAGCCCTGGTGCCTTAGTGCAGCTCTAGACACCTTCATTAGAAACAAACTTCTCGCTGGTTTCTCTGACATAATGTCTGGTTGCTACTCAGTCTCTCAATCATCCTTACACAGATTGATTCTTATAGCTTAAATCTTTGACCTTCTGACCACTTGGTGCATTATGTTCTGGATTCCTGGCCCATCTGATTTTATCACTCTACGTTTATTTTTACTGCCTCATTTTAGCAGTGGTAGACATTGCAAACAAAAACTTGTTTCAAAATCCCCCAAACCAAATCTTCCATATCCAGGCCAAGGTTAACATAATTAATCAGGTAAAGTTGCGTGTCTCAGTAACAGCATGTATGTGGGAGTGTTTGAAGTTACATTTTCCTTTTTCTTTCCTGGACGGAATGCAAAATGCAATAACAATTCATTATCTTTGCATTTGGTCTAGCGCCTAATCACGTCATTGAGACATCTCAAGATGCTGAACAGGTGCGCTCCTATAGCTCAGTGATTAGAGCACTTGCCTTACAAGCATGAGACCTGTGTTCGTATCCACGCAGGTCAGGATGAAACTTTGGGCAAGTTTCCTTACTCCACACACCTAATAATATTTCGTCCCCAAAAAAACACAATAATAAAAATTGGTCATTTCAATCCACGACTGTTTGTGGGATGCTACTGTACGCAATTTCACCCACAAATATACAGTCAATTCACTCTACAGTATATTGTGTGAAGGGCTTTGAGATGTTGATAAGATGTGAAAAACGCAATATCAAATGCAAGGATTATTATTATATTAGAAAGTGAATTGACGGTGTATTTTAGTGGGCGTAACGCGGCAGCCAATTGCTAACAGGAGTGTCCCACAAAAACTCATGGGTTGAGTGACAAAATTATTTTTTGAGGGATTATCTGAAAACTGAAAAATCCGGTTACATGATAGATAGAATCACTTGAGTATTATCTGCTAGTCCTTTCCTGAGAGCTATATTATCAATGCTCTTCAGTGGGAAAGAAGAGCAGTTTGCCGAAGAAATTCTGGTGAATCAGGTGAAGATTAGAGTGTCAGCTACAAGCAATCTAATCTAACATGAGTCCTCAGAATGAGTTAGTTAGTGGCAAGCTGTCTGCATATTGTCCTCAGAGAAAATACAAGAATTGTTCCTTCTACCCACAAAATATACAGTCAGTTGGCTTTACAATATATTCTGTAAAGTACTTTGAGTTTTCCCAAAGACATGATAAGACACTATATCAAATGCAAGGATAATTATTACTATTATTACTTCAATCACAAGGGAGAGCGATAGGAAGGGAAAGAAAATTGAAAAGCAATAATTTGGACGCCTCTTCCCACCCCCAACTTTCCCTGAGATGTACAAATTATGAGCTGCACAGCATCTCCGAGAGAAAGATCTAAGGTAAAAAATGAATAAATCATAAAATATATTGATTTCATGAGTCAATTCTCAAATTAGACAGTTGTGCTGGTCTTGTTTTTTTTCTTTGAAGCGCCCTTGTTTTTGTAGACCACTGTTTCAGATCGTCTGCTCCTTTTACAAATGTCGTAGAATCATAGAATTGTACAGCACAGAAACAGGCTATTCAGCCCATAAAGCCCAAGCCGGCCTTTTGAAACAACTATCCAAAGCAGTCCCACTGCCCCGCGCTCTCCCTATAAACTTGCAAATTTGTCCTCCCCAAATATCTATCCACTTCTCTCTTGAAAGCTGTTATCAAGTCTGCTTCTACCACCCTGTTTCAGGCAATGCATTCCAGAGCCGAACAACTCGCTCTGTGAAATAACTTCTCCTTGTGTTAGGATATTTTTTTCCCCCTGTTGCCAATGCCCCTCTTCCAGATGGTGCCACATACGAGTGAGATAATACTGGCAACTGCATTTTTCTGATGCTCAGCTCACAGCCTGAGACACTGGCTCTGCAGATTTTCCAAGTGCGAGCGGTAGGACGACGACTGCTGCTGTTACTTGGCTGGGAGTGTACCAGTAATACATCCAACTCACTCTCTGAGATTTCCCTTTATTCCTTCTGGAATTTAAATTAACACACAAAGAGATAGGATGCAATGAACTGACTTTGTCTCAACCGCAGCTCCCTGGCTCACTCCAAATGATAGTCTGCTGCTCAATGAAACTGCACTCATTTAAATAAAACTGCACAAATTGGCCTCAGATTTTGCCTACAAATACACAGTTCCTACACTTTGCAGTGAAGCGCTTTGAGGTGTTTTCTTGGCATTAAGGAGTTGCAATCACTTTTAGTTACACTTCGGCTTAGGAACAATTATTTTCTATGTATCAACTTCTTTAACAATGAACCTAAGTGGAGGGTGAGAAACAAGATAAATGACAATATTGTTAGGAATCATTGTTTTTTCATCCCACAATTCACTTACTTCAGTGTAAAGATCATTAGATATTACTCTCCCGATGGCTAAAATAGACAAATCCACGTTCGTTGCTGCAGAGGCGAAAACACTGTGTATATATTTTTGGCAGCTTCAGGGTGTCCATTGGCAAGTCCAATGATAAATCAGTTTCCTCTCCCAAGGAGGAAACACTCTCCTCATGACCATTTGTTCACATTGGCGTTGCTTCCCCTGCTGGCCATTTGCAGCTGCAACTCTGAATCATTGCCAAATGCTGAATCATATTGGGTGGTGGCCCGCAGGGAGCAAAGGCTGTTAGATTTTTCCCCCACTTGAGTTGAAAGGTCAGTTGAGGCAAAGGAATGGGGGTGGAAATGAATATTGATCTTGTGGGAGCTTCCCCTCTCCTGGCCAGATTGCTCCCACGTGAAAAATGGATGGAACACCAGAGTAGTTTGTGCTGCTGCTCACCGATCTGTATTGGTCAGGACTTTGTGTTTTACATCCAGGCTGACACTGTAGAGTAGTACTGCATTGTCAGAGGCGCCAAGATGAGATGTTAAAATGAGGGTCTATCTGTCTGTTAAACCTCCCATGGTGTTATTCCCATTTTCCTGGCCAGCAATCCTCTGGATGAATCGATCATTCATGTTTGTGGGAAATTATTTTGCACGAATTGACTGTCGAGTCTGCCCACAAATAATCAGTCACTACACTTTACAACAATTCCCCCTAAAGTGTTTTGAGGCATTTCAACGTAATAGGCACTAAACCTAGTGCAAGGATTATATCCATTATTGATCGCTACTCCCAGGAGAGGAAAATACATGTTAGGCAAAGTACAAAAGAAATAAGTTAACAATGGTCCTTCTGTATAGCAACATTGGAGGTGGGAGCAAACATAAACATGGCATGTTATATTGAACCATTGTTGCTTTGTAGAGGACAATAAGGAACAAACAGTATGATTGTCTGGCAACACACAGTGATGACAGGGACAGATTTCTGTTCTTCATTCTTTCCCCTATATTCCTTCAAATATTGTATTGTAGAGAGATGAGTACCACATTCACAAATCAACAACATTGGACATTGATTTTAGTGCCTCAAAGCGTCTCAGAGCTGAGCTCGAGAGCTCGAGCCCAGTGTGGGGAGCTCGGGACTGGGGGGAGAAGATAACCAAAAAATTGGTCAAAAAGTTTAAAGGCAGACTTAAAAGGTGGGGAAGGAGGGAGGGGTAAGGTGGAGGGTCTCTAGGATGGAGTTCCAGAGCTCAATTAGCTACCTCGTTTCGACCGCAAAGTTAATTTTACAGTATATTCTTTGAAGCGCTTTGAGACATCTTGAAAACATGATCAGGCACAATATCAAATATGAGTATTATTATTATTATTAGTAGTAGTATAGGGACAGAGTAGCTGAAAGCTCACTCACTGGTTAATGGATAGGACACAGGTTGGTGTTTGCTGAGCAAAGGGAGTAACCAGTTTGTAGAGTTGTACGAGGTCACAGGTTGGGGCGAGGCCTTGGAGGGACCCCTGTTTGTGGTTTGATCCTGGGTATATCAGGTAGATTGGATTAATAAAAATGAATCCTTGCATTTGATAGGCATTTGAGATCACTTTGTTGAGACGCCTCAAAGCGCTTGACATGATACAGGCATTCTGTGGTTGATCTCTACTCAGGAAATCTCACTTAATGTTATTCTCTCAAGATCTCTCTCTGCAGTCCATATTTGCTCGTTTTCACTGGCTCTGCCTCAACTCAGCTCTTAACACACCTCGCCACAATGCACCATAGTACTGTAGCTAAAACGGTGATGAGAATAGTAATAATCCTTGCATTTGATATAGCGCGTCAGCACATCTTCGAGAAGCCTCAAAGCGCTTCACAGGACGTATCCTAAAGTGCCGCGACTATGTATTTTGTGGGTGAAACACACAGTCACTACATGGTGATGGCAATGATGAGCAAATTGGCCAAATATTTGAAGAGGAGCAACATAGAAGGATAATGATTCAGCATTTGGCAATGAATTCGGATTAGACTAGAGCAACACCATCAGAGGAGGTAACGTTGGCATTATGTTGATGGGTTTATGGTGTACTTTCTGTGAAACGATTCTAGTTTTCCTCTTTCAGTAGCTCTTCGGATTATTTTACCTCCTTCCGCAGTGAGAACACATGTGTTTAATGCGAGAGTTTGCTTTAATTTCAAGGTTACGTGGAGGCTACACATGCCTGTGAGGAAACAGCTGCGGTTGGGGGTAGGTTGTCTTTCGTCTTTCAACTGTTTCTTTTTTCCCTGTTTTTTAACACTTTTCTCTGAGGAAGCCAATGTGCAGTGCAGTTAATCCACTTGTCCGATGCCTTATCCTGCTAACCGGGTTCTTATTGTACTCTGAGGAGACCAAGATGGGGAGACCACGCTGGGGAGACCTGTGTTTGAATCCAGGCAGGTCAGGGCGAAACCTTGGGCATGTTTCCCTACTCCACATGCCTAATAATAATCCCTCTAAAAAAAAAACCACAATAATAAAATTGGTAATTTCAATCCACGACTGTGTGTGGGACACTGCTGTGCGCAATTGGCTGCTGCCATTCGCCCACAAATATATACAGTCAATTCACTTTACAGTATATTCTGTGAAGCGCTTTGGGACGTCGATAAGATGTGAAAAGCGCTATATCAAATGCAAGGATTATTATTATTACTCTTTCGTTGTTTATTGTTTTACTTAATTTTGACTGATCATTAATATTTTCCCGCTGTCACACTAGCTGTGAGGCGAGCTCGGTCGGTAGCACGCTCACCTATGAGTCAGTTAGATTGTGGGTTCAAGCCTCATGTCATTACTTGAAGCTCACGTCTGGCTGACGCTCCAATAGTGCTGGAGGAAAGCCGCATTCCCGGACATCACTCCTTCAATGAAGACTTTGAACCGAGGCCCTGCCTGCCCATTCAGGTGGATGTTGAAGATCCTACGGCACTAGAAGGGAAGGAGAATGGAGTTTCTCCCAGTGCAACTGAACAACAACCCTCCAGATAAAATGGCCATTCATTTCATAACTCTTTGTGGTACATTGTATATGGGCAAATTGGCTGCTGCGTTCATGTCCAAATATACAGTAACTGCAGTTCACTGTAAGAAATCTGTGAAACATTTTGCGATGTTTTGATAAGGCACTGAATTAAACGCAGGGATTCGAATCATTGAGATGTCAATAAAGTTTATATAGTGTGATCCAGACTTGGTATAAATATTTGTTAATTGCAATCTCATTGCTGTGATGGTCTGGGATTGAGCCAGCAGATCCAGATCTCATTTAGATAGAGAAGTTAATGCATTCTTCTGCAGATTTTATCCCCACAAAACAGTCAATTCACTTTACAGTATATACAGTGAAGCACTATGAGCCATCTCAAAGACGTACTAAGACGCTACATCAACTGCAAAGAAGCGCTTTGAGATGTTTTAACAAGATAATCAGGCTTAATAAGAATTTTAAATAAATTATTAGATTCAATGTTTTAGAACTTCGATAACTATGTTTCTTTATTGAGAAATCTGTTAACAAATATCACAAATTGGACCTCATTGTCCTGTTTGGTCAGACCCAACGCAAAATCCAGAGTAACCTAAAATTTCCTAAATCTGGAAACATCTGGTTAGACATGTCACCCACAGGAATATTGGAACTTGGGCGGCAAATCAGCTTTGACCAGATTTAGCAACTCATCTTGCATTTTGCGATGTAGATTAACAGTCTTGATAATAATCCAACCTAATAAAGGAGCGAGTATTGGTATGATTTCCTCTTGCAATATACCTCCATGCAGATAGTAACAAAAGGTTGAAAAATAAAAAGACTCGCAGGGGATATGTTTAGAGTTGTTGCACTTTTCTCTCCTTGGAAGGATAACCAATGCAGCTTTCCCCTATCTGATGCTGACTGTCATCAGTTACAAGAGTATTGCGAGGGAGTTATGAATTCTGTCAGAAACCTCATACATCAGCCCATCTTTTTGAATCCTGCATGACCTTCAAAAGAAGTGGAGTCCTATAATGTTGTGCTTAGGGCACTCCCTTTGCGAGCAAGAGGACCCGGGTTTGATTCCCATGCAGGGCAAAACCTAAGGCAAGTTTCCTTCCTCCACACATCTGTGTTTACTATCAGTAAATGGAGACTCAGGTGTTAGTCATTGGCGGCTCGCTGCCAGGGGTAATAATCCCTCAATAATGAATTGGCCACTCGTACCACGGCTGTCTTTGTGTCACGTTTTGCCCACAACACACGCAGTCACCTTACAATATATTCTGGGAAGCACTTTCAGATGTCTCAATGATGTGATAAGACGTTACATATGAAACGCAAGGATAACTTGCAAGGATAACATCCAAACTCACCAAATTACAGCACGGGCCTCAGGTGCAGCAGAAAATGGCCAGAAATGATTTTTTCTCCTACACCTGGAAATAAATATGCTTCCTTTTGTTTTTGTACAATATTGAAGAATATTCCATAGATTTTCCTATGTCAACAGAATGCGTTTGCGTTGAACAGCAAGGAACAGTCTGTAAAGAATTTACAGCTTTAACTATCCGTAAATTCAAAATGCCTTTTGTACGAGTTTGCAGAATAGGAATTGAAATCAGGCACTTTTGAAATAAGTACAGCACTGAGTGAACAATGTTTGCTTCTAAAAGCTGGTTTCTGCTAGACAAATTAGTGGTAAGACAACTCCAACTGATCTGCTTTATTTCCCTGAACTTCAGCTACTAGAGGGTAACTAGGCCTGCAACAACAAGATTACATTTGTATGGGGCCTTTCATGTCAGGAGGATGTCCCAAGGCACTGGACAGTCAGTGTTTTGGACTCGAGCTGGCGTTCGGATCGGGGAGTGTGGAGGGGAAGGAGGTGGGGTAACCGATGGCACGGTCAAAGAGGAGGGTCTTGAGGTGGGAAGGAGGCTGAGAAGAGGGCAAGGCGGAGGGATTTTGGAATGGAATTCCAAAGGTTGGAGGCAGAGTGGCTGAAGGCTCGTCCGCCAATGGTGGGGTGGGTGCGTCGGGGGACATGGAGCAGGCCGGAGTGGGTAGGTTGGTAGGGGGTTAGGAGATTACAGAGGTAGGGCTTTAAAGGTGAGAACCAGGATGTTGAATTTAATCCTCTACCATCTCCATTCTTGGTAATGATGCTCACTTCATTGTAAGACTGGGCTTCCCAGTTCGGTGTCAAACTCCGTCGTAAAGTGCTCTTAGCCCAAGTCTAATAATTAGACTTGTTGCAGAAGGCAGCTGAACAAGGCAACTTAAATCAAATAAATCCATCTGCTTCTAGCAACACAATATTTCAACTCTCTGGCAGACAATTTATTTTGTTGTAGAGGCAACACAACATCGAGTTTGGTAACAAACTCTTAATAGACAGAAACTGGGAGAAAGAGAAGTTGGGTGGAGGCAAGGGAAATGAGGGGACAGAAAATAACAGAGCTCAAAGTAAGATATAAAAGAGAATTTGAAACTCTGATCCAATTCTAATGTCCCACGCAATAGAACCCAACAGAGATGAAAATTTGGCTCCTTTCCTTCTAACTCTCTTTCCCCAAATGTAAACGCTATTATGGGGGCAAATGTGAATATTTTATAACAGAGTGAATGTCTCAACTTATGATGCAGATTTCATGTCTATATACAATACAGGTGTATATATATATATATTATAGGTCAGTGGTCGGTGGTTAGAGCACTCGCCTTATAAGTGAGAAACCTGGGTTCAATTCCAGGCAGAGTGAAACCTTGGACAAGTTTCCTTACTCTACACTCCTAATAATAATCCCTCAAAAAAACCCAATAATAAACGACTATTTGTGGGACACTGTTGTGCGCAATTGGCCGCTGCGTTTCGCCCACAAATATAGTCAATTGACTTTACAGTACATTTTACAGAGACGCTTAGAAGATGTGAAAAGCGCTATATCAAATTATTATTAATATTATTATAATTACACGTGTGTGTGTTCACGTATGGGTTTTGTGAAGCTATGGGAGGCATCAGTTTGCATTAGCCAATTTGCAGCTCTCAGACATGATGGTGTCACTGACAACGGAATCCAACTTCTTATCATGCCATGGACAGCAGGAATTGTGCTGGGTTTGTTCTGCACCTCGTTCCCTGACATTTCTTTATCAGTGGGCTGTCTCACAGAATCACAGCGGTCTCCTCGGCAAAGTTGGTTTCTCTTTTACTCAGAGATTAGTTTGAGTTGTTTAATTGAAACATCCCATTCCTTACAATCGATTGGCATCTGCAATGTTTCCGCTGGTTGGTGAGTCAGTAACTAAAGGCCATTCTTTTAAGACAGATAGCAAGCAAGCAAAGTGTGGCGATAAGGAGAATTCTTTGCAAATATTAAGTAATTATAATAAGGTTGGTTGAGGTAAAATCCATATTAGCTTTTCAGAAGGCAGCTACGTAAATACTGTACCTAAAAAGCTATGTACAGTACTATGGGGTATGGGGAAAGGGCACTTTAATGGCATTGAAATGTTTGCTCTTAAAAGGCACAGCACAGGCACAATGGCCTAAATGGCCTTTTTCAGGGCTGTGAATGCGAGCATTATTGTTATATCATACTATTACAATGTCACTACAGTTTACAGTAACATTTTGAGTCGTTTTGATTCTATGATTTGCAAAAAACAGATTTAATGAGTGAGTTTGCTACCCCACGTGTAGGTCACTATATAAATGTGTTGTTGTTGTTGTCGTCATTGCGTTTGCCAAACTTTGGAAGAAATAAAATTGCTAATCTCGACAAAAACTTGGGAAACCAAACAAAAATCTGAAGACTAGTGTTAACATTTTCTTTTTTTTCCCACCTCGTCATAAGGGAAATAACTTCTAACACCTCCGCCAATGCTCGTCTGCATTAAAAACTCCAATGTTTTTGTGTCTTGTACCTTGATGGGTAGATTATTTCAAAGCAGTTTTTACTCTAATTTGTGTTTTGGCCCCATGATGCTTGTCTTATTTTGAAGTGCAGGTAATAGAATGTGATTCACAATTTCTGTTCGGTTAAATATTTTAGGTACTTTGGTGATGCTGAGCTTTATTGCCTTCTTCCTTGACAGTATCATAATCTTCTTTCTTTGATCTATTTTCAGAGTCTTTACATTTGGGACCAAATATTGTTTCTTTAGTTTTGTGTCATTCAGTGCAAGTCGATGCTTCATGCAGTGAACAACTGGCGTTATTTAGCTTGATCATATCTTGTATGGACACATGTTCCATAATGCTGCCCTGTCCTAATGTACTGCTAGATTTCTAAATCAGTTCATCATATTGTCTGGTATTGAAATAAATGTGTACTTTGTTCTACATTGAGTCTCTTCCCTGTCCTCATACTTCTACATATATTTCTATTGAATTGATCTGCCATTGAATCAACAGTCCAGGCTGATCCTCCAAAGCAATGCAAATCATCCCATGGCACTATTTGAAAAGAGAAGGGAATTTTTCCTGTGTCTTGGTCAACAACCTCCAGGTAAATTTGGTCATTCCCTCCATCATAATAATAACAATTGTGGCATTTGATATAACACCTTATCACGTCGCCGAGACTTTTCAAAGCATTTCACAGAATGTATTGTAAAATGGAGTGACTGTGCTTTGTGTGTGAAACGTCATGGTTGTTTGTGGGTCCTTGCCGTGCAGTTGGTTGCCATCATTTATGAACACGAACATGGGTTTGATTCTGAAGCAGGGGTAAACCTCGCAGTCAGTAGGAACTTAGTTGTTAGTGGATGGGCGGATTGCTTTCTGGGAGTAATGAACCCTCACAACAGTTTGTGGAACATGGCTGTGCGTAATTGACTGCTCGTTTCACTCGTTCGAATAAAGACAATCCACTTTACAATATATCCTGTGCTTTGAGAAGTCTCAATGACATGATTAGCTGTTGCATCAAATGCGAGAATTATTAGTTCACCCACAAAATACAGTTACTACACGTTTTGTATGTGATTTAGACGTTTTGAGGACATGATAAGGATTATTATTATACAACTGCATTCCCACTTTCCAAATACTTTTCTGTGTCCTGCCTCTTCTACATGTGGCCAGGAGAAACAAGCCAAATTTGAACATTAAAGCCATAATGAATAAGAAGGTTCTGGTCTGGTCAAAAATTTACCATTGTAGGACTCCACTCAACACTAACTCTACCCAAGCCCCCAGCCTTACATTACGCTCTCACGAGCATTTTCAGTTCCAGTCAATTTTAGTCAGTTTCTCATCCAGTCCCATTTTCTATCCTGGATTCCGGTGGCTTTTAGTTTAATTAGAAATCTTCCACATGGAATATGGCCAAAAGCTTTCTGGAAATTTGCATGAACTAGATTTTTACTGAGTGCTGCTATCTGTTTTATCTTTAACATTCTCAAAGACTTCATTGTGGTTTGCCAGGTATGACCTTCCCCTTCCAAATCCAAAATTGCAATTTTGTAAATTGTTAGAATCATATAATTTCAGTCTACAGACCCATCGTGCCTATGACATGTTAGCTCCCTGTCATCTGCTTATACTAATTCAATAGTTTCTGCTCTTTCTTCACTCTCTTTTTATACTTCCATTTACCAAACTCCCTATTTGCAGTAGACTCGGTTTCAATAGCCACTTGTAATGTATCTCACATTCTGGTAACCATTTTGTAAATAAATTTGCATTAACCTGTGCTTCACTTGTGAAAAGCTCACTCAAAACTCGGCTGCCCACATCCTTACCTGCAAAATATTTCACACTCCAGTTACTCTCATCCACATGAAGTCTTTGCATTTCCTTGCTAATCTTTCATGTGACTTGCTTCTTTCTGCAGTGGGTAGAATTCTCAACTTCGGGGCTAAAGTTCCTTGCTTCTTCTTTAGAGTTTCTAATCCACTGCCTGACTCTTTTCCTCTTATATTTCCTTCATCAGGTCCTCTGCGCAACATACTTAGCACTATCTTATGGGCACAGCACATATTTTTCTTGTAAGGTTGCAAGCAGCAGAATTTTGATTGAGCTGGAGTGGGCGACACCAGCAAGCAGACACGCAGATTCACTTTGTATGGGATACATTACCCCATCTGTAGTTTCACTAAGGCTAAAGTGTTCTTGTAAACAAAATATCCTGGTCCGCTGCCTTCCTTCTTTGATGTTTAATAAGGATAAATAATTCAGCAATCCGCAAACCCACAACCTTTAGGCCCGAAGTTGAGAATTCTACCCACTGAACAAAACTGACACACTTGGGAATATGAAATCATATTCTTCACTCTGCAGTGACCTCCCGATCTTGGTGGTCAATTGATCGATCACACCTCTCCTGTGTTTCACATTGATGCTTTGTGACTCTCTACTGTTGTGCTTCATTGTTGGATGATCCTATATTTTCAAAAGCAAACTTGAATTAGCTTCACATTCTGAATACATTCTGCCCACAAAACACGCAGCCTTTACTGTATATCCCATGACGCGGTTTTTGACGTCTCAAAGATGTGATAAGGTGCTATGTTAAATACTGGTGAGATTACTATTAATATTATTATTTGAGTGAGAAATCAAGTATTATGAATTGTGAAGGTTTGTTGCTTAAAACTACAATGCAGTGTTAGCTAGTTAACCTCTGTCAGTACCCAGGCACACACTCTGGGCTCCCCAAGCTTTGGCTCTCGCCAAACTGCACTAATACTCTCTCTAGAATTAGGTAAGTACAGCAGAATGCAACCCTCAAGGGAGCACAAGCTCATTCCATTTATTACATAGGAATTTCCACATGTATGTGGGTTTGCGGAATTCCCGGTTTGGTTTGGATACTTTCACACATTGAAGTTTTTTTTCTGCATGTATCCACTTGTCCAATTATTTATTTCCATTCTACATTCATTGTTTTTTTTAAAAAAAATCAGAACTTCTTCCCAGGTTACATCTGCTGATTTCTTACAACTTAATAAAGACAAAATTTTAAGAGGACGGCAGTGAATACAAATACAAATTACATTTGTATAGGCCTTTTAAGTTAATAGCTGACTGAGCAGAAGAAACATTGTTAAATCAGGCAGATTAAGTCAGGCGGGTCAGATAAAATGAAAAGGATCGCAGCACAGTGAGGAAGAGGATTGGAGAAAGAATTTCAGCATCGTAGGGATAGACGAGCTTGAGGGATGGTTGAAGCCTTCGTGGGCAGCAGAAGACAAACGAGTTCCTTTTATTTTGTAGTTTTTCCGATACGTTGCCATAAACCGCATTTTGTACATTTCACAAAAGCATTAAACGGAGTAGTATTTTTCACTGCCTTGTAAGTGCTAATAGCTATCAGCAGTAAAAAAAAAAGCTTTCAGTAATTTGCTGATTGTTTGGGAAGACAATAACAAGTTTGAGCTTCAGTTATACTGAAGGTTTGTTGCTTAAAACTACAATGCAGTGTTAGCTACTGAAACAGCTGTGTCGCTTACTGAAGGGCTGCTTCATGTCGCCCGCAATTCCCGCCCCACAGTTGGTGGTCAGCCATTCAGTATCTCTGCCCCCACACTTTGGAACTCTATCCTGAAATCCCTCTGCCCCATGCCCTCTCTTGCCTCCTTCAAGACCTGACTAAAGCCCTTTCCTTTTTGACTGTGCCTTCGGCCACCCTCCCACTGCCACACCCCACCCCTGCCCTCCAACACATCCACTAATGTGGAGTCCTGTAGCTCAGTGGATAGAGCACGCGCCTTACAAGCGTGAGACCTGTGGTTTGAATCAAGGCAGGTCAGGGCGAAAACTTGGGCAAGTTTCCTTTCTCCACATGCCTAATAATAATCCGTCCAAAAAAAAGTATACTAAATTGGTCATTTCAATCCACGACTGTTTGTGGGTCACTGCTGTGCGCAATTGGCTGCCGCGTTTCGCCCACAAATATACAGTCAATTCACTTTACAGTACAGTACTTACTTTCTGAAATGAAATTAGAAATGTGCGTTAAAAATGTTTGTGCCTAAATGTGTCTTTTAGGCAATTACTTTGAATCTGAGTTCAGCATCCACAATCTACGTCAAGGTGAACTTTCTCAATCACTGTAGAAAGAAACAGGTCACTTTCCATAGCCAACAGCAGAAGATGAATGCTGATGGATGTTCATATTTAGGTGGAAAATTCATTGCATTGATATGTGTAACCTGAATGATTCTGACTCAGAAATAAACCTTTAAAGGGGAGATGAAGATCTGGTGAAGAATCAGACTGAACTCTGTCAAAGTAAATGCAGTTGTAGCTGATCAAATAATCCATAGATCAAATGGTCTAACAAATTAGACCATTTGTTTGGTCTAAAACAAATAAAAATTGGTCACTTCAATCTACGACTGTTTGTGGGACAATGTTGTTTACAATTGGCTGCCACATTTCATCCATAAAATATACAATCAATTTGCTTTACAGTATATTCTATGAAGCGCTTTGAGACATCTGGAAGACATGAAAAGCCCTTTATCAAATGCAAGGATTATTATTATTAACAAGTGGAATCACAGAACTAGCTAGCATCAGTGGAGTCCAATGGATTCACTAATAAAACTTTGAATATGAAATAGATTTTCTCTAGAATTTTACCTTCTGCAGTCAGAACTTACTGGTCACTTTCTTGGCAGCCCAGGCAAGGGTCTTGGCCCAACAACCGAGTTGTGAGGCAGGGTTTCCTTTCGACTCAACCACTGTGCCAAGGTTGTGGGGGTAGGGATGGAATTTGGGTTAAAAAAAATCTGAGATGGCAGCTGACAATTAGACAATTAGTAGTATAAAGTGGCCTTGGAATCAGGGTGTAGCTAATGCTGAGTGACATATAAATTCACACCAGCATATTTTCAGGAATGAAATTTGTGGCCGATGTTTGTCACAGGAAACCCATCATAAAACGTCGCAAATGTTACTATCTAACGGCATCCTACAAACAGTAAAGAAAGAGCTATCGGGTGAATGTTAATGGATTCAGAAAAATAGATCATCTTCCATCACATAAATGAGAAACAGATGCTTGTTAATTAACAGTACCCGGGTTATGAAAATGTGCTTCTCTCATTAGTTACGAAGAAGCTATTAAAGGTTTGGATGTTTTATGTGCACCAGTAAAACCATGTAAAGTAATTGGAATTAATAAAATAATCAAATAAAATTAAAATTGATATTTTGTGGAAGGATATAATAATCCTAGTTTTTGATACAGTGCCTTTTATATTGGGAGGACATCTCAAAGCGCTTCACAGCATTTAACGTCACATGGTGTGGTTGGGTTTGTTTTTTTTAAACGTAAAACTTGGCAGTCAAGTTGCACAAAGCAACATCCCACAAACATCCTCGAAGTGAATGGACAATTATTATTAAAAAAATTTTTAGTGGGGGGTGAAAATGTTGGCCATGACACCAGGAGAATCTCCCTATGCCTTTCGAATAGTGCTGCAGGAACTTTTAACATCCACGTGAGCAGATAGATGGGACCTCATCCACAAGGACATCAATTCTTGAGTCTTCACCATGTGATGGTTGAAATGTACAACACAGCTGCTCCAAGTTCTGGAGATGGTGAACATCTGGAAGAGCTGCAACCAAAGCACATCCTCAAGGACAGGGATTGACATCCAGTATAATGGGTAGAACAATATGAGCAGGGCTTCTCATTGACATGTACATTTTCATCACTCTAATCCTAACAGAACTGACACAAATGTCTTTCCGTCCTGAATACGAGTAGTTCAACTGCTCCACAACATTTCTGTGCAATATCTCCTTTGGGATTGATATAGATTGATATGAAAAAGAAGCTTTCTTGTTTTATTCCATCAAACATGCCCCTAACCTCCAATTACCGATAAAGCATCAGGATAAGATGTTCTTCAAAAGGTACCAGCATCTAATATCTTGTTGTCGAGGACAGCTAAACACAAGATCGCATTGCTTTTCAACGCCACACAGCGAAACAGTAGTCTATTAGAAGCAATCGATTGAGATGTTTTGTAAAGCAAATATTCATCGCGCACATGCAGCCCACAAGCCGCAGGTTAAGAGGACGTGCCAGTCAAACCAAAGCCACACTACAATGAGACAAAGGAAGCCCAGATCAAGCAAAAGTGTTCATAATAATAATAATAATACTAATCTTTCCATTTGATAAAACACTTTTCACTTCTTCCAGATGTCTCAAAGCGCTTCACAGAATACGCTGTGTTTTTTGTGGGTGAAATGCGGCAGCCAATTGCACACAGCAGTTCCCCACAAACAGTCATGGATTGAGTGACCAAGTTATTATTATTGTTTTTTAAAGGATTATTATCCCAGGTAACACTTGAGTAACACTTGAGTTCCTACCTATTGCCAGATAAATAGAGATATGTGGAGTAAGGGAAATTGCCCAATGTTTCACCCTGCCCTGTTGAGAATAGAACCCTGATCTCTCATGTGCAAGGTGAGTGCTCTAACCATTGAGCTACAAGACTCCAGTGTACATCACACGGAAGTCTAACATGGTTTGCAAAGTGAGCAGGGACGGAGCTGAGATCCCACACATTGACGTGCCATACAGGGGATTGACTACAGATCACACAGCCTATGTCCAGAGGGATTTTTTTTTCCCAGTTACACTGCCCTGAGTGTCTTGAGGAGCCGTTTTTTTTCAACCCCAACATGTGTGCTCCAGGCTCTGGACTGTTCATCGAGGACCTGGACTATTTATTGTTGGACACATACGTTCATTGGAACAGGCAACCCAAGGGAGAGCTCCGTCACCTGCATTGTTCCACCACGCCTAGCGTTTCCTGGCACATCTGTGCAGTGACGGTGATGAAAAATAAAGCACGGATACAAGTGACAGGGAATACCGCTCTAAGCGGCAGTTGTCGTGGATCATCAGTACAATGAGCTTCTGTCAGTAGAGCTCAGCAATCATTTTGACGGAACTCATTCCATACAAACATTGTTTAATTCAGCCAGGCGGCAATGGAGTCTGTGTTTGTGCTACCTATCTTTGTTACATAGGAAGTAGTAGACTGATTGAACTTTCAGAAAGCACAGTACGCAGTAGAAGCCAGTCTAAAACAGGTTGTTGCTACCGATATTAATAATAATCCTTGCATTTGATATTGTGCTTTTCATATCTCAAAGCGCTTAACATAGTATATTGTAAAGTGAATTGACTATGTTTTTGCAGGTGAAAGTTGCACACAGCGGTCTCCCACAAACAGTTGTGGATTAAGTGGATTATTTTTTTTCACCTTGCCGGGAATTCAACCAAGGTCTTCTCGCTTGCAAGACAAATGTTCTAACCACTGAAATAGAGGACCAGATTGTTGGTTTCCCTACACTGATGGGATCTATCAGTGTGGTCACAAGATGAACAGGGCCCGTCCACAAGTCAAGATAGACTAGTTTGGTTTCAGCCATCCAATGCTCCACCTTCTGTAGTCATTCTCAACTAGTTGTTAAAGTTAGATTCAACAACAAAAACAACAACTTGGGTAGTGTCCCAGGGCACTTGTGCTGAAGTTCTATCCAGTTTATGAAGCACTTTGAGACATCTCAAAGATGTGATTAGATGCGATATCAAATGTAAGGATTATTATTATGTGTGTCTTCTGGAAGAGGACCATATGATAGTTCAAGACAATCTCAAGTGGCTGGGTGAGAATATGTAGCCAGTCTATGTACATTATCCACTTCCCTTACTCTGCTTGATATAGATTCTAGGTAACATTGAGCAGGATTTCACTGCTGATAATTTAGAAAGTATTTTCAGTAAGTAAATGGCCAATGCAAAGGATCAATACAATGTTCAGCCTCACTGGTCTTTCTTCGAACGCACCATCATTGCTGACACATGACTGTTTTAGGTTGTTTTTAAGTACCACCCTTTGGGAGGTTTGCTTAGCCACAAAACGCATCTGTCTCTGTCTGATAAACTCGAAGGTTCAGCAGAATATAGTTTCTTGTAAAATTGATAGAAGGCCTCATTAATTTCCTATTGGTCTGCCGGGGTTTAACTCTGAAAAAGTTTTAGTTCTGTAAACAACTAGCTTGGCATTATTACTTTCTTCCTAGTTAATAAGCTAACAGTCTCCCTGACCCTCCACTCCCCTCACCCCACCTCCCATTAATATCCTGCTTGAAAGCATACACTTGCAGAAGAATACAATACGATACAAATGAGCTCCCAAGGCGCTGGACATTCCAACGTTCGCATCCAAGCTGGAAAATGGCCAAAAGCACAATAAAAAAGGTTTGGAGTTGGCCTTGGAACTTGAAGGAGTTGAGAGAGAAGGTGAGCTGAACTGACTCCGGGATGGAGTTGCAGGGAGTGGGGACAGATACGTTGAAAGTCTGATGGCCGATGGTGGGGCGTTTAGAACAGGGGACATGAAACAGGCTGGCGGCCGCTGAGTGGAGGGAACGGCTGTGTTGGTAGAGTTTGAGCTGGTCACAGAGTTAGGGTGAGGCACAACCACGTAGGGACTTAAAGGATAGGATGAGGATCTGGAACTCGAAGAAGGGATTGAGTTTTCCTCTGGCCCAAGGTTTCTAGAGGCACAGCATTTTTCTAAGAAATGCTTCCAAAGAATTTAACAATCTTCTAAACTGCTGCTCTATCTTGAATAGTGTTAAAAGAACTACTGGGTTAAGGCTAAACTGTGAGATACCTCGTGCCTGAGGAGTTTCTCTTGAATTTGATTCAATGTTCATCTTCAACACTTCATTGCCACAGTCCTTCTCGTACCAGGTTTTCATACTCAACAGATAAATATGTCATTCTAATCTCTGGTGTGGCATTTGTGACACATTCCTTGATGGTAGGACATGAAGGGAATACTTGTTCCAATTTGAATGATCCTTCTGGCACTTTGTATGCGAGTCAAGATGCTTGAATCCTTGGAACATACAACTAGCACTCAGCTGTCTAGCTTTCTGTCTGGTGCCCAGCTAGCTTTCACCCATATGTTTTGCGACGTCCTTGTGATGTGAAAGGCGCTATACAAATGCAATTTTGTTGTTGTTATTGGTGTGCACAACGCAGGTACATTGTGATCCTCATCTTGTAAGCATTGCCTTGAGCAACACTCTGAGCGGCTTTGTGAGTGAAGGAGAATCACAAATACAAGGACAGAGAACAATACGAGCCATTTAGTCATCCACCCGACATTCTGAAATATCCACATTTTATCTTCTAATGCATTCCTGCTGTTATTTCAGTGGGTTTTCATTCAGATTTATTTTCATTGTAGTTTTATGGTTCAGAAAGCTCTGTTGTTGGAATCTTAGCGGATTGGCGGATTGCTTTTCCGGGGGTAATAATTCCTTGGTCTTTTTTTCAGCTAACGTTTCTTAGAAAATTTTATTAGACCAGGAGTCAACTATTTGGCCCAAATTTGCTCTTTATTCGATCATCATAGATATTTTAATCTCAATTGCCTGCCTTTTCTCCATCTCTCTAAATTACCTGTCGGCCTGCCTACCTACGTAACTTTTCTTGTTTGATTCTGCCATTTTGGACTTCTAGGGCAGTTCTGCATTCCACGTTGTCACATATGTTTTAGTGAAGAAATTTGGTGTGATTGAAAACCAGCACACCAGTATGAAGATTACAATAAAGTACACCGGGCAGGGTGGACCTCCATGGCTTCCCATTGTAAATCAATGGATGTGCATGAGTGAATGTCTATATATAGCCTCCCAACTTACCGTGCTGCCTGCATTTTGTGAATTTGACAATGATTCACTCAATGGGAGCTTCTGTGAGCAATGCAGTGTTGAGGTATTGTAACAATACACATTGCATTACATAGCCAGAGCACCACACCCCACATAAATTAGAGCTGAACTCATTAGAAGTGAATCAGAGAATGTTTCTTCCAGCAAAGAATTATGAGGATGGGGAACAAGCTGTCCCACAAAGTCATAAAAGAAGAATCAGTAGAAATGTTCAAAAGAGCGATAGGTACCTGGGAGCTAAGAGTTACTAAAAAGACGAGTGCTTCCTTAAACTAACAACTTGGCAAAAGCAGTCTCATTGGGTGAAATGGCTTACTATTCCTATGTAACAAAATGTCCAGATTTTGTTAATATCTGTGCCTTTTATTACACTGTATAATTATTTTAGCCACGGGTATAAGGATAGAAAAAGATGATAATATCTTAGGTGATCTGCTCTTTTCATATTCTAGTGAGCTGACCTTAAAATGCTGGCCACAGGAGGTCAGAATGTTTGCTCACAATGCCAATTTGACATATGTCATAACCCATTATCATGCTTAAAAGCATCTAAAACCAGACTGCATAGGTCCTTACCTCATGGAAACTTCTCTATCAAATTATCAACGATAATCCATAAGAGAAGACAGAGAGATATTTACCCAACAGCCCTGGAAGCCATAGCTTGTCTCAGTGCTGGCAATCGATAATTGCAACATAGTGCAAATATGTTCAGTTTATGGTCAAATACATGTGTAGGATGTATTCTCAACAGGAAAGAGCAGCAAAAAGCCGCTGTAATCCCTGCTCATGTGGGGAAAAAATAGTAAAACATAAGTTGTGATTAATGATTGTGTGCCAAAGAAAAACAAAGCCCTCAGCCTATTACTTTCAAGTTGATTGTCTCTTACTGCAAATCGTGGTTAGTTTGAATAGTTAACACCTTGCTACACATTAGCTGAGACATTATCAGTAAAACAACTTTGGAGAAATTAAACGAGTATTAAAAGGGAGAGTTACCGAAAAAATGTTTCAAGGTCAAATGAAACAAGTTAGTAGATCAAACAGCTAACCCTTCAAACAAATTGAAGAAACAGGAAGGTGAGCTATACTTACATTATAAATGAAAGCAGAATTCATTTTTTTCTGCTGAGTTTATGCTCAAAACAATCTACCTTCCGTTCATAAAGCTTGGTTGTCAGAATGTACAAAGTTGTTATTGTTTCTCCATAGATGCTGCCTGACCCGCTGAGTGTTCCCAGCAATAGCTGTTATTGTTTTCAGGTTTCCAGCATCTGCAGTATTTCGTGTTTGTATCAAAGTGAGAAACTGTTGAGGGTAGGAAAGGACCTGGATTCATTAATTTGATGTATGTTAAAATGAGAGTTTATAACACTCATGAACAGAACCCATTTGTGCTTTGAACTCAATAATTGTATTGCTTTCTCTTAGTTCAGAGATGGTATTTGCCAGTGTTTGTTTATACTTTTAAGAGCTTGTCTGTATTTGCAGGGCCTCACAGTGGCTGTTTTGACACTGCAAGCGAATCACCTCTTTCAGGCAATTTCCTTGCCGGCTCACTGGTGCCAAACGTTCAGTATAATATCAGCACAGGAGTGTACAGGACAAGCAGGGATAGTGCTGAGGCAGTCGAGAGACTGAATTTTGGAATGTTACCAGCCTTATGAAGAAAGCTCGGAAGCTACAAACTGAATTTGTCCAGAACAAAGCGTAATGTAGTGAACGAGCCAAGACAGAACATTGTGTTGATGTATGAACTATTGAGACATTTTAAAAAAAGAGACAGAGTTTAATTCTTCTTTACTTGAAAATCGAGCTATATACTCACGTTCCTGCAGTGGGTCGGTCTTCCAGATAACACAAGATTATGAATAAGCCTAAACCACTATAAAATAATAGTCCCTACCAAAAGTCTTTTTGTTCATTTACATTTTTATTCCAATACAATCCCGTATCAAGCACTTTCTTCTCTTCTTTGCACCTTTTTTTAAGCTAAATATTTTGAATTACATTTCCCTGCATTTACAGTAAGGAGGCTGAGAACAATGTATTACATTACAAAACCCAAGCAATGATATCCACAAAGGAAAGACATCTGCATGCCTAGTATTTCATTAAGGCTGTTTGGGGGGCAACTTGTGCTTTGAAATTAATTAATGTCACAGAGTTATAGATGCCAACAAGAGATAGACGAGAGTTAAAAATTCCATTAGCAAAATGCCAAGGAAAAGGATGATGCCTCAGACAAAAGGATGTGTGGGGCATAAACCAGACTGGGTGAATATCCTGTCATTGAGAAAACAATTGACTAAGAATAAGCCATGCTTCCTGCAGAACACTTTACTTCAATAGGAATTTGCCTATTTGCCTTACATACCATTAGGAATGTGCAGTCCTGGCGTTTGCTGTTATCGGAAGATCCATCGATACAGATATTGAAGAAATAAACACAAGAGCAACTGAAGATTAGTTCAATGAGATCTCATTTGCATTATTATTTCCCAGAAGTATTCTGAAATCTCATTAGGATTCCTGAAGGCCCACAGGAATAGATCACATTAGAGAAGAGATCTAACAGAATTGGCATGAATTATTGTGCTTCTAGTTACTGGCAGGAGTTTCCATTTGGTGACTTCCCTATTGAGGAATTTATAATAATAATGATTATTGCATTTGCTGTAGTATCTTATCATGATGTTGAAACATCTCAATGTACTATGCAGAATACACTGTAAAGTGAATTGCCTGTATTTTGTGGGCAGAATGCAGCAGCAAATTGCACACAGCAGTGTCCAACAAACAGCAGTGTCCAACAAACAGTCGTGGATTTGAGTGACACTTTTTTTTCAGCGGTGGGTGGGGCAGGGAGAGTGATCATTACTCCTGGGCATTCCATTAAGATATAAAACATCGGGAGTGGTGATAATAAGGTAGATCTCAAGGTGTAAACTCTGCCATCACTATTGCATCTCAACGTCTACTCTACACCATTACATTGCTGTTGCTGATTGTGTTGAATTCAATGGCAACAAAGGCAGTATATAAGAAGCATCATTGCTATGGTCAGATGTGATTAGATCCATGTACCAAGCTGGGTTGATATGCCTCCTCAGAAGGCAGTGGCATCCAGCAAAACAACAAACATTTAGCTGTCGGCCCAGGAACCAGCTTTTGTGCTACCATGTGTTGTCACCTTTTGTGCTACCATGTGTGCTACCATGGTTTATTTTGAGTGAGGTTGTGTGCCTGTGCTTTGGATTCTGCCTCACAATGTAAACCAGACAGAATCCCAGTCCTGGCAACTCCAGGCTACTTTTAAACTAATTCTATTTGAACTAGTTCAGTGATTCAAGTGAGAAGTGAGTCAGTGACTTGAGGGTATCAATTCAATATACTGTCGTTAGCAAGGGAGTAAAGAGAGAGACGAGGAGAATTCTTTTTGAAAACAGAGAGTTGTTAGGATGTGTAATACCTTCCTGACTGGGATGATGGAGATAGAATCCATGTTAGGTATCAAGAGGAAACTGGATAGATATCTAAAGATGAAAAAAATAACTGCAGTGATATGGGAAAAAGGCAGGTAACTGGGACTGAATGGATTGTTTTTTCAAAAATACAATGGCTGAAAAGCCTTTTCCTGTATTATAAATCTCACAAATACAGTCAATTCACTTTACAGTATATTCTGTGAAGCACTTTGAGACATTGATACGATGTGAAAAGTGCTATATCAAATGCAAGGATTATTATTATTATTATTATAATAATCCATTATTTCCTAAAGTGCGTGTAAAAAGTTCTTAAAGTGGTGTAAAAAGTGTGTTGTCTACAAATTCAAAATGGTGTTAAAGAAGCAAGCTAACTCAATAGAGTTAAGAATAAAAAAGATTGTCTATTAGTTACATGAGTGCGAGTTCCACATATACATGCTGCCCACATACAAAAATGTGCTTGTGGCTGGAATGGAATGCGCCCTCCGCCCTTCAGGGATGATAAATGGAATGTCTAAAGAAAATAGACAAGATAACCAACATTGAAGTCCTGCCCAAGATTAACAAACTCAATGTTATATGGTCGTTTCCAGCCAGCAATGTCAAACTCAATAATTTATCCTTCTGTCGTGAATGTAGTGATACGAGTGTAACTTTTATTGTATTATACTAGGTGTACGCTATGTGTCTTTCATACGTAACTAGAAGCTTATATATATATATGTATATAGATATATATGTATGTAGGTGTGCAACTGAAGGTTATCGGGATAAATATAGATCTAAACGATCAACACATTGGTTCTTGAGTACTGAGAGAATGGACTATCATGTGTGTTCTGACAAAAGTTATTGACCTGAAACATTATCTAATTTTTCTCTCTCCATAGATGCTGCCTGACCTGCTACATGTTCCCACTGACTTCTGTTTTTATAACATGCGTGTGTCACCTGGGCTCAATCGGTAGCCTTCTCACCTCTTTACTTCTCACCTCTTTACTCCGGACCAATGACGGGGGTGTGCTGCATTAACGGACATGTTGTCTTTTGGACAAGACATTAAAGCGAGGCTCTGGCTGCCAAATTGTGGACTTTAGACAACTCACAGCACTCTTCAAAAATAGAAGGGAAAATTGATCCCGGTCCCCTGAATAACAACTCCCCAAATAAAGTGGAGTCCTATAGTTCAGTATTTAGAGCATTCGTCAACCTTGGTCAAATTTCTTTACGCCTAGTAATGATCGGTCCCAAAAAAAACTATAATAAATTGATCATTTCAATCCACGTCTGTTTGTAGGACACTGCTGTGCGCAATTGATTGCCGTGTTTCGCCGACAAATATACAGTCAATTCACTTTATAGTATGTTCTGTGAAATGCTTTGAGACATCTAGAAGATGTGAAAAACGCTATATCAAATGCAAGGATTATTATTATTTATTATTATTATTATTCATGGCTGTTTGTAGGGCATTGTTATGTATAAATTGCTAGCCAAATTTGCTCACAATAAAAATGCAGAGTCACATATCTTTAGAGTACATCCTAAATATGAAACACTGAGATATCTTGACAGTGTGATAAGGTGCTATATTAAATGTAAGGATTATTACGTGGGGAACAACTGTCTGTGAATGGCCTTCGAAATTGATGTGTGAAATTTTCCTTGATTGGAAAGGGACTTGGGAGGGAAGAGGGAGATGAAAGAGAGTTCTACAGAAGAATCTCGTCAGCACTTTTATCTGTGATTATTCATCTCTCTCAGGAGATTCAATAGATTTAGGGTTATCCATAGGAATGTAAATTGCACATGGTCAGTTGATCATAGACTGTACGGCCTATTCTTTTTTCACATTTCTTTATGGTTTTAATAAATGGAAACAAAAAGTAATAATGTTGTAACGTAATTTCACTCTCTGCTTCCTCGAAAGCAATTTGAGAAGAAATCTAAATTCAATACAGGATGTGTTTGCACAAGTCTGCGTCTTCATTGTATTGATTTACATTTGGCTTCCCTGTATAATGAAACAAGTAATATTTTCATTGCAAATAGACAAATATCCTTTGGGATGCTGCTCTTTAGAATTAGGAAATGTAGATTCAGATCAAGGGTGGCATGCCCATCCACATTCAATATTATCCTTATTTAATCCTTATTTGATCTCAGTGCTGTTGTTGGGGTGTTGTCAGGTTTTTCTATAAGCTTATGGTAAGTTGTAAAACCTCAGGCACTTAGATTTGTCTCAGGCCAAACATCTTGGAACTCAGCTTGGACATGGCTCTCAACTCTGATATTCCCTCATCAATCATCATTGTGGCCACAGAGGGGCCCTAGTGCCCAGCAGAAAATGGACATCTGAGCAGCTTTCTTCGAGAAGATATGACAGACTCATAGAATTACACAGAGCATTGCAGCACCAAAACAGGCCATTCAACTCGCTGGCCCTGATGTTTATAGCTCACTCTAACCCAACTAAATCCCTTCTCAGCATTCCATTTAGGTTTCCACAAACACATCAGGATATCTGTAGAATTTGCATTTTACAAATCCTTTTGTGTTTCTTGCAAAGTAGATCTCAATGTCAATATTTTTCCCTGGTTGCAGTTACAGTTTGATTGCAAGAGTTTCTGACACTTATATTTCTATCAAAATGTTGGAGATTATCCTTCCGCATACCTCTTCCCTTTATTCTTTTTCTGATCACATAGAACCGCGTCTCTCATCACCTCGGCATATACAGTACCTCGCAGATTCTCTCAAATCCTAAACGAAGCAAAACTCCAGGGTGTCTCTCTGACCTTACATTGTCCCATTATTCATTCCTGGCTGGTTGCCCTCATTGTCATGACATTTCCATGTCCCTGATAATTTCAACTGTTTTGTTCCCACAACAGTCTGTCTAAAAAATTATCTGGTGACTTTTTTTTACCACATTCATATTTAATCTTTGTGCACAAGAGTTCAAATTTGGCAGGTCCCACTGCTGTGGGTTGTGTAAGTGAAAGCACAAAGGAATAATGATTACAATTTACGCTATTGCACAGTCGACATGGAGATGGCTCCATACAACATAGAATTGTTGCATAATTTTTTTTTAATTGCTGGAACCATACACCAGGGTTTTGAATGGCCATTGTTAGCCCAAAGGGAAATTTACACTTTAGACAGAAAATTGTGAAGCTTGCAATTCTTGCTCGTTTCCTTGTCCATGGCTAACATAATAACAATCATCCTTGCGCCTTATCAGATCGTCAAGGCATTCAGAGTTTTACTGCGAAGTGTAGTGACTGTGTATTCGTAGGTGAAAATGGCAGCGGAATTGCACATAGCAATTTTCCTCAGTCATGAGGTGATTGACCACTTTTATTTGCGGGAACCATTGGCCAGGACAAACCTCCTCATTTTTTTGAAATAGCGCGATGGGATCTTTAACATCCAACTGAGCAGGCAAATTGGACCTTGGTTTTATCGTCTCATCCGAAGCACAGACCCTTCAACAAGGGAGCACACCCTCAGCACTGCATCACAGTGTCAGCCTAGACTTTCAGTTTGAAGTCCCAACGTGGGGCATAAACCTTCACAACCTTCCCACGTGTGGGGACATACATACATAGCATCACATGGAGATTGTACAGTATAGAAACTGCCCATTTAACTCTACCATTCTGTGCCACAGTTTATACTCCAAGTGAGCCCATCTCCTAATCCCTTCCCCACAGCCCTTTATTCATGTATTCTTCATGTATGAAGCTTCATCGATTTCCATCAGCGATGTACTCAAATACCTCCTTTAAGAACACCTTAATAAGCAAACCATGGGTTTAAAATGATGAGAGGTTTAGATGATAATAATAATCCTCACATTTGATATAGCATTGTTCACATCTTCTAGACATCTCAAAGCGCTTCACAGAATATAATGTAAATTGAATAGACTGTATATTTGTGGATGAAATATGGCAGCAAATTGCACACAGCAGTTTTCCACAAACAGTCGGGGACAAATTAAGTGACCAAATCATTATTCAGGTTTTTTTTTAAAGATATAGATACAAGCGATGTTTGACTTAGACTCGGAGGAGACTCCCACGTTACAATGATCCAATTTTTGCTCTCACATACAATAACAACACAATTACATTGATAGAGCGCTTTTCACATTGGGAGGACGTCCAATGGAAGCATAGCAGTGGAAGTGCACACAAGTCAAACATCATAAGCATAAATGATGCTATCAATGAACTCCATTTTAAAATCAATGAAAACAATATTGGAGAGGACTGCTTGATGCCGCAGTTTGATGTTGTAATTGGGGATTCAGTAGGATGGACTTTCTGGGTTCGATTCCCAGCAGGGCGATATGTTAGGAAAGTTTCCTTACTCCACAGTTTACCTCGCAGCAAGTAGGAACGCGGTTGTCAGCCGATTGCCAGATAACTTTTCTGGTGGTAATAATTCTTTCAAAAAATAGTTGACACCTAATTATTGATTTTTATAATCAGATAACTATTTGGACTAACCAGATGATAAAACAAAAATACAGTATTAGGATACAGGATTTTGTAGGATACAAAAATACAGGATGATAAATGTATATTGTAGTGCACAAAGGAAAACCAAGATAACTAAATCCTACATGATAATAAAATTCCTTGCATTTTATAAAGTGCCTTATCACGTCAACGAGACATCTCAAAGGACTGCACAGGATAAACTGTAACAGGGTTTTGACTGTTTTGTAGGCGAAACACAGCAAGTCGTTTGCACACAGCAATATCTCACAAACAGTCATGAGATGAGTAAACAATTTTATTTAGGGAATTGTTGGCCGGGACACCGGGAGATACTCACTTCTCTTTTCGAATAGACTTATATGGTCTTTAATGTCCAGACAGATGGGGCCTCGGTTTAATGTCTCATCTGAAGGCCGGCACCTCCAACAATGCATTGAAGTATCATCATAGATTATGTGATTTCAAGTCCTGATGTGGTACTTGAACCCACAATCTTCTCAGAGGTGAGAGTGCAACCAACTGAGCCAGGCTGACACACATGACTGAAATATTTCCAGTTTCCATGGCAGAATGTTGAACCAACTCAAATCTGCAATGAAGGGGTATTATTGTTGTCCATTAGACAGTATCATGCACAACTTTGTGGAAATGATTAATGGATTTGGGTTGAGATAAAATTAATTTTACATCATGAATTCATTAAATACAGTTTAAGAAAAGCCATTGAAAATTTGAAGGATTTTATCATGCAAGTTACAAGCTGATCCGTTATCAGAAATCGACAGTCCGGAAGGAAATAACAGATTCCAAAAGTCAGATCATTTTAAACTTGAGATCCATCAAATAAACAAAAATGTGTCACTAAATCTATGATATAGCACCTTATCATATCTTCGAGATGTCTCACAAGAGCGTCACAGAATATACTGTAATGCGAATTGACTGTATATTTGTGGGTGAATCACGGCAGCCAATTGTGCACAGCAGTGACCCACAAAGAGTCATGGATTAAAATGACCAATTTAATTTTTTTTGGAAGGAATTATTACATTCAGAAATGGGATCCGCCAGTTGACTGAAAACTGGTATCCTACTTACTGATAAACAGGGGTATGTAGAGTAAGGAAACTTGTTTGATGCTGGACCCACTCTACCACCCCACATTTTAGAATTTCAGCCCACAATTCCTTTCGCCTTGCTCCATCCCTTAGCTCCTTGAAGGTCGGTGTCAAGACCCTCCTTTTCGACTGTGCCTTCAGCAGCCATCCTACCTCTCTGCCCTCCCTCATCCCAACCCTACCCCACCACTCCTCAATGCTCAGGTCCTGATCTCTGACTGTTCAGCGCCTTGAGGCATCCTCCCGATGTGAAAGGCACTCTACCAATGTAATTTTGTTGGTGGTTGTGGTGGCTGAAATATTTGATTTGTGCCAGAATTAGTGTGTGATTGCGCAGACCACTGGAATCTCAGACTAAATAAATTGCAGTATAAAAAAATCCAGATGTTTTGGATAATTCTCCCAATTCAGTTGTAGGGAGGGAATAATTTCCTCACTGATTGCACTTCAGTTACTTGGACAGAGGTGTAATGTGTGTGTATATGAATGTGCACAGGTGGGGTAAGGGGAGAAGAAGGGAGAGCTCCCTAACTATATAACAATGTGCCATTTCAAGCAGGTATCTGGCCACTTTCAGCTGTTTTGCTTCCATGGGTGAATCTAGCTGTGGACCTTGAAGGCGACATTTTGGATCGACAATCAAGCAGTGAATCGGTTATCCATTTAGACTCACACAGAATCATTTCCAAAAGGAGTTATCCGTGGTCATTGCCAAAGAGATTAAGTTGCCTGCCTTTTTTTCCCTGGAGCCCCTCCAATTATACTCAGTATGTGATCTGTAGCTGGATTTTCTTCTGCCAGCTACATAGAGTTGACCTGTAAGCCATAACTTACACTTCTCCCAGTCTCCTCCTCCATAAGACCACCTGGCTTCTCCTATATGGGTTGCATGCAATCAATGGGTTTCTACGTATGCAGGATTCAAACACTGCATTTAACATCTCGCTGGCTCGAGCTTTAGTCATTCCAGTAGAATTAGAGAGTGAGTAATCTTCTGGTTAATAATAATTATCCTTGCATTTGATACAATGCCTTATCACATAGTTAGGATGTCTCAAAGCGTTTCACAGAACATACTGTAAAATGTAGTGACTGTGCACTATGTAGGCAAAAACCATCAGCCATTTGCACACAGCAAGCAGTGTCCCACAAACAATTGTGGATTCAGTGACCAAATTATTATTAATATCTTTCAAGAGGGGAGATTATTACCCCGGAAAAATGATCCAGCAATTGCTTAGCAACCAGGTTCCTGCTTACCGCTAGGTCAATAGAAATATGTAGAGTAAGGAAACTTGCCTAGGTTATTCTCTCACTATGGCTCACTCTCTCTCTCTTTTTCCATGTGGCTCAGTCTCAGTTAAAAGAGAGCAGGGAGCATTAAGTCTGAAGAAAATTGTTAAACATTCTCCAAGTGGAATGGTTTGGACAGCTGTTCAATATACAGTACTCCATTTTCAAGCCTGAAACTATATTTTCAGCTCCTTCTCTAGGGGGAGAGGAAGGTGACTGTCAGCACAATCAAAAAGGTAAGACTTCAGGTGGGATTTAGGTATGCAGACTCTTAGCTCAGTGGTTATAATAAATAATAAATAATAAATAATTATCCTTGCATTTGATATAGCGCTTTTCACATCTTATCGACGTCCCTGGAGCTACCAGGAAAACATTTGGATTACAGAAAATAACTTCCCTTTATGAATACTGCTTTACAAAGATAATTCTGTTGTGGTTATTCATCAACTTGCAGGGCATGCTGCGCACGATTTGAATGGGGGAGGGTTTCAGTGGCGTGTGGAGTTGATTTTGTTATATTGCTTCATGGAATTGTTCATTAAGAATTCCCGAGGTTGGTGACTGACTCGTATTTTAATGGACATCTCAGATGTCACAGGTCGCTCACCTCCACCTTATACTCCAGAAGAAATATCTGAATGATCCTCCCATATTTTCTGGGGTCAACAGCGACCAGCTCAGGAATATACACACAGCAACAGAGTTTCCTGGCTAAAGGCAAATTGTGTGACCTCTTGAAATGGTTACTATTGTTGTCATTTTTCTATTAGAGGAAAAGCTTCTGTGCCAATCACTATAAATAGTGCAGTACATTCCTGCAGACTAATTGGCCAATGTCGTAACAATTAGATCCTCCACCCATGTTAATTCATCAAAGAAGCCTATTCATAGTGCCCACTACTCTCTACTGTGAACTGAACGGAGTTTCCTGCTTCCCTTTCATCCTCCTCCCCGCAGCTTAGCTTCACCATTAGTTATAGCGTATGCTGCATGCACTCCAACTATATTCCACGTTGCTTTCAACATAGTCTAACTTAAACTCATTTAATTGATGATCGTAACTTGCAGTACAGAATTTGCAGTTACACACAGCTACCTTGGACATAATTAGATATCAAACTATTTCAGTTCAAAGCAGGCTGATAGCTTCCATTACTTTTTCTGGATCCGTCCACTTTAGGGAGATTCTTTCTGATGTTTTACAGTGTAAAGGGCACAGCACCAAATGCACTGCGGAAGTCTAAAATTTAAACCCACCCTTGTGCTGAACACCAAGCATTTAGGGGCTTCCTCTTGATGTGAATAATACACTGCAAGTGCAAACGTTACTGTATTGTAATTTAAAAGTCAATTTAAAGTCAATCCCACTCCCCGGCTTTCTCCGCATAACCCCACAAACCCTTCCTCCCCAAATAACCATCCACCTCTCTTTTAAAAGTTGTTATCGAATCAGCCTCCACCATTGGTTCAAGCAATGCATTTCAGATTCGAACAACCCACTGCAAGAAAAAAACAGATGCGTGTGGGGAAAAAAGAAACTTGCCTAAGTTTTTGCCCCGGCCGGGAATCAAATTCAGGCCTTCTCACTTTTAAGGCGAGCACTCCAAACTGTGTGCTTTAGGACTCCCCAGAATAATAATAGTAATAATAATAACTACTACATTGGGATCTCATCTCAAAATGTTTGACAGGATATACTGTAAAGTATAGTGAGTGTGTATTCTATATGACCACAGCAGCCTATGTCATTTACACACCAATGTCCCTTAAATAAGCAATTTTTTTAATGTAGAGTTTTTGTTGGCCAGGGCAAGGAGAAAATCTCTCGCCTTTTCAAGTAGCGCCTTGAGAGAATTAACTGCCTTGCTCAGTTGGTAACCCTCTCACCTCTGAGTCAGAATGTTATGGGTTCAAGCCCCACAACTGGGACTATAAATTACACAATCTAGACTGACGCCAACAACACCACCAATTTGCATTTATATACTGCCCCTCACACAGGGCAGCACATTGGAACATTCTCCCAACACAAAAGGTGCTATACAAATCTAATTTTCTTTCATAGTGTCCCAGAACACTTGATGACACTCCATAGATGCCATCGTGCAGATGAGATGTTTAACCGAGATCCTACCTGCCTGTTCAGGTGGACGTTTATATTCCCACGGCACTGTTTGAAAAGAAATGCCAGTTTCTTAAAGTAGGCTGGTCAGCAAACCATCAGATAAAATTCCCGATTCCCTTCATGAGTGATTGTGGGATGTTGCTGTATGCACATTGGTGAGTTCACTTACAACACATACAGTCACTGCAATTCACAGTCAAATCTTGAAGTGCTTCAAGACTTCCCGATGATACAAGGTACTCGATCAAATGCAAACGCAAGAATCATTAAATGTTAACAGCCTGGGACGCAGTAAATGTCCTGTTAGAACTCTATTAGTGATTCCCCCCCACTTCCCACCCTCAATGGACATTTTTCCATTTATAATTACTTTCTACTTTCTGTTACAGGTATTCAATCCAATTAGTTAATTTTCCCATTAATTCTATGACCCTTAATCCTTTCAATAAGCTTCTTATGTGAAGCCTTATTAAAATGCCCTTTCAGAATCTAAGCAGCGAATGGGTGAGCCTCGCTCCTTCCAGGAAAGATTTATCTCTTTTCCAAATTGCTTCAAAAAATGAAAACAATCGTAGTCATGTTAGTCCAATGAACAGATCACTTGCCACTTCATCACTGAGGCACAATGCACTTGGTCTAGGATTCTCCTCACTTGCTAAATATCATACCTAATGGGCCTCTATTGTCTCATTAATTAACACTGTGATTCCTACTGTTTTACAGATCTTGGATCCAGGAGAGAAGTAAAATCCTTTTTTTTTAACTGTGGCAGAAGTTGGACTAGGTCAAACCAATGGTTCAGCCAACTATGTTTTTTTTCTTATCATGGAAGCCTGACAATTTATTCAGAGTTTATTCAGGCTTAAGCTTTAATTAAAGATATCTTTTAATGGTTTATACATATTAATTGCCATGATTATTTAATTCAAAGATTAAATTATTCACATTCAGCGTGTTTTTGGTATTGAGTCTACATTTTGATGTCTTTAGAATAATAATAATAAATAGCGCCTTATCAAGTCATTGAGATGTCACAACGTGCTTCACAGGATATACTGTAAAGGTATATACTGTGACTGTTGAAGATGAAGTCAGTTGCAAATAGCAATGTCCCACAACAATAGAGTGATTGGCCAATTTTATTTGGAGCATTTATTGGCCAGGACACTGGGAGAAAATCCTTTCCCTTTTCAAACAATACCATGGGATCCTTAACATCCATCTGAACAGGCAGAAGGGAACCTTGGTTCAACATCTCATGTGAAATACGGCACCTCTGACAATGCGATACAGCTCCCAGCACTACAATGGAGTATCAGTCTAGCTATACAAGTTCCAAGTCCTGATATGGAGTTAAGAACCTGTATGAATCAAAGGCAAGAGCACAACCATGTGAATCAAAGGCAAGAGCACAACCAACTGGAGCCAGGCTGGGTTTAACATATCAACAGAAGGACGACAGTATGGGTAGAGGAGAGTTTTTTCCCCCCACTAAGCTTCCAGTTGCTTTTCCAGCTAGGACCACCCTTCCTGTTAGCACTGTAGCCTACAGCTTGCATGATCAACAGGAGTCAAGTGGGAAGAATCCCATTCCAGGGATTAATATACAAACTCTCAATCATGCCAATGAAGCAAGCTGGCTGGCCATTCATCGGTAGACCCTTGGAATACTGAGCACCAAACTTTGCTCAAACTTCGCTCCCCCATTACCCCAGTCCTTGCCAGACTTCACTGGCTCTATATCCCTGAGAGGATCGACTTCAAGATCCTCACCCTTGTTTTCAAATCCCTCCACTCCTCTGCACCCTCCTACCTCTCTGACCTCTCTCCTCAAACCAGCTCCCGTTACCTTCGCTCCATCTCCATGTCCCCCCGAATCCTCCGCTCCACTCTCAGCAGCAGGGCCTTCAGCCACTATGCCCCGAGGCTCTGAAATTCCCTCGCTCACTACCTTCGTCTTGCCCCCTTTTCTCAGTTTCAGGTCCCAGCTGAAGACCTTTCTCTTCGACCGCGCCTTTGGTCACCTTTCTACCCCTTCCACTGGCTCGGTCCCGGGATCCGCTATTTTGAAGCGCTCTGAAGTCACCGTCTGGCGTGGAAGGTGCCATATAAATCAAAGTTTTTGTTGTAGCTGCTTGGCTCAGGAACCCGTCTAGGCGTCTACTAAGACAATCTCGGAGGATTTAACCCAATTCTAATACTCCATTGCCAGCCACTTCACCTTGGAGCCAACGCAGTCCCGAAGAGACCCTGTTAGTCTTCCCCAAGTGTAAAAAGAGGACTGCAGTCAATGTAATGTGTGTAAACAAGAAGGATTTAAGCTGTAGAGACATACAAGAGAGCTAATGCCTCAGTGCTGCTGTTGAAACAAAGCATTTTTATGTCATATGCTGGGCAGGACAGATTCACAGAGACCATTAGTAAATCTGCTACATTATTTTAATTAGTCTTTCAGTAATGACTCCATAAATTATATTAAAGTATAGTCAGCAAAAATTGTATCTAGTGGTTATCTGTCAGCAGTATGAAATGAAACTTAAGAGTTTGATTCTGTTTGTGCCTGCATACAGTCTTTATAAGAAACTGCAAAGTACCTTATTTCTGTCACTCAGAGATTTGAATGCAATGCCTAAAATCTTATTTTCAACCTATAAGATTTTCAAAATCTTATTTCTGTGTTACAAATCAACAGCACTTCACATAATGTATTCTAATGTCTAGAGTTTTCACCCACAAAATATACAATCAATTCACTTTACAGTATCTTCTGGGAAGTGCTTTGAGACATCTTAAAGATATTGTCAGGGATCTGGAAGAGAATTACACACTCCTTTAATACGGGCTCTGAAAGGAGCAATACTCTCTTTATTACCATTTGTGGTTCATACACCAAAATTACTCGGCAATTAGTAAAATACTCTTCATTGATTCAATTGAGGGCTTCAATAGACATCTATATATATATTCCAGCATTCACACCATTCAACGCAAGCATGCACATAATCCTTATGTAACACATTGATAATATATAAATATAACTTTAACAAGGTTTAATATCCCATACTCTTAAGATATCTAACCACTGAGCCTCAACAATTGGACCACCAGGGGTAAACAAATGGAGTAAACTTACCCCAAATTTACATCTCCTCAAAGTTTCTGAGATTCAGAGTTTCAGGATTTATTATGTTAGTTATATAATGAGTCAAATATTAGTTCCAATTGCAAACCTCAACAATCCCAACATAACTCGACTCCCTTCTTTTTATACCCCCCTAATGTCCCATGTGACTTTTTTTTACCAGTCCTTTCCACTTGAACAATTTGGAAACACAAAACTCGTTAACTTCCGTTAACTCGTTAACTCCCGTTAACACATTCTTGAATTTAACACAAGAAACACAATAAAAATCACCTAACCAACATTTTACCCCCCAAGAAAAACAAGTGCATTTATACCTCAATCTCAACAAATGTAACTCCGAACACCTGCGACCCTCTCCCTGAACCCAAATACTCGTCACATTAATCCCTTACTACTTCACAACATGATAAGGCGCTTTATCAAATGCAATGATTACTATTATTGTCTACGGATAGAAATAATAGACTTCCTTCTACAATGCCCTTTCCGTTACCCGAACATCTGGGGATTGAGGCACATTCAGACATGGAGGATAATGCAGTGCGCAAACGGATAGTGTGGGTTGGAACTCTGAAATGGAACTGTGTAGATAGTATCTCCTATATGGTGCCAAACCGAGTACTGTACTGTATTTCGAATCTCCAGATGACTTTCACCTGGACATTTATCAAACATGAAAGATATAAATGAAGTGGGGGAAACACAGTAGAACACAAAAAGAGTACTAAGTATAAAGTTTAGAATAATTTATATCAATTTGGTTTGACCAGCCGGGTGGCTGACACCACCTTAAGAGTATCCAAAGTATCCTGACTGTGAGTGCTGAATATAATGTGAACACGAATGTTAACTGTTGGAAGATATATAAACAAGTGATTAAGTTTCTAGATTGTAATGCTATCGGAATGCACCAAAAGTGATGATATTAATAAGATTTTTTTTCTCGTTTGTCACTTATAAAAATCTGATAATTATTTATCAGCTAGATTTTTACCATTTGCTTTCAGTCATTAATTTTTGAAGCCTGTATTCAACCCAGTGCTAACTAGTCACCGCTTTTGACAGCATTTCTGATCGATATGACAGTTATCATCAATGATAATATCATATATTGGTTTCCTCCCTATTCCCCCCAAACACACAGATAAGCACACGCACATTTCTTTGACCAACTTCTTAGGAGTCCTACAATCAATATGTGGTACAGGTAACCAAAAGCCATTTATTATTTTGCTCGATTCCTCAGTGTGTTTGAAATAGCTTCAGAAGTAGCTTCAGAATAACTTCGCAGATCTGTAAAGGTGTCATGTATGTTCTCGAATCCTAGCCTTATGAAACTTAAGACTGAAAATCATTATATAAATGTAATGTATCTGTTAAGAAACTTTGCAATTTACAGTCAATTGCAAAAGAAGCATTTTGGAAAGTTAGCACTGCCTTCGTTGTGTTATGTGGTTTGGATGTGACTGCCCGAGAAAAGACAAATTTATCTTTTGATAAATAGCTGAATTCCATTTCCAGGTAACGGTACAGCTAACAAACAGCTCTGAAAATATTTGAAACAGTAATAAACGACACAATATTTTTCGAAAAGTGAAGCGAGCAAATGCGGATTGCTGCAGGAATTAATGCATTTTCAGTTGCGCATATGGTTTATCATTTACATTTTTGAATTAAACATTCTGCACAGCATTGCTGTATTCAAACAAAATTAGATTTTGTTTTGCTGGTTGGAGGAGGGAATCACATCAGCTTGAATACAGGCTCCAGAAGTCACACTCCTCTGCTAAAATTAGTTTAGTTATCAAACAAAACTGAACCAAACCAAATTTAATGCCAGCGAAACCAATGTATAAGCTTTCTCTGTCAATTCAATAATAAAGAAACAAGAGTTTCAAATCTGTGCCTTCTCAGATCCAGAGTATAGGGGAAAAGGAGGAAGTGGGAGGTGACCAAAGGCGCGATTGAAGAGATAGGTTTTTGGGCAGCTGGAAAGGTAGCAAGGCAGAGGGGTAGAGAGCGAGTCCCAGAGGTTGGGTATCTGGTAGCTGAAGACTTCGCCACAGATGGTTACTTGGAGGGTGTTGGGAAACGCAGGCCTGAGTTAGCCGATCAGAGGAGAAAAAGACAAAAGTAGAGTAAGGAGAAAGTTATAGAGAGAGGGAAATATTAGAGCACCCATAAAACACTGTCACTCAATTTTATAGTGTATTCTGTGAAGCCCTTTGGGCAGCCACCCAAGATGAAAAGTGCCAACAAAAGTAAGTTTTACTATTTTCATAAAAGATTTATAGATGTGAGTGAGAAGCTTGAATTCAATTGTTTGGAAAACAGTGGAGCCTGGCGAGGCCATGTATGATGGGCATGTGGTGTTTATAAGCAAAACATTTGTAAGCATATCATTTCAAGATATGAATCATTTATGAAACAAAAAGGATGTAACTTAGAGTTCCCTCACAGCTACATGTGAGTTTTTTTTTTGCACTTTTAAATTAATTCAATCGGTTGGTAAAGTTGACACATTATTGATAATTAAAATAAAAGTACTGCCTCTGATTATTTAATGCCACTCCAATTTTAGCTAAACCCCCACAGATTATTGGTACCAGGATAATTTGAATGAAATTGTAAAGGCCCCTGCATAGGATTATTGTAAATAGCAGTAAATAGCAGTAATTCATGTTTTTATAAAACTATTCGTATCACCTAAAGCATGGATAAACATTCTTTCTGTACCGAGTAAATGCCAACAAAATCCACAAGAGATGATGACTTATCCTCCTACATAATAGTGTTAGTCATCAATGATGGTACAATAATAGAGATTTATTACAGAAGGTAGCCAATTGCCCTAAAGGTAAATGTTCAAATCAAATTTTGAAGTATGTCTTCTGTTCACGATTTAATGCTCTGACATGGCCCTCATCCATCATAGAGACGTTACAAACTGCAAATGCCAAGGGTTTTACAACCTCGGGATATCAAATAATTTGATGATATTGATAGCTTCAAATGCTAGACATAATTCTCTCAACTCAGAAAACTTATTGGCAAAAGTAATTCAGAGTTTACGGGGAAGAAAACACTTGTGAAGATGAAAAATAGGGAGATTTGTTCCATTTTTTTCACGCATTTGGTACTTTTGCCTTACAGCAAGATATAATTCAACTGGACAGGTGGTCAGGATTGAATCAGAATAAATGCATTTCAATTAATCTGATCAAATCATAGTGACTTGTTTGCATTACAGTGATAACATGAGCTCCTTACATGCTCTGGTATAATCCTGTTATTCATATCTATCCAATGTAACCTTGTTACTAATGGTAAAAACACAGGAATGTCCAGATCTGGAAAATATCATTGCATAAAGTCCATCTGTTCAATCGCAAAGTTTAGAAGAAATACGCTGCTCTATTTCTCATAATCCTCAATATATTTCTTCACCAAATAGCTATCCCATTCCCTTACATTTGTTGACAGTCTACCCCCTGGTCTCTCCAATCCGTATAATCACTAATAACCATTTACCACTCCCTGTAGTTAAAACTAAGCTAGCCATTCATCCTTCTCAGATGGCATCTCTGTTGCATTTGCATTTTCATGTGGTAACTATATTAAACATATCATTAGAATTCAGTTTATCTGTACCCTTTGGAACTTAAATATTTCAACAGGATCTCCCCTTGTTCAGTGTTAACATTTCCATCTTCCATTGTTTCATCTAACTCATATAGTTAATTCCAGTGATCAACGTAGTTGCTGTACTTTGTACCTTGTAGTTTCAACATCAGAATTACGTTTGTACTGCGCCTTTCAAGTCGGGAGGTCATCCCAAGCTGTTGGACAGTCAATAGTTTAGACCCAAGCTGGGGTCAGGATTAGGGAGGGTGGGGGGAAAGGAGGAAATTTGGGGTGACCGATGGGACTGTCGAAGAGGAGGTTCTTGAGGCGGGACTTGAAGGAGGCTAGGGAGGGGGCGAGGTGGAGGGAATTCCAAAGGTTCGAGGCAGAGTGGCTGAAGGCTCGCCTGCTGATGGTGGGGCAGGTAGGTCGGGGACATGAAGCAGGCCGGAGCCCGCTGAGCGGATGGAGCAGGCAGGTTGATAGGGGGTTAGGAGGTTGGAAAGGTAAAGTGAATGAGGATTTCAGGCGGCCTGAGGTGTGAGGTAGTGGCGGAGTCAGGCAAAGTTGCGGAGGTGAGAGAAGGCAGAGTGGTTCATGGCTTGGATGTGGGGGAGGAAAGACAGTTGAGGACGTTCCTCCTGTAATAAAGCAACCTGAATTGTACATAGTACCATAGTTGGACAAGGCTGAACATACTATTAAATTTGTTGCAGTGAATCAAAATAATTTTTGTTTGTGCCCACTATCCCCCACTCAGTTAAAGAAAAAAATCTCCGAAGGAGCTACCCAGGGGTACTCTTATTCACCTCTTTTTATCTCCTATAAAATAGCATTAGCAACACCAAAGGGTAAATTGCCTGGCTGACCTTTAGCAGGGACAAGTCCATAACATGTGAGCAGCGGGAGAGCGAGGGTAGAAGAAGTTTTAGTGCTGGGCAATTTCAGGACAAAGACTAGGGGTTTTTTCTTGTCACAGAGAGTAATCAAAAACTGGAATGGGTTGCCAGTAAAGGTGGTTGAGGCCAGAAAACTCATTTAAAAAGCAGTTTAATGCATTAAGAGAGAGTGGGGGGACAATAAGGTGGTGTGTGGTGGGGAGTATTCTGAAACGATTAGATCAGATGGAACGAAAGGCCGTCTTCACCCACACAAAATTTGGGATCTTGTGAAGAGAATATAAGTAAAATCCTGTCAACATGATCTGCAAAGTATTATAATAATAATCCTTGCATTTGATATAACGCTTTTCACATCTTTGAGATGTCTCAAAGCGCTTCACAGCATATACTGTAAAGTGAATTGACTGTATATTTGTGGGCGAAATGCAGCAGCCAATTGCACACAGCAGTGTCCCACAAATAGTCATGGATTGAAATGACCAATTTTTTAATAGTTTTTCTTTGGAGGGATTATTGTTAGGCATGTGGAGGAAGGAAACTTGCCCAAAGTTTCGCCCTGACCTGCCTGGATTCGAAACACAGGTCTCACGCTTGGCGAGTGCTCTAACCACTGACCTACAGGACTCCACAGTATTGGTACCGACTGGCAAGAACAAATGCTGGTTTAACCAACAAAGGCCATGCAGCTTGCCATTGGAAATACTGTCGGGCAAACTAAAGAGACCAGCCTTGAAGGAGATAAAGGAGGTAGCGAGGCAAAGGGTTTGTGGGATGGAGTTCCAGAGGGTGGGGGCAGAGAGGCTAAAAGCCCAGCCACCGATGATAGGATGGGTCAGGCAGGAGACTGCTGAACTGAGGGAGCGGACAGGATGATAGGGGTCAGCAGGTCAGAGAGGTAGGAGGGGGCAAGACTGTGAAGGGCTTCGAAAGTGAGCACGAGGATTTTGAATTCAATCCTCTGAGGGATGGGGAGGCAATGGAGCTGGACGATGGTGGGGCTGATCGGGTCACTGAGCCTGGTTCGGGAGAGGACATGAGTTGTAGAACTAGCAGTAAGTAGGAACCTGTTTGTCAGTTGATTGGCAGATCATTGATTGGCGACCCACACAATAAGATGCCATATCAAATTAAACATTATTATTATTTTTAGCATGATCTTGGAGCACCAAGCAAAGGTTGGCGTCCACCACATCACCCAGAACATTTATTTTACACATCTTCTCGTAACAAATTGTAATTTTCAGCAAATACAGTATGGATAAAGTGAGATCTGTTCCTATCTCACTGACAATCAATGAGCACTTTGGCAGTACAAATCAAGGCTCAAACTGTTCCAGCTCACATCTCGCTAGTAATAATTCTTTATTTGATATAGCACCTAGATGTCCGGATTGTAAAGTACTAGCTGTATCCGTTACATCTATGCTTGCAAACAAAGGATCAAATATGGAATGCAGATTGACACACAGACAGACATTTCATCTTTATCTATACAGTACTTATCTGGCAAGACTCATTTTGGCCATTGCTATTCTTTGAGTGGGCAGCTCATTTGAGCGCGCGGTTACAGTCCGTTCAGCATTGAAGTGCAACAGCTGTTATTTAGTTTCATTTAATGGGCCTTCTCTCTTTTGTCTCGGATTTTCACTTCTCCTTGAAAGGTTTGATTTTTGCCCGGGCATCTTTATAATGATAAATAGAAATGTATAATTTACAATCACTGGGATGTCCTCCTGACGTGAAAGGAATTTTAAAAATCTTAATTTTCTTGTCCTGGCTATGGCTCAGCGTCCTCTGTGTTATTTATTTTGTTGCCCCCGCTTGGCTAGGTGCGTGCTGTGTGACGCAGGATGCCACAGTGCCACAGGCAGCTGGTACAGCCACCAGGTGTAACTGTAGTGTGTGTGTGTACATACGTAGATCCTCTGTAATGTAGAATGCCACAGCGCCACGTTGATTTGGCAGCCAGCAGGTGTAACTGTAGCGAAATATGCAAAATTGAAGTACACTTTGTGTCATAACTCATAAATGATAAAAAGATACCTGGAAACAAATAGGCCCACGTCACTCCCAGATGCAAGACCTTTCTGGTGAGGTTCAAATCATGTCTCTACATGAATCGGTTATTGAGATCCTTCTTGAAGCACAGACAGACAGACAGTGTGGTTTTATTAATATGGAGAGAAGCTAGATACAGTATGTGGTTGGCATAGCAAGAACAACAATAAAATACACATGATCACTTTGTTGATGGAGTTCAGAAGTTCACAGCGTCAATTAAGTTCTTTACATAGCCAGCTCTTACTGGTCCTCGTTACACAGACAGCAGATCTTTAATTAAAAACAGATACGGAAGCATGTCTGTGGGGGAAAAGTAACAAAAGGCTTACTGTTTTGAGTTCTGAAAGCAATGCATGATGTCACTTGGTAAAATGGAGTCATTGAATCCACTTGAACGTTTCAATCTGGAAGGCAGTGTTCAATGAGTGGAAACTTGCTATGTTATCCAATCCATTACAATGTCACTTGTTCGTGCATGACATTGGAGAGCATGCTTTTGAAGATCTCAATATATTTATTTTGACAGATGAACAAAAGGCTTGTTCCCTTTCTCACGCCAAGCACTCTATGAATATTTTGAAGTCTATTGTATGTACCCCTACGTAGGAACACATCTTATTAGAGGCAGAAATTTAATGCAGAAGATATTTGAAATATTTGTTGACAAATATTGCCACTACAGAAGGTTACGCATTCAGCCATTACGCCAAAAACTCTGTCTCAATCCCTACGGCTTGCCCCCCCTCTCTCCCCTTTTTCACATCCTACTTAAATACCTTCTTTTTCTACCGTGCTAATGGTCACCTCTCCTCTCGGCTCTGAGTCAGGCTCCAATACTGCTAAGCACTCTGAGACACTACCCTGCATGGAGAGCACCGTACAAGTGCAAGCTCCTGTAGCTCAGTGGTTAAAGCACTCACCTTACAAGCATGAGACCTGTGTTCGAATCCAGGCAGATCAGGTAAGTTTCCTTACTCCACATGCCTAATAATAATCCATCAATGAAAAAAAACCACGATAATAAAAGTTGGTCATTTTCAATCTGTGACTGTTTGTGGGATACTGCTGTGCGCAATTGGCTTCCGTGTTTCGCCCATAAATATACAGTCAATTCACTTTACAGTATATTCCATGAAGTGCTTTGAGACATAGATAAGATGTGAAAAGCACTATATCAAATACTGTACTAGGATTATTTATTATTATTACGTTTTTATTGCTGTTTCTCTAACTCATGTGAGTTTGGAGGACTCTGTGATAGTTTAATTTAGAGATAACACATTAGGATCAATACAGCACCCGTCCTAGCCTGACAGCCATTTATCTCTTAAAATTTAAGGCTGAGAAAAGTTATGAATAAGTCTTAAAATTGAGGAGTTGCAGAAAAACCACTTCCAAATTGACAGTGAAAGTTTTCACATTAGATAAAATGTACTTGGTGTCTAAAACTAGGGGAAATTTCAGGCCTTCTCTGGGGTATGATCAGTTCCCTCGTCCATGCATTAATCACATCAAGACTCGACTATGGAAACACCCTCCTCTTCGGCCTTCCGACTCTTCCCTTCACAAGCTGTGAATCAACCAAATCTCTGCAGCTCGTGTCCTCTCCCACACCAGACTCCGCGGTCCAAATACTCCTACCATCACTTGGCTCCATTGGCTCCCCATCCCGCAGAGAATCAAACTCAAGATCCTTGTCCTCACTTCTGTGCTGTGCCATCCATGGCCTTGCCCCTTCTTATCTTTCCGACCTGCTGACTCCCAACCAACCTACCTGTCCCCTCCATTCAGCAGTCTCTGGTCTGTTCCATGTCCCCTCCTGACCTGCCCTCCCATTGGTGGACCAGCTTTCAGCCTCTCTGCTCCCACATTGTGGAACTCTACCCCACAGTCCCCTCCCTTCACTTCCTCTCTTGCCTCCTTCAAGGCCAGTCTCAAGACCATCCTTTTCAATCACGCCTTCAGCCGCCCTCCCACTTCTCTCCCTCCCCTCCTCTCCCCCCTATACTCCTCTCCCCCATACTCAGGTCCCAGCTAAAGACCTTTCTCTTCGACCGCGCCTTTGGTCACCTTTCTACCCCTGCCCCTGGCTCAGTCCCAGGATCCGTCGTTGTGAAGTTGTTGTTGTTGTCATTTTGAAACTCTTTATAGAATATATCATAAAGTGCATGGCCATGTACAGTAGTTTGTAGGAGAAAAACAGTGGCTCAAATCAAAAGTTTTTCATTTACTAAAAGATTCAAATGAAACTTTTAAATGATTTTGTTTAGGAATTATTCGGATTACCTGACTCAGGTTGATAGTATTCTGGTCTCTTGCGCAGAGAGTTAAGATTTCAAGCCCCAGGTCAAGACTTTGAGCTGAGCTCACAGTCTGGATTAACATTCCAGGGGAGTGCAGCAATGTCAGAGGCTCTACCGTTTGTGTGAAGTAGCATATTCAATTAGGGTTTAATGATCCTATATTACTATTTGAAAATAAGTTTCTCTCAGTAGCCTTGCCAACAATCTGCCAAATATTTTTTTTTCCTTCCCTTTATAGCTATTTGTGAGACATCACTTCAAATTTACAGCAATTACCTGTGGGGTGCTCTAAGTGTTTCAGGACTATATTGCTATGCCAAATACAAAGATTAATTATTATTAAGAATCCAAAATATACATAACGTTAACTGAGTTAGATTTCTATAATAATCCTCATCATAATAAGCACTCTTAACAGATTTTCCCTATTTATTCCAGTTCATTTACTTAATTTTATTGAAATATAACAATGGTTAAATAGAGCATGAATAAATCTTGTTATCTAATCGTAATAATGTCATGGCTTTTTCATCACCCTTTCCCTCAGCCTATAACTGTCACGTATGACAGAAATGGGTTCTGTAAAAGAGCAGAAAAGAAGCAAATTCATAATTATCAAATGTTTCTTGTTTCCACTGGTGAATCAGAATCACTATACACTAGTTTGATTCAAACATTAATGGTATTTTAGGGTGATTTATTGAAACTATTGAAATGTTATCAGTAGTGATAATCTGTACACTAGATCTGTCATACTAAAATATCCTGAAAAGGAAAAAGGATACATTATCTAGAGATCGCAAGCATTGCTTTCAATTTATAATATTAGATACAATAATAATTATCCTAACATTTGCTGTAGTCATTTACATTTTACCTTTGTCATGAAATTAGATTAAAAATAACCCAGACATGCTAACCTTATTTATTACAATAGACACTGAGGTTAAGTGCCTGAGGATCTGAGATGGGGTAATTTATTATTTTTCATTATCATATCACATCATAAGGAAGCATAGAGTGGAAAGAGGTTGATGATACCTATTCTGTATGATACCTGTTCCTTCTACACGCTAGGTGAAATCTGCCCTTGAATCAAATCCGTCTCGCTCACTAAATCTGAAAGAAAATGTTGCATACATCATCCTGATCCCCTGAATTAAGATGATTGAGCATTTGTCTGGAATATGTATCCATTGCATTCAAACCAGACTTCTTACTCCTCCTCATATATCAAAAACATCCCCTTTGCTAACCTCTAGCCCTGTAGCATAGTGGTTGGCGTGCTCATCTCACAAGTAAAAGGACCCAGGTTCGATTCCCTGGCAGTGCGAAACCTGAGGCAAGTTTCCTTACTCCACATGGGTAATAATCCTTCTACTCCTTTCCCTGCCCCACCAAAAGTAATAATAATAATAATAATTTGGTCACTCAATCCATGTTTGTGGGACACTGCTGTGCACAATTGCCTGCCGTGTTTTCCACACAGATGCAGTTAATTCACTTTACAGTACATTCTATGAACTGCTTTGAGATGTCTCAATGACAAGATAAGGTGCTATACCAAATACAAGACTTATCAGTATTATTATTATGAACGAAAGTGCTTCACAGATGTACCCTAAAGTGTAGTGACAGTGTTTTGTAGGTGAATATGGCATCCAATTTGTGCACAGCAAGATCTCACAAACCGCCATGAAGTGTATAACCATTTTTAATAAATAATTATTAAATAAATATAATAATCCTTGCATTTAGTATAGTGCCTTATTACGTCGTTATAAAGTGCTTCATAGGATTTCTTGTAAAGTGGAGTGATAGTGCATTTTTAATCAGCACAATTGCATACATCAATGTCCCACAAACAGCCATGAAATGAATGAACACTTTTATTTGGGGGATCATTGGCCAGGACAGAGAAAAAAAACTCCCTTCTCTTTCCGAAGAGTGCAGATAGTGTGTTTAATATCCATCTGACATGGCAGGTAGAGGCTCATTTTAACATCTTATCCAAAGGACGTTACCCCAAAAATGCATCAATCCCTATCATTGCATTAAGACGATATGGGATCCAAGACCTGACGTAGAGCTTGAATCCACAACCATCTGATTCAGAGGCAAAAGTGCTACCAATTGAGTCTGTTACACACATATCTGATCTGACCTATGATAGTGCTGCAGTTTCATATAAACAAGAGACTTAAAAGAATCCATCATCTGAATTCTCAGTTAAGATCATAAGATGCCATCATTTTAAAATTACATTTTAGACACTTTAACAATGGACATTTTGGAGTTTTCAAAATGAATTTGAGGGAGGACTAAGTGGAAAATAGAACGAGAGAGTAAAACAAAAGAAAACTCAAATTAATTTAAGGGAGCCGTATAGAGAATGCATTGTTATGAGGAAAGGGGAAAACTTAGCAATGCCAAGACCCAAATAATAGAGTTGAAAAAGGAGGTCAATACAAATCTGAAGGCCAAGCAGAAATATTTGAAAAGGTACAAGAAAATTTTAACGGTGAGTGATATAAAAAGCACTTAAGGTTAACTAAAAGAGTGTTTTTATAGGAAACGGGCAATAGCAAAGCAGATAACAAGAACAACAACAATAACAAAATTACTTTATAGAGCAGGGGGAAGGAAAGTAGGAGAGCGGGGGGGAAAGTTAGGAGGGGAGCAGAAGGCGTGGTTGAAGAGGAAGGTCTTGAGACCGGCCTTAAAGGAGGAAAGGGAGGAAGCGAGGCAAAGAGACTGAGGGATGGAGTTCCAGAGTGTGGGGGCAGAAAGGCTGAAAGCCAGGCCACTGATGGTAGGGCGGTTCGAGCGAGGGACGTGGAGCAAGCCAGAGGCCGCTGAATGGAGGGGACGGGCAGGTCGGAGAGAAAGGCCATGAATGGAAGCCGTATGTGTGATCCACAGAAATGGTTTGGTGAGGTTAGCAAAAAGATGACTTATTAATGAATACATATGGTTGTTGAATGATTGTTTATATTAATTTTCATAGCTGAAGGCAGGACACAAATTCCACACCCAGTTGTTTTGGCTTACCAATCGATTCATGAGTCCCTACTTACTGCTAGGTAAACAGAGGTGTGTCGAGAAACAAAACCTACCCAATTTTTGCTCCGCTAGGAATTGAACCCAGGTCCTCTCGCTTGCGAGGCGAGTGCTCTAACCACTAAGCTACAGGACTGCACTGCACCATGCTGTGGTGAGTAATGCGTTTAAATCAAGGAAAGCGTTGCCATGATTCTGATGAGACATTAAATCAATATCCATATGGATATTTGCCTGCTTAGGTAAAGATTGAAAATGATATTATTAGAAGAGAGAAGGGAATCCTCAAGATTAATTGGTGATTTGCCACATGGACAGTGGTAGACCTTGCTCTGCTCAAATGGCTACCACATTTGCCCACAAAACTTGACTTGACAATAATTACCAGTGAAGTGCTTTGAGATGTTTTGACGCAGTAAGGCACAACGGCAAATAAAGCATGATTATAACGCTCTTCATGCAGAGGTAGTGTCTCAGAGTGCTGGGCACAATACAAACGCAAGTCCATCTATGGCATTTTTGAGAAGCCACCTGCTATGATTCAATTACAGAGCAGTATTAGCGGAGACTGGGAAGTTTATCTTTCCATTCAGACATATGAGCACCGAAAGAAAATGAAGCAAAATAAAAGCTAAAGATTCCTTGTGGGATCAAAGAGAGTCATCAGCTGATCCAATCCTCTGTGGTAGCTTTATGATAACAACAACAACTTGACCATTTTATAGTTCCCTTCATGCGGGGGGCACTTGCTCCTTGGTAGCCTGGTTCCTGCACCAGGTGGGTCCATAATACTCAAGAGCCAGCCAGCCTAGCTCAAGACAAGACACCGGGAACAGGGATTTTTCTTACTCAACTACTATTAATCCAATCAAAGACTAACAGGTAGGCTAGTCCTAGTTGGACAAGCAACAGGAAACTTACCAAACAGTACTCTCATTGGCAAGATATTGGGTTTTAGCTGGTTAAGTTCCAGCAATACCCCCAATCTACACTCTGTTGTTCCGAAGCCTTGGACAAATAGGGTTCATCCCTTCGCAGAGAGAGCGTGTGTGCATTCCATTCATTGGTGGGAATTTCTATATGTAGATGGCACGGAGTCAATTCTAAGTTTGGTTTGAATGTTCTTAATTATTTGCACCAAGGCCTTTTCCAGGCCCAAACCCTGCTGATCGTATTCACTAGGGTCCGTCTATATGGAAATTTTCCGATTTAGATATATCGACGGGCTCATATTGAGATATACCGAAATATCATATTTTCATGTTTTTCGTACTGCGCATGCGTGCATCGGGTGCGCTCGCATTCGGGTGCGCGCGCATTCGGGGCCTATCTCCTCAGGAGGTAAATATCTTTCTCTCTCTGTGTCTCTCACACTCACTCTCTCCATCTCTGTGTTTTTCTGTCTGTGTCTCTGTTCTCTCTCCTCTCTCACATTCCCCCCATCTCTATCTATCTGTATATTATCACAACCACCCTGTCTCTCCCCCCACCCCCCCCGCCGCCGTCCCTCTCTCCTCCCACCCCCCACCGCCGTCCCTCTCTCCCACCACCCACCCCCTGCCGTCTCTCTCCCCCCCCCCCCCCCCCAGCCGTCTCTCTCCCCCCACCACCCCCCCCCAGCCGTCTCTCTCCCCCTCCCCCCACCACCGTCTCTCTCTCCCTCCCCCCCAGCTGTCTCTCTGACTTTTCGATATATCTATATTTTTGAAATGCCTATATCGGTGTATCAATATGAAAATTATATATATATCAATATATCGCCGGACCCTGGTATTCACCAATTGCCATTTAGAGAAAACGTATAACGAGGGAACAGAAAATGTAACTAGTTATCTTTGAATCTTCACTAAAATGTTCTCATGTAATTACTGATTTTCCATCAAATGGCATGACAACATTTATAGGCCTCCCACTCATATTGACAACAGCTAAAAGTTGTCAACTTGACAGGGCAATCATTGTTTAAGAAAAAACACTCCCTTCTTCTCATGTTGTTTTATGCTCTTTAGCTAAATATTTACAATACAGTACTATGCAAAGCATAACCAATCTGCATTTTCATTTAATTAGCTTTATTTGAACTTTTAAATGTGTGATAATTTATGGATGGAAAAGCATCTAGAAAAGCATCAAAAGAGAGGACATCTGCAAATGCTTTATAGGATTTACTTAAAGTGTACGGACTGTTTTTTAACTGAATTACTGCATAGCTGACTACAAAAATGATTGATATGTAACCTCAGATTTTGCATTAAATATTTTTTGTCATCTTAGCTACCTCCAAATAATTCTAAACCATGAGAGAGAGAAAAAACAATCTACTCAGCATACACCTATTTTTAAATAAACTGATCTCAATTCAAAATACATGAGTGTTCATTCTATTGAGAATCCTTCCTGGAAAGGTAAAGCATCCAGCTCCTAAATATTAAACAAATGTTTACTTCACCATTCTTTATTTAGTTGTTTAAAGCCTGTCCTCTTCAAAATATACAGAATATCTAGAGATGCCTATTGCTGGGTTAGGAATACTTATAAAGTAAGATTAAGAGGTCATATATACATCTGCAGAATATACAGTCAAATCACTTTACAATATTATCCTGTGAAGCACTTTGAGATATCTCAAAGAGGTGACAAGGCACTATATCAAATGCAAGAATTGTTATTATTTTTATAATCAGACTTGGGCTGCTTTACCATGAGATGAATCAGACCCACGTTTAATCCTGTACTCAACCAATGTCCACAAATGAGTACCTTCCAGTAAGCGTCACTGGTTAGAGTTAAGAAGCAGGAAGCCACCTTCATGTTTTCCTCCATAATCTAATAGCTTTGAGGCTACTTGTAATACCACAAATGCTGCTCTAGCTGAGATCTGTTAACTCAGCACAGAGCAGAATTTGAACCTGCAACTTGTCATATGTATGGCTGTAACAAACAGGGCCTCTACCCAGTAAATCATCAGGAGAGTTTCAGTGTTTATTATTACAGTACTACCTCTTTTAAAAAAACATAGAACATTTTAAGCAATAGAATAATTAATGACTGAAACAGATTGCCAGGAAGGGTGGTTGAGGTCAGGACACTGAACGCATTGAACAAAAACAGCTTGATGTTGTGATGTGAAGATAGTAAATGTAGACATTCGGTAAAGATTAGGTCAAATGGGAAGGATGGACTTCTTCATCCAAATCAATCTTGTCATCACTGAAATTTGTGGAAACAAAGCATATGACAAACACCACTGAGGATACCATTAACAGAATATGCCAGCCCAGCACTCACCTCTCTGTTCATTTGTATTTGTTTTTGTCCTCTCATACATGCATACATCTTTTTAGTATGTCCACATTCTCATTGATCGGAAGAAGGGATGGGTTGTATCAGAATTTCTCAGATGCGGAAGTTCACTTTATTTTTTACTTAAGCAGGAAGTTATTCAAATATTATTATGTCAAACAGTGACAACCGTAACCTATTACCCTAACCTATTCAGCCTTTGGTGAATGATAAACCAATACAAAAGCATTTGCCCATTCTGATATGTGGTAACAAATATCTTCTTCAATCCTTTTCAAAATATAGTTTCACTTCAGGCACAAAAAATAATGAATCGTAAAATTTAAAACAGACTTTTAAAACTGTGACTTTTCTCTTACTGGGTGGGTCTGATAAGATACATTCACACAAGTTACAGCATTTTTTTTCATTCCTTGCATGGTTTTCCCTTCTTCTTAAAACAAAATGTTACTAAGATTCTGTAACCAAATACTTTATATTTTTTAAGTTTCTGTTGGCACTTTGTTGCAAAGATCAGTTAAACAGGTTTTGCACCTGGATATCTTTTGCAATACATAAAAGCCTATACTGTACTGTATAATGTATCATTCTTCTTCAGTTTCTGTTGCAGGTTATGTTTAAAATAAATGTAACGTAATTTTCAAACACTACCATTGTTCATTCATATTGTTTCTAAAACAGTAACAGCTGAAGAATTTGAAGAGCCAAACAACCAAATGAACTTGAAAGTAACCCAAGGCATAATGAATGCTTTCACAGCCTGACCTAGTTAATGCACAAAATGTAACTATATTTATCTGTAAAAAGCCCTCCTTATATACAAATACACCATGATAAATGATTATTACGTTAGTAGGCTTCAGAAGACTACCAAGTTTGCTTATTTCTCCCCTCAGCGCTGAGATCCTCATTCCCCCCCATCCACCATTGATAGTCAGACCTTCAGCCTTTCTGCTCCCACCCTCTAGAACTTCAGCCCAGAGTGCCTTTACCTCACCTCACCCCTTGCCTCCTTCACTGCCCATCTCAAGACCTTTGACCACGCCTTTGGTCAATCTCCCACCACTGCCCCTTGCCCACCCATCCCTCCAAATTTCAACCCCTCACTCAGGTGTCAACGTCTTCCCGATATGAAAGGCGCCATATAAATGCAATTTGTTGGTTGGTGTTGTTGCTATTTTCAGGACATACAACTCTGGTCTAAATTTAACCATATTTTGACAAAGCAAACTTCAGCTGCTCAACATGTCCCAGAAACACACTTCAAAACTTACCTTACAAAACAGCAGGATCCTGGGTCAAATTAGCTTGCGCAACTTCAAACCAATACCTAGTGACCAATTAAGGGTGTGTTTTTTTTGAGGGGTGGGGAGGGGGTTGATGGAATTTTTTTTAAGTAAAATGGATATTGGAAAAAGATAGAATGTTTCTGCAGTACATGACATATCAGGGGAACAACCAGAACAGGATTACCCCGAAACTACTGAATCACTTCTATCTTAAAAAAAACTAATCACTTTTTCGTAGACTGCACAATAATTATTCATTCAAGTCTTTAACATTCTACCAAAGCATTATACTGCACCATTGAAGTGTGACCTTGTTTAGAAATGAATAAGTTTCATCGGTCAGTCAGGCTCATTTGGAAGCACTCACACTTTAGAGTCAGAGAGTTTGTGGGTTCAACACTGAGACTTTGAACTCACAATCTAGGTTGACATTTCAACCCATGGCACTATTTGAAAAGAGAAGGGAGTTTCTTCTGGGTGTCCTGCCAAATAATCCTCCACAAAAAAATATCATTCACTTCTCAGCTCTTTTTGGAACATTGCTATGTGCAACTGGCTGCCGTATTTACCCGCAAATATACACCACACTTCACAAAAAATCCTGAGAAGGGCTTTGCGATGTCTTAATGATATGAGACAGTACATAAAATGCAAGGATTATTATTAACAGAGACTTATAGTTTGCTGGGAAAAATACTGTATTTCCAGAGCAGTCGATGTGTTGATTAGGCTCTCAAAGGAAGTAATTGATGCAATGTGAATTGGGTCATTCAAACATTAACTGGCTATGTTTCTGCTGGAAAATAGTATTAACAAAATTATATTGAATAATACATAGAATATGAATAATACAGTAATAGGATTGATAGACTAAAATGAACACATATCTATAAGGTATAAAGGGAAAGAAGCCAGGATTGAATGTCAGAAATATTGGATTGGAAGAGGGATTCAAATGACTTTTTTATCCAGACCTTTACTCCCAGGTGATATATTTGTGAAAGTAGTTTTGCTCAAACTGCATTGTTACAGTTAAATTAATACACATAAATAAATATGGCTGTGAAAGTGTTAACAGAAACCCAGTGAGTCCGGACAATAATAAACTATCAACTGCTTCTTAGCTGATGAGATGCTATTGTTTTCCAATTCACCCAAGATGGAAAATACACTTGATTGATTGCAGATTGAAAATTTTCAGGCACTTAAATATAGATATTGAACTGAGATTTTTTTTACTCTGCATCCAAAAAAGATCATTTATATACGTAAATTGCACCATAAGGTCTGATTGCAGCTAATCATTCATGACCTAGCAGTGAGCAATGAATGAATGAATGAGTAATGTTTATTTAGCGTAAATGTTGGCAAATGCACTGAAATGAGCAATTACGTTATGACAATTTACAAATTCCGCCGTGTCATCTGTTTATTTGTTATCAGCCTACACTGAATACTGCTTGTGGTGGAAAGAATTAAGTGGGCGGTGACGTTTTGCAAAGAGTAAACATTTAACAAAATATTTTCCATCTAAAATTGAAAAGGCTTCATTTTAATGGACCTTGTAACAGCAACTTGCATTTTTGAATGTGATGCCACAAACCAGTCATGATAGGCAATGGAGCCATATTTGAAATAAATGTCGTAATATTTATTTGCCAACCTCTGTAACCTGTATGCTGATATGCTGATGTCACAATCTTTGTTAGGTGTCAAGATCTACTGTGTCTGTCCACTGGCTAACCTAATGCACAAATTAGCTGCTGCGTTTGCCTGAACAATGCAATACAAATTATACTTTACAAAATGTGTTTCTTAGAGATGCCTTGTGTCATGAAATCCGCTATATCAAATGTAAGCATTAATATTACAAGTTATTTTTATTTTATAAGCTATTATACCCAGATTTTTTTTTACATGATCTATATCTTTGTGTCTTTCTCTGATAATACTTCCCACATTACTAGCTCCCACTGGCCTAGTATTGGGCTCCCGCACTGTTAAACGCTCCAAGACCTTGCCCTGTGTGTAGGCTACTATATAAATGCAAGTTGTTATTGTTGTACTAATTTAATAACTCCTTCTCCCCCCCACACCCCAAGATCATAAACCTCCCAGTACTTCGAAGGATGAAATTAAAGAACCTTGTCCTGTTCTTGAAATCCCTCCATCATTTTGTCCCATCTACTGTAAAGTGCATTCATCCAGTCTGGACTCTCTTCTCTTCCAACTTTGGTCTATTGCCCACTCCCCCACTGCCTTTGTTCCACTGTCAGTGTTGAGCCTTCAAACCATCATGATCAGCATATGCAGAATATGCGGGAGTGTAGATACTCCAAGCCATTTGCACACATAGTTTGACAGTTGGTTTCAGAGCAGCAGTGATAGAGTCCCTGCCTGGCCTCTTATCTGCCAACCATCTGGAATCCATCTGCCATCCACAAGAATATTTCTACTTTCCAAAATAATCTGTAGGAATTTATCGCTTTGGGAAAGGTCAAACTAAAAATGTAGAAATCCAGCATCAGGGAGGGACGACGCACCTGTACCAGTAAACGGTAACATTATTGATAAAACATAAAATAACACAAGAAGAAGAAAGATTTTCCCATGATTTTGTCCTCCACTGAATGGAGATTCATGGAAGTTCTATAGTAATTTTGCCCCAGTGGCCATTCTTCCAGTGTGGTTTTAGATAATATCAACTTTAGATAATTGCGCGATCGCAAGAAGCTTGATGCTATTCTCATCAGGTTGTTGAAATGTACCTTGTCTTAGGCCATGATAGGAGCATTCAAAAATCTAAAGCAATCCCAATACCTTAATGTAAACCTTTTAATGGAGATGAGTCAGCAATACTGAAATTAGTACTATCTACTGAATTCATAGAACAATTGCAGTAAACAAAGGACGTAACAAATTCTTTGCTCTCTCATACCCAATCCTTATTTTGCTTTGAATGTTCTGATGTTATAGGGGTTAGGGAGAGAGGAGGGGGAGAATTCAACTTCTACAATAATCCTTACATTTGATATAGCGTCCTATCACGTCTTCAAGACGTGTCAAAGCGCATCCCATAATATACTATCAAGTGAATTGCCTGCTTAACTTGTGGGCAAAGCACGGCAGCCATTTGTGTACAGCAGTGCCCCACAAACAGTTTGTAGATTGAGTGACCAAATTATTATTTATTACTTCTGAAGGATTCAGAATCCTGTGGAGTCCTGTAGCTCAATGTTTAGAGCACTTGCCTTACAAGAGAAAGATCTGGGTTCAATTCCAGGAAGGGCGAAACCTTGGGCAAGTTTCCTTACTCCGCACGCCTATTACTAATCCCTCAGAAATAAAATAATAATAAATTGGTGACTGTTTGTGGGACACTGCTGCGCGCAATTGGCTGCCGCGTTTTGCCCACATATATGCAGTCAATTCATTTTACAGTATATTCTGTGAAGTGCTTCGAGACATCTAGAAGATATAAAAAGCGCTATATCAAATACTAGGATTATTATTATTGATGCAACCTGATTGTAAACAGTCAGGGATCATAGTGCAAATGCACAAAGCAATGACAATACTGCTATTTCATTGTCCATTTGAAGTACAGTACCACCTCTGACTGCATGAAAAATCACTCAAACATTAACCTTAATACTTGATCAGTTCGTCCTTGAAAAATAAGTGAAGTGTAACTTAAGGCTAAATACTTTTCTTTATTAAAAAGGGTTAGCATCTTTCCATGAGCTGACCTACAGGTGACTTATTTTTATTTCCCATCAGTGTCCCCCTCCACTAGCCTTCCTTGGCCACACTTCTATGTCTGAAAATGCAGGTCAATGGTTCTGTCCTTGGTATGATTCAAGAACAACCAAGCAGAAACTCTCCATTTGATTATTTCATCATATCCATCACTCCAGAATGTACCTGGGCTCTGTGCTTGACATCCACTGCAGGCAGCAGTGTCTTGAGATCTTGACTGACCAAAGAGGGGATTTAATTTTCTATGCATTGATACTGCGGCACCATGTCCGACAAAGTGCAAACATCTTGGGATATTAAGAGACATCTAAGAACATAAGAACATAAGAATTAGGAGCAGGAGTAGGCCATTCGGCCCTTCGAGCCTGCCCCGCCATTCAATAAGATCATGGCTGATCTTCTCACTTAACCTCACTATCCCCATATCCCCTAATCCCTCTATTTTTCAAAAATATAAGAACATCTATTTGACATGGTTCAATAACTGCATCCATCCAATATGTATTGCATAATCACAGATTCTCATCTCCAGTGCTTATGTTTCCTTGCCTTTAAAGTGTGAAAACAAGAGAATTATCCAGATGGAATGGCTTAAACAGCACAAATAAACTTTTTAAGCGACCCAGAGGAACCAAGTGGATTCAATGTGATGCTGAAAAACAAATCATCTTTACTCAGAGGGTAATCAATAACCTGAACAGGTTGCCTGGAAAGACAAGGATACCAGACTCATTTAAACACCAACTTGATTCAGATGTCGGGGGGTGGGGGATGAGAAGGAACGGTCGGGTTAGGTGGTCTGGAGGGATGAAATTGGATTGGCCAAAGAGTCTTTTTCATTCAGACCAGTCTTGTGATTGTTTTAAAATAAGACATACGATTTGAATTTTCAATGGGTGAGGTAAATTATCCAGTGTGAATTTACATTAACACAGGACATTAACATGCGCATAAGAAACATCTAAAAAAAAGTGAAGAGGCTTGGATGGATTTATTGACACCTCGCAAGGCATTCGTTTGAAATTCTGTTTAAAGAATTCTGTAACCTTGAAGACATGTCTGGGCACAAGTGCAACTCAAACATACTGAAATGCAAGAGGAAATAGCAAACACAGCATGTACACATAGCAAACGAGATTTTATTAATGCAAGGGGTGAAGAAAATATAACTCATTGAAACACAGAAAGCCAAATCTTCCTTCAAAACTGAGACAACATTCAGTTCCTTAGAAAGTTTAGCATGCACAGAGTTGGGTAGGGGGGAGGGGTGGGTTGGAGAGGGTGTGGGAGGAGGCAGATGGACTCCAGGATGTTGAGGATCGAGTTGATCGATTCACGGAGCGAATTTAGTGCAGGCAAGGACACGAGCTGCAGAGTTCTGAATAATCTGCTTGTAGAGGGAAGAGGGAGTCACTTGGGTTTCCACCACTTTGTGGTTCTACATGCCACTGCTTCAATGTACTGTGCCTGCCCATATTTATGCAAAAGAATAAGATTTATCAGTGGAAGGAGAAAATAAGTGGATTCAAATTGGGAAACAAATGAAGCTACATTGCTCGCTCTAGAGCACTTGCTAGCATTGTTTATACATCCTTGCAGAAGGGCAGCTTTTGCTTTACTGGTCAAGTATGAGTCAGCATTAGAGGAAAATTAGATTGTAGCAGATAGTAAAAAAGAGGGCCAAATGTTCGATATTTTATATATGTGATGGGGGAAAGAAACTAATTCCAGGCAGGGTGGAACCTTGGGCAAGTTTCTTTACTACATGCGCCTAATAATAATACCTAACAAAAAATGAATTGGTCATTTTAATCCGCAACTGTTGGTGGGACACTGCTGTGCGCAATTTAGCTGTCGGGTTTTGCCCACATATATATAGTCGATCACTTTATGGCATATTCTGTGAAACACTTTGGGATGTCTAGAAGATGTGAAAAGCACTACATCAAATGCAAGGATGATTATTAATATTATTATTATAATTATACGATGTTCCAGCACACGGTAGAACAAAATTTAGGACCAATGCAAATAATTTGTAACAATATAATGAGCCAGAAATTCTCATGTCTTCATTCAAAGATAAGTTTGTCTTCATGGTTCGCAAGTCAGAAATGACTCAACACAATATTCAAATTTCCTTTTGTTCTGAATACTGTAACTGATAAATATGTTCTTTTTTTGCAGTGATTTCCTGGGTCCTAAAGTGCTGAATTGTTCCAGTAAATATATGTAGATATCTTCAAATAATTAAAAGGAACCCGCTTAAAGAATTGTTCACATCTCCCAGCGGGTAGACATTAATCATATGCACTTTGTAATATTCATTCAATGTCAATGATGGCTAAGGTGACAACTCTTCTTTAATTGGATGCACAATTTACAATTATGTAGCGCCTTTCACATAGAAGAAACCTCTCAAAGATCTTTACAGAGTGAGATTAATTAGAAACAAAGTGAATATTGTTATGTGGGCAAATGTGACTACCATAATAATACAAGAATAATCCTTGCATTTGAGATAGCACCTTTCACATCAGAAGAACATCTCAAAGTGTTTAACAAGATTCACTGTGAAGCACAGTGTCAGTGATTTTGTTGACCAACACGGCAGCCACTTCCCCGTAATAATAATCCTTGCATTTGATATAGTGCTTTTCTCGTCTCCTAGATGTCTCAAAGTGCTTCACAGAATATACTGTAAAGTGAATTGACTGTATATTTGTGGGCAAAATGAAAGAATTGTTGCCGAGGATCTGTGTTTTTCCAGCCACCTCACCAATTACATATAAATTCAAGGAATTTACATGAAAAAACCTGTATTTGTATAGCATGTGTAAGAATGTATGGAAGTGATAAACCAACAAAAAGAGATAATCTGCAATACCAACACCCCACAAAACAATGATATGTTGAGCAGTCAATTAAATGGAATTGCTGGTGAATTTGGAGGAGATATGATCAAATAAATGGGAGGTGAATGTGTATGTGGTGTTGGGGAGGGATAGGGATCTCTTTACATTTCCCTGAATCATTAGGCTATCTGGACCTATATGAATGGCTTAATCCAAAAATCATGATGACATGGAAATAAATCAATAATAAACTTGGGATATACAGCATTCAGAATGTATTATTGATTTGGTCTGGGAGCAACTGAAACCAAAGTGATGATAGTTTTGGCACGGAAATACATAAACTCCTGGCACAGGAGATCTTATTATTAGCCTTTCCCTTAAAGGAGAGAGATTCAAACAAGTGGATGGGAAAACGTAAATTATTGATGTATAAAAAACTTTAAAAACTTAATCCAATGGTTGAAAACCCAAATCTTACTATTTTCCTCCCTCTAACTCACACCTTTTTCTTTCTTAGCCGAAGTTCCATCCACATTACCCTCCAGGACTTCTTCCAGGTGATAAATGAAAGAATTGTTTGCGGGACACTGCAGTGCGCAACTCGCTGCTACATTTCACCCATAAAATATACAGTAAATTCTCTTTACACTATTTTCGAGACGTGCTTCGGGACGTCTTGAAGACGTGATAAAGCTCTGTATCAAATGCTAGAATTCTTGTTATTATTTTGTCCCCACTCCCTCCCTCTCTCCCCACCTTCAAATAATGCTTAAAGATCTTTCTTTTCAATCGTGCTTATAATTATTTCCCCTCTCCCCACCACCCCAGCTCCAGGACACTGCCCCGGGCCAAAGTGACCCTTTCCAGCTACCGGTCCATCTCCAACACCCCTTTTCTCTCCAAGGTCCTTGAAAGAGTTGTTGCTTCCCAGCTTCACCCGTTCCTCTCCTACCACTGCCCTTCACAAGCCCCTCCAATTCAAACTGCTTTGGTCAAGATCCCAAATGACATCCTGTCCTTCTGTGACCAGGGCCTCCCTGTGCCTCATCTTCCTTCAACATACACAGAGGAAGCAAACCATTCACCAAAAACACACAAGTAAACGCTATTTTATTTGCCTAATGATATACATATATATATATGTATAACCCCCACCCCAAAATAAAAGTTTCCTTCGGGTCAAGACATGAACCTGGCGGTAATGGCGATACCTGTACTTCAGCTCCTTCCCTTCCCTTCTTCCACTCCCCCACCCCCACCAAAATTGCGCGGTAGGTTTGTGGCCTCGGGTTTTGCATGATTATCTGCTTCAAAGAGGGGAGTGGGAGGGGGTGAGAGGAGTGGGGGTGGGTAGTGGCATTGGGGGTGGAGTGTGGGGGGCAATGGGGGGAGGAGATGTGGGGGGCAATGGGGGGAGGAGATGAGTGGGGGACAGTGGGAGTTGAAGTTGAATGGGAGGAGTCGAATGCGAGGAGGGGCAGTGGGAGAGACGGTGAGTGGAGTGGGGAGAGAGTTGAGTGGTGGCAGAATGGGAAGGGAGAGTGCGGTGGGCAAGGGAGAAGGTGGGGGAGTGGGGGGTAGGGTGGGAGAGTAGGGGGAGAGAGTGGGACAGGGAGAGAGAGAGGACAGAGGAGGGAGAGAGTGGCACAGAGGGATGGAGAGTGGGACAGAGGGAGAGATTAGGGGCAGGGGGAGAGAGAGAGAATAAGGCAGGGGGAGGGAATGTGGGGCAAGGAGAGTGGGGCATGGGAAGGGAGGCTGGGGGAGAGAGTAGGGGCGGGGCAGGGGTAGTGGTGGGGGAGAGAGTGGGACAGAGAGAGGGAGAGGGTGGGGCAGGGAGAGTGAGGCAGTGGGGGGGGAGGAATGGGGAAGGGGGAGAGAATGGGGGAGAGAAAGAGAGAGGGAGTTGGGATGGGGGGGGAGTGAGTGGGAGAGAGTGGGAGTTGGAGTGGGGGGGGGAGTGAGAGGAAGTTGGAGTGGGGGGGGGGAGTGAGTGTGAGAGAGAGGGAGAGTTGGAGTACGGGGGAGAGTGAGTGAGAGAGGGGGAGTTGGGGGGGGGGGGGTGAGTGTGTGAAAGACTGGGAGAGTTGGAGTGAGGAGAGAGTGTGTGAGAGGGGGAGTTGAAGAGGGGGAGAGAGAGTGAGAGAGAGGGAGTGGGGGGGGGGGGAGAGAGTGAGAGAGAGGGAGTTGGGGTGGGGGAGAGAGAGTGTGTGAGTGAGTTGGGGGGAAGAGTGAGTGTGAGAGTGAGAGAGGGGGAGTTGGAGTGGGAGGAGAGAGAGAGTGAGTGAGTGAGTGAGTGAATGTGAGAGAGGAAGTTGGAGTGGGGGGGGGGAAGAGTGAGTGTGAGAGAGAGAGTGAGTGAGTGAATGTGAGAGAGAGGTTGGAGTGGGGGGGAGAGAGTGTGAGAATTAGTGTGAGATGGAGTGGGGAGAGAGAGTGTGAGATGGAGTGGGGAGTGAGAGTGAGATGGAGTGGGGAGAGAGAGTGTGAGAGTGAGATGGAGTGGAGAGAGAGTGAGATGGAGTGGGGAGAGAGAGTGAGTGTGAGATGGAGTGGGGAGAGAGTGAGTGTGAGAGTGAGATGGAGTGGGGAGAGAGAGTGAGTGTGAGAGTGAGATGGAGTGGGGAGAGAGAGTGAGTGTGAGAGTGAGATGGAGTGGGGAGAGAGAGTGAGTGTGAGAGTGAGATGGAGTGGGGAGAGAGAGTGAGTGTGAGAGTGAGACGGAGTGGGGAGTGAGATGGAGTGGGGAGAGACAGTTGGGGGGGGGGTTCCTTGTGCAGGGCGCCGCGCCTGCGCACGAGCGCCGCGTTGTCTGTGGCGGTTGGACGGAGGCGGCAGCGCGAGAGCGAATGAAGTTGGAGCAACTTGGGAGCAGATTCAGTTCTCAGTGTGTGAGGGAGGGGTGGGGGGGGGACAGAGAGAGATACAGGGCGGGGGAGACACAGAGATACATAGGGAGGGAGTAGGGGGAGAGACACAGTGGGGGGGGGGAGAGACACAGTGGGGGGGGGGGGGAGAGACACAGTGGGGGGGGGGGGGAGA